>CM068376.1:289052400-289652400 GCA_034769895.1 Magicicada septendecula
AGAGAGAGAGAGATGAGAGAGAGAGAGAGAGAGAGAGAGAGAGAGAGAGAGAGGAGAGAGTACAAACACCAACGGAGAGGTAACAAGTAGCGAACGCCATGTATTCTTTTGTAGTATTACATAATGTATAATAGTAACTAACTTTAAAATAAACACAAATATGCCCCCCAGCGCTAAACACAGGCCTATCGCAGATGGAGTACCGCCCATTCCATCGCACGGCGTAAACAACATTTCCCTGTTAGCAAAAACCTATTATTCTATTACATAAGTTCACAACTTGAACAATAAATGTGACGGTAAAATTTCAGTTTCATTCGTTTCAGACTCGGTACAACACTTCACAGTAACTGTATTTCTATCGAATACACAGTCGAGTTGGGAACGAGAGAAAATCGATTGGTTATTTTTGTACAAAATTAATGGGAATTCAATAATGTAACCAATACAATTTAATGGTCCGTCTTCTTCCTAGTCCTTCTTCAGAGCATACGGTAACGGCCACGTGTTATCGATTGTGTGCAGATAAATTGAATTCACTTTTTTAAAAGTGAACAAGAGCAAAAAAAAAAACAGCCATAGACAACCGTCCTCTTATAGATGAAGGTGCACACACAGGTGAGGACTAACCGTATAAATGACTTTTGGACATTTAGACTGAGAACACTCTTCTACCACTCTCGGAATGGAGAACGCTCGCCAGGGATCAATTAGGCATAGTAGCCTGGCCATTGTTGACGACAGTACCGTATGTAGAATTTGGTCATATGAGGGGGGGGTCGGTCGAGTCGGCCTTCGTACAAAAGATAAAACAAACTAAAACTAATGCAATTGCTGTATAGACATATAATTAAAAAAGCTTACTACTGTATTAGAATAAACAGCTGAGAAATTAATAAAATAGCTTAAAAATTAAGAAAATAATACAATTTCTCATCAACTTTCAACCCACTAGGGGGGGGGGTCTCAGGTCCCGCTTGTCCCCCTCGTAAATACGTCGCTGGCTGACGATGGTTAATTAACGTCAGTTTATGTACAGTCGGGTACATGAATAATAAGACGCTATATTTTGTCTAGGGTCTTGCTCTCCTGGTCTCCCTTTCTGTCTCTCTATTTATGCGCGCGCGCGCGCGTGTCTGAGGACATGTGGCGCGAACGCACACACACAAGCTCTTCTGGGAACCCACTACTTCCATAACACCCCAACTGGAACACTCCCCCAGAAACATCTCTGGGCGTTCACTGTTACTACGGAGCTTCATAAAATCCGTGTCCTTCACTCACGCGATCATTCTGGATTCCCCCCCCCCCCCCCCCGAGTTCAAGATACCTCTGCCTTTACTTCTGCCACTGTGTATTCGTAGAGAAAAAACCTGTATTTCTATAACGTGTTGTATGGTATGTTTTTCTTTACTTTCTATCGAAGGAGGTAAAAAATACTTTGTGCTCCCACAGGAAGCTAATAATTCTCATCTATGTGGGACCCACCGATATCGATCTACCGACGAAAACTTCTTCCCTAATCACAGACCCTAATTATGTTAACCCCCGTGGGATTACCGCTAACGATTCCGATTATGAGCCGACGCTCATATTCTGGTTGGACGGGGCTTCAAGAATGATGTGTACACATCTCACTGTTATGGTACTGGTCCCGCTAGGCACACCTCCGTATCCTGTCGAGCCCCGTAACTAAAGTCAAACACTGCGTTCCATGCGTCTTAGTTGCCACCATATCTTTCACAATTTTCTCGGGACTCAATGGTTACTGTAGAAATAGTGCTTGTGACCTACTTCTCATGCCTCACTGAAGGAGATGCAGTGAGAACACGTGTTCTACATCGCATCTTGATAGTGTGGGCAACTTCAATTCTGCATCCGAATTTTTCCAAATAAACTGGGAAGTATCCATGTCCTGACAACTTCATGGGTTCTATTTACTTCTTCTTCTTATTCCAATCCTCTTCTACCGCAAGGTGTAGAGGTTGAACAAAGGCCTCGCCACCGTGGCTTCTGCATGGGCAGGACCTTGGCTTCATTCCACTGCACTCCCAGCGCCTGCAGACAGCAATGTCCTCCCAAGTTACTCTCCTCCGGCCCCTGAGTCTTCTCCCAGCAATTCTTGCCTCATACAGTTGTTTTGGAAGTCTATCCCCTTCCAACCTCCTAACGTGTCCAAACCAGCGCAACTGTGCTTTAATTATTATTGTCAAAAATGATTAAATTTTGAACTTACTGCCTAAACCGGCTTTCGCTCATTAGGGCTTCGTCAGAGGATGCCACTAGGAGCGCTGTCCGTCATGCTTTTGGTGACGGCGCCGTCGTCCGAAAGATCGTTGCTGTGTGTGTGTTGTGTAATATATTCAAATAGTATATGTTATTTAAATTGTCTGTTCGATTAGGATGTTGTTTCTCTGCGTTTTTCTGTGTTCGTATATTTCTCTAGTTGTTCAAGGGTGTCTAGTTTACGGCCTTTTGTGTGTACGTGTAGGATTTCCATGTCGCTCTTTATGTTTATGCATGTGTGGTCTACCACAATAAGATGGTTTGCAAAGGTGGATTCTCTTTTATGTGTTCAGTGTTCTATTTGAAGCTGCGTCCTGTCTGGCATATGCAGAATTTGTTACATCCTGAGCTGTTTAATTTGTAAACACCAGATAAACCAAATTTGTTTTGTTTTTTGAGTGTTTTTTTTGGCAATGTGTGATCTATTTTGTTCGTAGTTCTGTACGCAATGTTGTATCCTGCTTTCTTTTAAATTTGCGGTTTTTTTTTCAGTGTGGTTATTGATATAGTATGTTAGTGTTATAAATTTGTTGTCTGTCTTTTTCCGTGTTTGGTTTGTGTTTGGTGTAAAAGTTTATTAATTATTGTTTTATTATATCCACTGGTTTCTGTTAGGCATTTTATTGTGTTTACTTTTTGTTTTGGTAGTCTTTTTAGTCTTAACATTTTAACAGTCTTTATGATTTTTAACAATCATAATAATTTTTAACAACGTTAATTGATAACAGCGGACACGTCGTGCATAACAAAATCAAGGAAATTAAATTAATCCTTAGAGAAGAGGTGTTAGGATGGGTATGTGTGCCACGGTTACTGATTCACGTACACGTGTAAGGTACGTACGTATGTCTTGATTGTGATCTGTCCGTCCAACACGCTCTCCTTGAGTTACTTGTTACCACCAATGTTGCCACTGTTATCTCTCTCTCTCTCTCTCTCTCTCTCTCTCTCTCTCTCTCTCTCTCTCTCTCTCTCTCTCTCTCTCCCTCCCCCCTACCTCTCTGTCACTCATTCCGTCATATTTACTGTCTACACTAACTCGTTCTACGAAACTGGAAAGACAAATAAATAATTTACAGCCTTGTGCTAGAAGAAAATGAAGAAAAGGAACGGAGGAGACAATTACGCAACTAACAGTCGAAGGCCAGCTTCTTCCCCTCAAGCCGCCGACGGTAAACACGTTTAATGCCCGCACGAAATTTTCTCCCCTGCAGACGTTTCCTGTTTAGGAGAAACCACTATACCTACTTTTTAGCAAAGCCTTAGTAGAATCCATGTTTTCTTTATTAAAAACTGGATTGTCGGATATGTAACCGATGATCGTGGAATCGTTGTTCTTCTTTCATAACAAAACGAGAACAAAAAAAAAAGCATTATGAGAAAAGTACTAACTTTTGTCTCAACACTGTCAAAAATAACTGTAGCAAGTTTCCATGGAAAATTTCTGCGACGAAGACAACGCCTTATTTTGGAATGTATACGTTTCTTTCTTACAAGTTTTATTTTCCTTGTTATTGAATTCGAGTTGTTTTAGACGTCACGGCATGCTCCTGGCCATATACACCAACAATTGAGACAGAATGCATTGAAAATATAGGTCTACTGCTGGCGGTTTAATACTTTGAGGACTAGCGCCTGGTATATATAGGACGCCACGGTTTCGTTGCAATGACCCGACGTCCGGCGTAACGGACGTTATTTAAAATCAGGGGCGTATTTACGGGGGGGGGTACGAACGGGACCCCCCCCCAGAGGGTCGAAAAAGTAGACGAATTCTGTTAATCCGTTACTTTTTAGGCTGTTTTATTATTTACTCAATACTCTAATATAGTAGTAACACTTTTTTAAATACAAAATAAGTTTATTACACAGGATTTGGGTATACGTTTGAAATATGAAATACAGGAAAATCAATTCAGTCAATAAGTACCTTGTAAACAATGTTTCAATAACGCGTATTTTTATTTTGTTATTACTCTTTACTTTAATGGGATCGATTTCAGAATGTTATAACATGTTTTTCAACCACTTTAAATGTAGTAATGTTGATTAGTCTAGACTTGTTTTTTTTCTTTTGTATGAAGCCAACTCCCCAAGTCAAATTCTGGATACGCCACTGTTTAGAACTGCCACTATTATTGTTGGAATCAATTCTTACCCCTACGTATCGGTCAGATGTAAAATAAACATTAGTAGTTTACAATGCAATCATCAAAAAGCATTATTTTTGGCAGTGACAAGATATTATACCGGTAGTGTTGACGACGTGTCGTTTCCAGGTTACGTCCGTGTTTGTAAAATAGTCTACATGTTCTTGACAATTTTTTTTTTTATTCCTACAAATCTTTATTAGTAACAAATATTATCACGCTTATTTAGTGTACTCTTATAACTGTTTTACTGTAACAAAACATTTCCGAATTTTTAGTGTACGTATACGAAAGAATCGGGTAAGCTTCAAAGTTGCGAGTGCTTACATTTAGTTTAAAAATCTTTTACGAATTTGTACACATTTTCTTTTTACTTTTTGTTTTTATTTCATACAGTGATAACAGAAATCCGAAGTATTCACCGTTTTAAAATAAGAAACGATTTTGATTTTAATGTCCAGTTTTAATGACGTGCACAGACACCTAATAACTCAAAATTTAGGTTATAGCCTGTTGGACCGAGGTTTGAAATATGAATACACGTTATTTTCTTTCATCATGTTAACAATACAGCGTTTATTTTTTAAATGTATTTTGCACAATATGTGAGTGCATTGCCTACAATATTTTAGAGAAGCAGATTTTGTTTTAATTTGAAGGATTAGCTGAATGCAATTTTTGAAGTAACACATAATAGTTGGAAAACAAACTTGCAAGAATAGGTGAACTAGCTGTCGCTTGAGGACATACCCACGTATACGATTCCTTGTACATTACTCTGCCGACAATTTATATATAATTTTAGGACAACTCTATGAAGAATACCTGCCTCTACTCTTGCATAGTTTATAGTCTGTCTAAACGATTATTACGGATTTTCGTAAGCTGTATACTTTATGTGCAATTCCTCAGAAGCTGTTATCTCAAATATACGTCTGTTGTCAATTTTAGGCCTAAAATTATCTCTATAATGAGATACAACTCTAGGCCTCTCAACTGGTACTTTTGTGTCTCGATTTTTGAAATTTCTGAATTTCAAGCGAACTTCAAATAATAAACATCGCATCTTTGTTTAGTCTCAACACATACCTTCTGCCTCGTGTTGAGTTACTGACGCTGAAGTGAGCGTGCTGATATTGGCATTCGAAGGTGCAACCATAGTCTGTGTCTGCGATTCAAACAATTTATTGGTTTCAACTACGCAGAGAGTATTATTTACAATTTCCAAGAACGCCACTCGACGTCCATAATTTTTATGTCAGTAAAGATGTAACACGCAATTAGAAAAAATGTTATACTGACATTCCTTGCCATTTAAACGCTCCTGGTTTAGCAGCGTAGAATTACCAAGAATGTGTTTAGTCTAATGTACATTCCTCAAGTGTTGCCGAGTTAAGCTTCTGCCTATAATGTGCAGCAGAGCATCTTCTCTACTAATACACAGCCGACGTAATTCCAGAAGTGCACGCCATTTCCATTGTGTAGGCCTACTTGTACTACCCACATTGCCACAACCATACAACGTGAATAGACGACGGGGAGGCCGGGTAGCATTCACAGTGGTAGGCAGAGAAAATATTCGATTCTAATATTTAATTAATAAAGTTGTCTCAGTGGTTTTAATCACAAACAGAAAAAACACTGTTGCACACTAATATAGAACATTTTTTTCCGATTAGCGCTTTCAAGCTTCACAGCTCATCGCCAGATCGGAAAATCAGAAAAAATTTTCTATAGTAGTGTGCAACAGTGTTTTTTCTATTCGATTCTAAGTCTTCTACTACTTTTTATATAGCGGGTTAAATTAAAATCCATTGTACCACATCACTTAGACTCATAAAGCAGAGCGATACGGTAAAACTATATCACTGTGCTGACATTTTATTTTCATTCGTAATATAAAAGTTAAAAAAATCGTATTTAGTAGAATCAAGAACAGTTATCTACAGGTGCATACATTCGGTCACAAATCCGCAAAGAATTGTGTCCGATTATTTATTTATTATTATAACGGCATAAAGATTTAGGACAAATGTAAAGTAGAGACTAGTGAAGTTCGTGGTCAGTAAATGTGAAGTTCTGAACCACTAAACCTGGAAATAGTTAATCAGTTTAAATATTTGGGATGTTGGATGGCAGAAAACAATGAAGAAATAAATGAAATAAGGAAAAGGATACAGGTCGCAGACAGAGCATATGCTTCGTTGACATATATATATTCAAAGACAAGGAATATCAGTCCAAGGTTATAAAATTATGATTAGACCGGTGATAACATATGGCAGCGAGACTTGGACTCTAAACAAACAAGCCGCTAACATAGCCAATACTTTTGAAAGGAGAATTTTGAGGAGAATATATGGACAATCCAAGTAAACGGGATATGGAGAATGCGTCACAATGAGGAGCTCTACAAGCTGTATGACGACAATGATCTGGCCACCACCATCCGACTGCATAGACTGCAATGGGCAGGACACATCATTAGGATGGAAGACAACCAAATACCTAGGAAGGTACTGTTTAATCAGATCGAGGGTAGAAGGCCTGTCGGAAGACCCAAGACACGCTGGATTGACGCAGTGGCGAGGGATGCTGGTAATTTACTTAAAATAAAACGATGGACATCGATCGCCAAGGACACGGAAAAATGGAGGCGGATGATTATGGAGGCTAAGGTTCGACTTCCAACTGTGACGCCATAGAAGAAGAAGAAGAAGAAATGTGAGGTTCTGTATCCAACTAGACTATTTCTCATTTATACAACTAGACGATTCGTTCATAATAGACTTAGCAGACCTTTGTTCGCCCATAATAAAACGTTAAAAATCTCAATAACAGTGAGTAATAACCACATAAAGGTAGTGATTACACTGTTATTCCCAGCAGTGATCGGCCCTCACGTTCGAATCCATCTCGTTTTTGACGATGATCAACCGGACTCGGAAACACCAATTTAAACCTCGATACCTTTACAGACCATTGAAAATTAAGGCATTCTAAGAACTCTATACACATATTGTGCCGCGTTTTGGAAAACGCGGCGATGTTCCTATATCTATATAGTGGATGATTAAAATTACGTATTTGACGACATGAGGGAATTTGTCCTTTGGTACGCTTAATCGGACTTTGTCATCTCCGCCGGCCGACTCGCGCGCGCCCTATCTCTGTTACGTACAGTTTTTTCAAGAGCCGGTTTGCTCAGTTCGACTTCGGCTCTCGGCGCTTCACAATCTGGTCCCCGGCTGACAGAGTAGATTTAAAGGTTTTTCGTCTTCCAACTACTTCTATGGATAGGTAGAAGCCTACGTGACCTCCGGGTTTCTGATGTAGACGGAAATCTGCCCCGCTCCGGAAGGACGGCCGAACAACTGCCTCAGATGCTGTAATTTCAAACACCTTCGTCAGCTGTGTCAGCCGGAAGGATGGACTAGATACACCCAACGGAACCCTCAAACTCCACGCTTCTAACCAGGTGAAATTTACCCATATTAAACCTAAATCTTGTGGCCGATAAACTCTTTAAGACTCTCGTGTAGACGCTCCAGTTTGGACAGTTATTTACGGACAATGGGTGGCATATGATATTTTGTAATTTGTAAGGCTTACGCCTCCTCTATCAATGTTATGTCTATCTCGTTCTGAGAGTGTAAACTCGGCCAGGGTCACGCACCACCCGGGTCGAGGGGAGTTCGGTAAATAGGGTTGGATTTAAATCTGTTTCTGTCTTAAGCATGCCTGGACAGATGTATCTGTCCACGTTGGGATATTTATGTTTAATGGATCTTTTGGTTAATGTGGGCTCATGTATTTTATTATTCATTGAAGATCTGGGAGATGTTTTAACCCGTGGTCGACTCCCGTAGGAGCCGTCCACTGGAGGTCTGTATGTGTCAGATTTTGCTAGATCTCGCCCGATGCCTGATCCGGCCGGTAGTCAAGTTTTTTTTTTGGAACACTGTGAGCTGGTTTTAATACCTTCATGACTTGGATTCCGTTTTACAAAATTCTGTTCCACTGTTCAGCTAATTTGTACACTTTAAATTTTACCATTGCCAGTTAGATATTGTCACAGTTTGTATTTTACCATAGTAAATTTTGTAACGTTAACTTTTATTGCTCACTATACCAATTAATTAACCATTAAACCACACAAGATTAATCAGTATCAGTTATCAATATTCATGGTGGTCACGTTCCACTATTTTTACCAATTCTGTTCTGAAAATAAAAAGAAATATAAAATACAGTTAGGCAACCGAGCATCCATGTTAACCTTGTGATGGCACTCTTCATTATTGTCATTGACGTGATTCAAATTGATAATTAAACATCGGCATGGGATTTGTGCGGAGGCCGCTGGGCTTACATAGAACATTCAGTTTACTACTTATCTAATTAAAATTTGGGGCATGTCCGCTCCACTACTTGGGATATTTTAATTGAGGTTTTGGGGGTTTAGTCACCTATTAATTGAACATTAAGGGGGGCCGGATACTTGGTCAGAATAAGGGGGTTAAGGGTGTTTCAACGAGAAACTTATATACGCTGATAACCGGGGTGAACATGTGATGTGTTACTTATCTGTAAATGTCTGTTGATGTCAATTATATGTGTGTGTTTGTTTTATATGACTGTTACATTGTTATATTGATTATGCATGTGTATATTTCTATATATTTATATCTTGTTAGGAAATGTGTAATTATTTGCAGGTCGAGATTGTGTGCCATTTTACAATTGTATTATTATCATTTATGTAACATTCAACGATTTACTAGTCAATGATTATTCAGATATTTAATATTCATTCAATACTTATTGATGTTAATAGTTTATTATTCATTGTTCAACTTTTGGCAATGCACATATTAATGGAATTATATTTAAAAATAAAAAAGACTTAATTATCTTGCCTTACGGGCTCATATGTTGTACAAGCCGAGCACAATAAATATTGTTGTTGTTATCTCAAGATCAGTGTTTCATTTGCAAGTCCCATCATACTGGACCCAGCACAATTTTGGCTTCTCTAGGCTCTAGCCTAGTTCTAAATAACTTGTGGCGTCTCTTTCAAAAAAAAAATAAATAAGGAGATAGAAATTTAAATATAAATAAAAATAAATAAAAAAAAGGCATAAAAGGAAAGAGGGGTTACAAATGGTACCGCAGAGCGTGGTTTATAAAGTCTGATACTGCAAATGGTAGCAGAGAGCGTGGTTCATTCTAGGGTTGAACCCTTGGGTCCGTTGGTGTGATGGGGCTTGCAAACTCGGAGATAGTTTGGCAAATACAATAACATTTAATAATTGAATAATGTGGCATTATAATAGTTGACATAACAGGCAGGTGTATATATATGTACTTTGTATGAATTATTGTTAGGTGTTTTGAATTGTAAACCTGAGGCCGCCACGGGCTGTTATTTTGAAAGTGGACCTTGCCGGAGATCGCGTGGGGATGGGTTCCCTTATTATTCTGTGAAAGTAATAGCGCGTGCGGTTAGCGGGATGCGGTATGGCCCGACTGGAAGTCGGTACCGTCCGACTGCAATGGTGACAATGTCGTAGTCGAAATGTTGTATATTGTGGTTAGTGTTTGGTGGTGTGGATTGTATGTTGGTGTTAGTGTCTGATGTTGTTTCTTCTTGAGTCTGGCGACTGACGGAGAGTTAGTTCTGAAGCGGGTCAGGTTTTCGCAGCGCTAGGAAACCCGGGGGTCCACTCAAAGGAAGGACAGTACTTGGGTTTTTCTGATTCTTGTAAATATGCTTTTGTGGGTTATGTTTTGTGTTAGGTGTACTGTGTCATTCTGGCGGGGGTAGGTTATCAGAGACTACCCAACCCTATTTCCGGCATCCTCCAGAGACTTCCTGTGGTGGATGGAGAAGATGAGGGCAAATTGTTGGTTTTTCTGGACATCGTCCTGGAGTTGGCGGATTTTCCGGGGCTGTCCGATGAGGTCCTCTTGTCCGTTATATATCCGTACTGCCGGGGTTCATTGGCTGAGCTGGTCACCAACACTCTGCGTCGTGGTGGCAGTATCGACTCTCTCCATGGGGAGGTGTTGGACTCTTTCATACCCCGTCGGCAACGTGAGCATTTGAAACATAGCCGGTTCTATCGTGGACAGGCCAACGGGGAGGCGTTGGGGGATTTTGTGCAGGATATCCGTAAATGTGCCCGGGTTTTGAGGTTGGGGTTGCCTGAGAAGGATGTCGTTAGAATTATTTTAGAAGGGGTGACGCCCCAAGAGAGATCCCGTTTGGTGTTCGCGGACCGTCCACGTTGTTTTGCGGACCTCGAACGGCTATGTGTAGTTTCTAGAACGGTCCAGGGGATTGACGAGTCCCGTGAGCACGTGGCCCATGATAAGGTAAGACACGAGAGGCATGGGGGGCGAATTGTTCCATCCTCATGCGGTAATGAAATTAGAATTGTAAACTCTTGTAGCGAGAGGCGCCGTCGTTCGCCCAATGTGACTTGTTTTAGGTGTGGTAGGTTGGGCCACATCAGACGATTTTGTACCGGGGTTGGGTCGAGTCCAACGTCCCTCCCCAAGGCGCCCAAGGTCATTCAGAAAAGGGTCAATGAGGGGAGGATATGTCGGAGGTCTTCCCCTACCTGTCGCGGGTCTTCTAAGGTACGCGCCTCCAGGCCAGTTGTAGGTCCCAATTCTTCGGGCATCAAGGTCCTCCAAACCATCTCTACGCCCACTTCCGTATGCCCCTTCTTGCTGTTGGAGTTGAAAAAGAGTCAACTCAGAGCATTAGTTGACTCCAGATCAGCAAGATCCATCATTTAATCCAAAGTGTGCGAGGACCTTGAACGACAGGGCTTAATTAAAAGGTCAGAACAGTCTTCCGTAGTGTGCTGGACGGCATCCCAGGAAATTCTGCCCATTTCCCGGGTAGTTTCATTTAAGTTTAAAATCGAGGGATTTTCTTGGGTGTGGAGCTTTCTGGTTTCTCCTGCTCTGGGAGTTGAATGCATTATTGGTGCCGATTTCATCTGCAAAAGTGGTCTCGTTATTGACATCCAAGAGCACCAATGTTATTTTAAATTTAATCGGGGAGTTGTAATCCCGTTACTTGGATATCAGGGGGACCAGGCAGGATATCCAAGAGGTTAAGTGCCCCGACACATCTAGAGACCACCTCTCCCAGTCCCAGCGGTCCGCTTTAGATCAGTTGTGTGAGCGTTTCCCGACTGTATTAACTCCGGCCCTCGGGCTCACACATCTCTTGGAGTATAAGATCCGCCTAACGGACTCCAAGGTGGTGCGCTCCCACCCTTATAAGTTTGCCCCTCCGAAGATGAGCATCTTGAGGGAGAAGGTTCAAGAGTTATTAGATCAAGGGGTGATTGAACCTTCTCAGTCCAGTTATGCCAGTCCAGCGTTCCTAGTGCCCAAGCCTGGAGGTAAGCATAGGATGGTCATCGACTACCGCAAGCTGAACGCTAACAATGAGGTAGATTCGGTCCCACTTCCTGACCTTCATTCCGCGTTCGATTGGTTCAGTGAGGCGAGGTATTTTACCATCATTGACCTCAACTCTGCATATCACCAGATTCCCTTGACGAAAGAAAGTAGGCCCTACACGGCATTCTGTGTTCCGTGGAACCTCTATCAGTACACTAGGGTTCCTATGGGTCTAGCGGTAGGGGCCCAAACACTCACCCGTTTACTTGACACCGTTTTTCACGATGTCAAGTTCAAGTACGTTTTCAATTATCTGGACGACTTGCTGGTGTACAGCAAGGGGTACGAGGAGCATTTGGGTCATCTTGAAGAGGTGATGTGCAGGTTGAGGGGTGCCGGCCTCACTGTCAATCCCGAAAAGGTGAAGTTCGCCCAGACACAAATTTCTTTTCTGGGCCACCTGATTTCCCATAGAGGTGTCACTGTGGATCCTGAGCGAACACAGGGAATCAGGGACTTTCCCCCACCAAAAGATGCCAAAGGCATCGCGAGATTTGTGGGGATGGTCAATTTCTATCGGCGTTTCATCCCAAACGCGGCACCTCTGAATGAACTCCGGAAAAAGGGCGCCAAATTTGTATGGGGGGAAAAACAACAGAAGGCTTTCGAGACCCTGAAGGAAGCCATCATTTCCCCTCCAGTACTGAGAATGCCAGACTTCTCGAGGCCATTCATCCTCCAGACGGATGCGAGTTCGATTGCGCTCGGGGCGGTTCTGTCCCAAGTTGTTGATGGTGCTAGGCAGCCTGTGGCCTTTATATCTAGAACTTTGACCCAACAAGAACGGAAGTCTTCAGTCTATGAGCTAGAGTGTTTGGCTGTTGTATACGCTCTAGATAAGTTCAGGCGTTTTCTGGAACACGCTGAGTTCCTGCTCGAGACCGACAACCAGGCTCTCTCTTGGCTTCTCGCTCATCCCCGGCAGCTGGGTAAGATTGGACGATGGGTGGTTAAGATCTCATCCTTTAAATTCAAGGTGCAACACATTCGGGGAACTCAAAATGTGGTTGCAGATGCTTTGTCCCGTATGTTTTCCCAGCCCAGCGAAGCCCAGCCGGAGCAACCCTGTTCTGTTTTACTGGACTTTCCTTTAGCTTTTACTGATGTGTTACCCCATCAGTTAGATGATGAAGAGTTGGGTCCGATCATCCAAAATCTAAAAGAGGGTAACGTGCAGGTCCCTTACTTCTTGTCCAGGGGCGTCCTATGTTGCAGACAGAAAAAACGACGGGCCCCGAAGATAGTGCTGCCTAGCAAACTCGTGCCCATGGTCTTCAGCTACTACCACAATTCCCCGGTAGGTGGACATAAGGGGATTTCGAAGACCATTTCCAGTATTAGGAAACACTTCATCTGGAAGGGCATGGATAGGGACATAGCAACTCGGGTGAAGGCATGTCATCTCTGTGGCTTAAGCAAGCCTGCCCAGAACACCAAGTTGGGGCTGTTGTCATCTGATGTGGCGAGCAGACCGATGGAGAAGCTATTCATCGACTACGTGGGACCTTTCCCGCGTAGCAAGTCAGGTAATGCTTACCTACTTGTCTGTGTGGATGCTTTTTCGAAGTTTGCCTGGCTACTGCCCTTACGGCAGGCAACTACTCGATTGACCATAAGCGCGCTCCAGAGTCATGTATTTCAGCACTTCGGTCTTCCGGCCATCATTGTCTCGGACAATGGTCCACAATTTATTTCAGGCGATTTTCGGCGAATGTGCTTCGCCAATGGCATCAAACATGTAACCACTTCCCCCTATTACCCACAGCCGTCCCACGCGGAGAAATTCAACAGGAATCTCAGGTCCGCTCTTATTGCTTATCATGCAGAGCAACAGACCACCTGGGACCAGAACCTTAAGTGGTTACAGCTAGCTTTCAATACGGCCCTGCATGACAGTCATAAGGCCGTTCCCTTCGAAGTTATGTTTGGTTTCTCGCCTACGCTTCTCTTGGCCAACTTATGGAACATAGACGATCTTCTGCCGAGTAATCCGGACATTAGGACGACAGATAGGTGGAAAGAGGCCCGGAAGAATTTGCTTCGTGCGCACGAGCGCGTCCGTAGTCGGTATAATCAGGGGCGTATTCCAAATCCCTTTAAAGTAGGAGATTTGGTCTACTGCCAGAGCCACCCGATCAGCTCAGCTGCCGATAAAAGAGCCGCCAAATTATGCTATCGTTGGTCGGGGCCGTACCGTATCCTAGGATTCACGTCACCAGTGACGGCGCGGTTGGAAGAGCCGGGTAGTAATCCTAAAGAGATTACTACACATATCTCAAAATTGAAACTGTGTAGAAGAGGGTAAACGGGGTGACAAAGGGGGGAATGATGGTGGTCTCTGTGCGAGTGGGGATGTTATCAATTTTAAGAGGGTGTGCTCCGGGGGCGGTATTGAGAATGATATGGTAGCGGGTAGATGTTTCCCACAGTCCCAGTGGGGTTCGTCTACTTCAGGGATGCGCCCCTGCCTGCACGAGCCTTGGTTTTCTCCAATTGTCCTTATGTCCGGAGGGAGCCAGGTCCTTGCCTTTAGTACCAGCCCATGACCGCTTAATCATCCTTGACCATCCACCTTCCGATTTTCCTAACCTTACCTAGAAAAAAAAAAAAGCAAAAAAAAAAAAAAAAAAGGAGTTAGCGAGAGAAGTGGAGCAGTAGGTTGGCAGGGGTCTGTTGTGCTCCTCTTCCACCCTGCTGTTCCAGGCATGCCCTTGGAGCACACATGTAAAACTTATATGTATATTGGATAGGTGCCATAGTCACAGTTGGCATGGCTTCCCGTCTGGTCCAGAGGGGGGACCACGGCATCATGGAGACCATCGTCTCCCCTTTTCCCTTCTCCCCCGTGCTGTGATGGCATTGTGTAGAATGGGGGGGTCGTATTAGAGAATTACCCCGTAGGTACATAGGGCAGATGCCCTGTTTAGGTGGCTATCGTGTTCTGGCTTGTGTGGACAGGCCTCAGGAGGTCGGAACTCAGGAAGCTCCCGAACTTTTCTTTAGTCTTTCTTCTCTGTCCCTCTTTGCGGTGGGCTGGCCCTGATCAGGTCAGCGTGCCGCACCTACACACCTACATACTACACGTCTTCTTTCATCTCTTTCGTTTTCCCTTCTGAGCCTCTGTTCTCCTGAGAGCAGGTGCCGCCGTGCCACCATATCCACGAAGCCCACCAGCTGGTTTTGGGGGGGTACACTGCAGGGTACTCTCCCGAGTTTCAGAGTGGGGCAACCGGGTTGCCTTTTTGGGGTGGGGGTGTGCCGCGTTTTGGAAAACGCGGCGACGTTCCTATATCTATATAGTGGATGATTAAAATTACGTATTTGACGACATGAGGGAATTTGTCCTTTGGTACGCTTAATCGGACTTTGTCATCTCCGCCGGCCGACTCGCGCGCGCCCTATCTCTGTTACGTACAGTTTTTTCAAGAGCCGGTTTGCTCAGTTCGACTTCGGCTCTCGGCGCTTCACAATCTGGTCCCCGGCTGACAGAGTAGATTTAAAGGTTTTTCGTCTTCCAACTACTTCTATGGATAGGTAGAAGCCTACGTGACCTCCGGGTTTCTGATGTAGACGGAAATCTGCCCCGCTCCGGAAGGACGGCCGAACAACTGCCTCAGATGCTGTAATTTCAAACACCTTCGTCAGCTGTGTCAGCCGGAAGGATGGACTAGATACACCCAACGGAACCCTCAAACTCCACGCTTCTAACCAGGTGAAATTTACCCATATTAAACCTAAATCTTGTGGCCGATAAACTCTTTAAGACTCTCGTGTAGACGCTCCAGTTTGGACAGTTATTTACGGACAATGGGTGGCATATGATATTTTGTAATTTGTAAGGCTTACGCCTCCTCTATCAATGTTATGTCTATCTCGTTCTGAGAGTGTAAACTCGGCCAGGGTCACGCACCACCCGGGTCGAGGGGAGTTCGGTAAATAGGGTTGGATTTAAATCTGTTTCTGTCTTAAGCATGCCTGGACAGATGTATCTGTCCACGTTGGGATATTTATGTTCAATGGATCTTTTAGTTAATGTGGGCTCATGTATTTTATTATTCATTAAAGATCTGGGAGATGTTTTAACCCGTGGTCGACTCCCGTAGGAGCCGTCCACTGCAGGTCTGTATGTGGAATTGGTGGTTTAGAAACCGATTATCGGTCGGTTGGGTCCGGAACTAACGAAGGCCAAAACAGTTCCACAATTTTATGGAGCCCATTTCCACGACCCACATTCTGTACAATGTATTGTAATTGGTGGTTTAGAAACCGATTATCGGTCGGCTGGGTTTCCACAATCCAGATTCTGTACAATGTATTGGAATTGGAGGTTTAAAACTGATTATCGGTCGGTTGGGTCTGGAACTAACGAAGCCCAAAATAGTTACACAGTTTTATGGAGCCCGTTTCCACAATCCACATTCTGTACAATGTATTGGAATTGGAGGTTTAGAAACTGATTATATCGGTCGGCTGGGTCCGGAACTGACGAAGGCCAAAACAGTTCCACAATTTTATGGAGCTCGTTTCCACAATCCACATTCTGTACAGTGTATTGGAATTCGTGGTTTAGAAACTGATATTGGTTGGCTGGGCCCGGAACTAACGAAGACCCAAACAATTCCACAATTTTATGGAGCCCGTTTCCACGACCCACATTTTGAACACTGTATTGGAATTGGTGGTTTAGAAACCGATTATCGGTCGGTTGTGTCCAGAACTAACGAAGCCCAAAACAGTTCCACAATTTTATGGAGCCCGTTTCCACGACCCACATTTTGAACAGTGTATTGGAATTGGTGGTTTAGAAACCGATTATCGGTCGGTTGGGTCCGGAACTAATGAAGCCCAAAACAATTCCACAATTTTATGGGGCTCGTCTCCACAATCCACATTCTGTACAATGTATTGGAATTGGTGGTTTAGAAACCGATTATCGGTCGGTTGGGTCCGGAACTAATGAAGCCCAAAACAATTCCACAATTTTATGGGGCTCGTTTCCACAATCCACATTCTGTACAATGTATTGGAATTGGTAGTTTAGAAACCGATTATCGGTCGTTCGGGTCCGGAACTAACGAAGGCCAAAACAGCTCCACAATTTTATGGAGCCCGTTTCCACGACCCACATTCTAATTCGATGTTCCACAATAATTCAATTAAACAACATAGCCTAAGAAAGAATGCACACGCGACTTTCAACTTAGTGTTGTATTGCTTAATGTTGCAACGACAAAACAGCTAAATTACAAATCAAATATGTTAAGCTGTGAATTCTGACAGCCGTGTTACTTAACAAATTGAAAGCCTAATTGTACACAATATGCGCATTGAGGACAAGACGTGTGCACACAGTGTAGTCTAAAAACTACGCAGGAAATCCCTACGACAACGAACGCCAACGGTTATAAAATGGAAAAACAGCTGTTTACGTACATCATGCTTTACAATCATTTGATTGTTGTAAAGCATCGGGTTACAAAACGGTAGTACATTTTTGAATGTTCTTTTTTTAAGCAGAGTCGGGGGGGGGGGGGGTCCTGTGCTGACAATGTTAAATGCAATAAATTTAAGTACATTTTTTCTCTGAAACCCGATTAGACAGATGTCTATCCTACGTAGCATAGTTTCTGAATTTCTGAAATATATGTACCCAAGTGTTGAAAAATGTGTTTCTAAAAAAAAAAAAAAAAAAAAAAAAATGCGCGTTTGAAGTAGGCTTATATCAGCCGGAATTAACAACGACTCAAATTCATGACCGAACACTACATTCATTCGCAAAAGCAAAACATATGCCGCCTACATGTGCCACATTGTTGACTTCAGAGTTGCCAATAGGGAGTACAAAATATCCCCGTTTACAAAGTGAAAACCACATCACTTTAATGTTAGGCCATTTATTAAATACGTAGGCTTACTAATGAAAGCGATCGTTTACACAATTTTAATGATTTTACTACAGGCGTGCAAGTGTACTTTAGATTATTCATAAATTGTATTTGTGAGTTTATTTGTGCCGTAAAGCATATACCACTTTATTCATAAGAGTTGAAATTTTAATAAAACCATCATTTTGAAAAAAATTAAAAACTTTAAATTTGTACTCCCATGTTCCGTAAGGAAATGGAAGTATGGTGATGGTGAAAAAAATCGTGTTCGAGATAAGGGTTGATTCTGATTGTACTACCCTCAAAACATGAAGAAAAGTCATTTTCCGGAAAAAAGTGTGTGTGTGTGTGTGTGTGTGTGTGTGTGTGTGTGTGTGTGTGTGTGTGTGTGTGTGTGTGTGTGTGTGTGTGTGTGTGTGGAATTTTTTCTATGGCGAACGATAACTGCCGCAAATTCAAACAGAATCAAATACTTTTTTGCATATGTGCCTGAGTTGTAGGGGACTCCAAGCCTCTATTGATTTTGGTGAAGATCGGTTCGGTGGAAGGCGTAGTTTACCTGCAACGTTTTATATTTTAACAAGAGTAAAGTAGGCTACTTAATTTTGACAAATAAAGTGTCCTGAAAAGAAGGTCATAATAATCCACCGTAGAAAGGTAGATGAAATATCATAGAAGGGGGAGCGGGTAATTTTTTATGTGTACTGCGTTCTCGGCAACAAAGTAGTAGTTTGTTGTTAAAATTCCTTCCCGGGCTGTTTGGCCATGGTCCAATGTTTTCTGCAAAACCAGACATTTCGGCAATGCAATCGACTGCCATCATCAGTGAAAATCGAGTGTGTTAACGTGAGGTGGTATACGTTAGTGACCACAGTAGTGCGGTTAAGGCTGAAGAAAGACGTAGAAAGAAGTACAGTAGTTTCTATGGAAATATTTCAGTTCGAAAATGATTTTAAATATAAATCTTTGAACATGGAACATGGTTCTCCACACCGATATTTTCCTTCAGACTCCACTTAATACGTATAAATAGGAAGTATGAAAAATAGCGACGTAACCTCATCGCCTCAGGAGAATGGAAATGGGCAGAGTTGATGTTCATTCTTCGCTTGTACCGATCGCATTGTAAACGGTGTGAGCACTTGTCTCGTCTGACGGCATCACGTGCGTCTCCAGGAAGCAAACGATTCTTTTCTGCTCCAGCGTACATGTCACCAAAACTTTCTCTATAACCGGTATGCGTTCTAAATTTATACATAATCTAATTGAATAGTTTATTTTATACGAGATGAGCATACCTGTTTATATCCCAAACGCACCCACGCACACATATAAATCTATTTTGTTACATCGATTAAAATTAATAATTATTACTTAATAGCGTATTTAATTTTTAATAATTTTGTTTTAATTTTTTTTACACGATGCAGAATATAGTACCGATACATCAGATGTAATCGTCAAACAAAACAATCATTATTAACAAGAGCAGTTACATGCCATTACAGTTTCTTTACGTAACAAAAACACGTTAATTGTTGGAAATTTCCAGTAGCGACTTCACCCTGACTGGGAATCCTTACACTAAATTGGCGGGCTGTAGCTGAATATAAAATGTTGTATTGGCATTGACGTAGGAGTGTTAAGTTTAAAATTTCAGCTTCCATACGCTGCGAGTTAACGATGGAAAAAACGGATCATGTTTACATAAAGATATTAACTAACATCGCTAATTTACGTGTAAACACAAATTGGGATTTTCATTACAGTCGATCATTGTAATTTTGTGATAAATTACAAATAAAATAAATGCAAGTCTGTAATTATGTACTGTTATTTTGTACATAAACCTCTAAATTATGGAGTATTTTCAATACCAGCAGCGAGTGGAAAATGATAATAACAACTTTTAATAATATACATAACTGAACAGCCCTACAATCTGTATTTACCTATGATATATTTTACTATGCTATATGTTGACGTGTATTGGCATCTGTACCAATTCTAATATACATTACATGATTACTGCTTGTATAATTACTGTACTTACAAATATAATTAAGGGACTATTGGATTATCAATATTTTAAATTGTAATATACTGTATTAATTATATTCTGGGGTATTATAATTTTGTCTATGTATTTAAGTAAAACAATATGTAAGGAATGTAATTATTTTTATGACGTAAAACTTACTGTCTCAACTCCCTCCCTCACTCACACTCTCTCTCTCTCTCGCTCTCTCTCTCTCTCTTTCTCTCTCTCAATTAATTGAGATTATTGTGTTTAATATTTTCTCTTGTGTCCATATACATGTCACGATGACAGTAAATTTTGTAGAAACGTCGACACAAATAATATAAAATTTGTGTTATACTTATTGACCGATTTTCGCTAAACTTTCCATCGTTAAAAATTAATTAAATAAATAATTTTTGAATTATTTCTAACATAAAATACCGTATTGTTGGCTGTAGGCTGTCTTATATTATGATCACTTACTTAATTCCCTCATATACATTCGTTACTAGACAAATGTATGCTGGCACAGACGTAATCGCACTGTTATTTACAGAAAAATCAGTTTCTTCACTAAAATCATTTGCAAAGTTCACAGGCATTAAACACTGGTAATAAAAAAAAAGAAAATCTTTTCTTTCAGTGAGACACAAGATGTTCTAATTTAGCTGGAAACCGACTTTCTCTCTAGTACGACAGGCAGAAGGCCGCACAGCTATTGTCGCCTCTATACGGCATCTCATGAAAGCTGCACCCCATACCGTTACTACAGCTCTTACTCGGCTCGGCCGATAACGTAAGGAACCGTGGCTGCCATAAGACTGCAGTATTATCGCTGGACCAGGCACGATCACATCGACGAATACGCGTACTTTCCTCACATACTGCCTCATCAGTGCATAAAATTAACTCATTAAGGTATTATTCCTCTTCTTTAACACTGCAGTCCAACGTGAGTCCCGGCTTCCAACACCAGTCTTCTCCGGTGTCTCTTCTTCGTTCCCATCTCAGTGTAACCCCTCACAACCATTCTTCAGAGACTTGACAAACATCTTATCGTAGGTCGGCACCTCTTTCTGCTTTTATACACCTGTGTCATAAGGATAATCTTTGGCATTCCATCCGCTACAGGTGACCTAGCCATTGTATTCGTTGAGCATTCACTAATCGTATAGTGTCCTCATGCTTCAACAGCTCGTCTATCTCCTGGTTTTTTCTTATCCTCCATTCATCGTCTTCCTTAGCCTGGCCACAAACACGTCGTACAATCTTTCTTGCAAACATTCTTAGTGTTTCTCTTCCTTTTTTGCTGATATCCAAGTCTCACCACCATAAGAAACAACCGGTCTTATAAGTATTTTATATATTTTTATTTTTGTGTCGTTACTAATGTGTTTGCTTCTCAATAGTCCACTGTCGTCATAATATTCCCCATTTCCTATCTGTATCCTGTCATATCGCGTGTATTGTCGTGTTTATGGATCCTTCATTATCTATCATGTTACCTCGGTATCCGACCTTATTAACTGCATCAAATGAATTATATATATTTCTTCTCCTTTCTGATGCGGAAATCAGCATATACTTAGTATTTACATTGAGTCTCATTCCAGCGGATGTATTCAGCTCCTTGTATACCTCAACTAGCCGTTGTCTTGATCTGGCTGTTATCACACCATCGTCAGCGTAAGCACATATTTGGCTTGTCTTATTTAATATCGTTCCTCCCTGATCTGTCTTTAATGGCATAATGTAGCGACTAATTAGTTTACTTCTCAATAGTCTCCTGTTAAGTTAGTATGCTGTATTTCCTATCTGTATCCTGTGTTTAACGTATTATGTGTCCCTAATTAATTTAATTACTCTTATGCCATATGGAGCATATGTTAGCCTCAAACTGGTAAGAAAAGAAAGTACACGCATGAATGATCACAGGCTAAGGAAGGACTGAAAACGTCTGTAAAGACTAAGTGGTTGTCACTATGGAATCGGTGAGTATGAAGGATACTCACTACCACATTTCTTAAAATTTATACGTCATATTATTAATTTACAATCCATCCTTCTGCCTTTATTGATATATACTAAGCTGAGTTGAAAATTGCTCCCACTTGCTGTACAAAAAACCTTTTTCTATTGAATCCGGCGTCCTTTGATCAAATGTTTGTTTTATTCCGGCGAAGATAGTATTAGCTTTCAGATGGCTGGCTACTTTCTACCTCTTGCGGAGCTGCCTTGTGGGGGGGGGGGATCCTTATCGTAAGGATCTTCAATATACGCGAAAAGTGAGTTTAAGGTTGCAGTTATATCGTTCAGAATAAAAATTGTAGCGGACAGGCTGTGTATTTAACTCATAACAGCTCATTACTCATAACAAGGCACCGGAAGAGTTTGAGGAATATTCAAATAAAAAAGTAAGTGTACCGAAACACTTAAAAGTTTACAAACAGGTCATCAGAAAATACTGTACGTTATAATCCTTAAAACGAACGAATGAAACGAGGCTACGATTCCAGAAACTTAGTTACCCGCAAAATCTCTCGTTCCGTTAGGAAAACCTAATACGAAAAATTAAGTGGCAGGGGATTTCTTCTCTTCATTTCCGACTACAACACGAGGTCTAGACATATAAGCTTATCGTGAAGGAGTTCATGTTACGAAACGGTTTCGAATAAATGTTTCTGACAGACTTCAGTTTGTTAATTTAATTGTAATATTTTATACGTAAAAAAAATATATTTCAGGTTACCAAATGTATTTCGGGATTGCATTCTTCTCCTAGAAACGTACATCATTTCTCGTGTTAACGGCGTCATAAGAAGTGAATACAAATTAACGAAACACACAGGAATATTTGTTTTAGGCAAAGTCAATACGGCAAACGTTTCCTGCATTACGTCATCTCACGCGAGACTATCCTCTGTCTAACGTTCAAAGAGTGACTTGGACACCCATAAACGTTGTAACTGTTCACCTGTGATTCGGTAGACGGTCTAACGAGGCCTACTGCTCGTGAGTTGTTTTTTACTTGGATACTTGACCACAACGTCGAATAATATCTACTTGTTGAAATTATTACTGTCGGCCGGGTCGTTAAGCCGATGTCCATAGTTGTCGTTATTGACAAACGTTTCGGCCCCATCATCGGAGGCCATCATCAGTGTCTGGATTGGCACGGTGTCCGCCAATTCACCTCACAGATGAGGTAGAGACTACGCGTTTTACCTGAGAAGGCCCACTTTGATAAACGTTTGTACCAGCACGGTCTCAACAGAACAGCACCATCAACCAGTCAGCACCAAGTTCTATCTGGCTTGAGAGCACAGCATGCCAGTCAGATAGCACTTGATGCCGGCTTTCAGCTTGCACCGTGCTGGTACAAAAGTTTATGAAAGTGGGCCTACTCAGGCAAAACGCATAGTCTCCACTTCATCTCCGAGGTGAATTGACGTACACCGTGCCAATCCAGACACTGACGATGGCGGGGCCGAAACGTTTGTCAATAACGACAACTGTTGACCACGGCATAACAGCCCGGCTGGTAATCATTTCAACAATGTTTGAAGCCGGCCGTGAAAGCTTAAGAACGTGAATAGCTGCCTCCTTTTGTACCGAGGTAGACGAAAAATGAGACAGACTATAACCAATGATGTCTGAAAGATCGTTCAGGAATCGAAGAGTCGACTAATCGTTCCATAGTTTCAAAAACGTGCAATTCGCGCTAAGTGTAACGCCAACCTCGGATTAAAACGTTATCAACTGTTGAGTGAGATGCTTTCAACAGATCTAAATATACATTCAAATTCTTATACGGGCCCGTCTTCTGTACAACGTTAAAAGAGCGACTTGGACACACAGAACGTTGTAAACTGTTCATTTGTGATTCAGTAAACGGTCTAACGTGGCCTACGCTGTGAGTGTTTTCTTACTTGGACATTTGCCCACAGTGTAGAATAATATCTACCTTCTTTTACGCTGAGATAGACGAGAAAGGTGAGGTAGCCTATAACCAATGAGATCGTTCAGGAATGGAAGACACGGCTAATCTTGGGAGATTGTACCTTACCGTTTCTGTAGTCCAGACTTGGCTCCATCTGATTTCCACAGGTTCGATCGGCTCAATGACGCGTTATGTGATACGAGTTTTTATGACGAGCTAAAAAAATATCCTAAAATGGTTCCGACATAAACATAAAGATTTCTTTGCGGCAGGCATGAAAAAGCTTATTCAGATATGGAACATGTGTATCACTGTTGCTGAAGATTATGGTGAAAAGTAAAAACATGTTCATACCGACTAAATGAACCGTTTTTCCTCTAGTCCGCGGACCCCCCAAAATAATTTAAAAATTAACGGATCCCGTCTACGTTCTGAAATAAAACAAACAGTAAGTATGATACAAACTTATATTTTATTAAAATGTATTAAAATCAAAATTATCCTAACTTGGAAAATTATAATATTATTGATATCAGACATAATTTAATGTAAACTATGAAGCTACTTTTGAACAATTAGCTGTGCAATATTGGCCTTAATATCTGCTAATTTCAATATTAAGTCGCTCTCGACATCAAGTTTATTTCTTAACTTTGACTTCAAGTACGTGAGGAGGAAGAATGCGGTTACACACAAATAAGCAGAGGGAAACACAGTTAAACGTTCGAAGCTTTTTTTGCGAGTTCAGGATAGTCATTACATATAACCTGAAGTCAGCTAGCTGTAATTGCAAAAACTGTAATTTTAATGAACTGTCAGTTGAAGGTACTGCCAATAAATCTTCTTTTTGTAGTGTAAGTGAGAGATCTAATCAGTTCGGCTGACAAATGGATCTGATACACGACATGATTTAAAGACATTATTAAAGCCATTAGTTTTAAATTACTTTTACAATTACAATTAGTTTGAACCAAACAAAAACTAATACTGAAATCCTCTACTAATTGTTTTAAGATTCTAAAATTTAGGTTTTAGAGTATAAAAAATCGGAGAAAATTACGGTATATTCAAAAAATGTCTGCGGACCTCCTGAAACATTGTCGCGGACCCTACTTTGGGAACCACTGCTCTACAGCAATTTGTCTCTTTATTTAGTGAACGACCCTCGTACTTTGGTCTTCATTCCTCCATTCATTTTAAGTGACCTTTGCAATTGTTTCAGTAGTTCTTTACTCAGTTGTTAAAATGACTGAAGTTCCCACTTAAATTCATCGTATCTTATTTATTTGCGGACAAATGCTACATTTTTATATGTGGAAGTCATATGCTTCGTTTAATTAGATTTCCATTCCCAAGCACTTCACGCATTCCCCGTCTCATATGTCCATCCAACAAACGTACAACCCGCGCTACGTGTAACGCTAATCTTAGATTATAATTTTAACAACGAATGAGCGAAAATACTTTTTTAACACATCTAAGTATATATTCAAATTAATATACAAAGTCCAAGAACAGCTAGTAACAGTATCACTTATAATAAAATTACAATAATAATAATAATAATAATAATAATAACAGTAACAGTACCACAGTGTATACTTATGAAATAAAGTTTCGCGTCTTGAACGAAAAATAACAGTTATTAACATAGAATCGGAACGACGCAGCTGTTCTCAGCACAGTAATTAACACTGAACAAATACGTACCGTCAATGCAACAGGTGTAAATCAGGTTACGACACAAGGCCGTATTTTTGTTTGTTGCTGACCCAATACCCGAAAATCTGTGCGACCGCGCCCTTGCAATGTTTACGCGAAGCACGAATTTAATCCATCCGAAACGATTCGCCGACTCTTTTAGTCCTTCTCTTTCTTATTTACGTATTTATTGCTAACGTAATAACTGCTAGGCCAGTATGCGAAATAGAGGAAGCGAGAGAGAGAGAGAGAGAGAGAGAGGAGGGGGATGCAACACAAATAACCAATATATAGTGTCCACAGTTACGTTTTGTTCTTAGCGCATTCAGATCATGAAAGGGTGGTTTAATGCAAAAACCTGCACGCACAGGGGTTTCTAACAGATTGATGCATCAAGTGAAAATATCAGTCATACTGAAAATACTTGACTGCGAGGTCATGGATGATTTAAAATTAAAAAGAATTCTGTTTACTTCAACCGCTGAATTCTGTACAACAGAAACATGTTTGCAAACACACAGTAAACAAAGGTGTTACTCTGTTTGCACGACGCCAGATGCTAAACGACGCAACAGATTCTAATGAAACCTTTGTCGTGAGAACCGGCACTAATTTGCGACTTTCACTCAGAAACTATGAAACTTTCAGGTTTTCTTCTACCGTTATCTATTTAAAGCGCGACCCTCGGGAAGCGGGCGCCAAGGCGCTCGAACCTTCCAAGACGGTAATTTATAAATTAGAATGTGCAGTAGGCCTACCTCATCCTCCCTCATCCACTTGGCTCCATCTGATGTCCACCTGTTTGGTCCAATCAATGAGGCGTTACGTGGTAAAAAGTTTTATGATAACGCGAGGTCAAAGAAAATGCACGACATCAACATAAAGATTTCTTTTGCAGCAGGCATAAAAAAAGTTTATTCAGAATGGAATGGTTCTGCGTTAAAGGAGCTGATTTCGTTTTTTTAACTTTAACTTTAAAAAGTTTAATAAACGAAATTTTACAATATTACGCCAACAGCGGACTTCTGAGAAGCAAAATAATTAGTCGTAACACAAAAGGAAAAATATATGAGACACTTATCCGACCGGTTGTTACTTATGGAGGCGAGGCATGGACACTGATAAAAAAGGAACAAGAAACATTAAGAAGGTTTGAAAGAAAGATCAAAAGACGTGTTTATGGTCCGGTCAAAGAAGATGACGAATTGAGAATAAGAAAAAACCAGGAGATAGATGAGCTATTGAACTATCAGTACATTGTAATATTCATAAAGGCTCAACGAATACAATGTCTAGGTCACCTAGAGCGGATGGGTGATCAGAGTATGCCAAAGAAATTCCTGAGGCACGAAAAGTCTATAAAAGCAGGAAGAGAATAAGATCTCGAATAAGATGGCTGGATGATGTGATAGAAGATCTCAGACGAATGGATGTAAGGGGTTACACTTAGATGGCAATGGACAGGAGACTTTGCAGAAGATTGGTGTTGGAAGCCAGGGCTCACACTGAGCTGTAGTGCTGAATAAGAAGAAACAAAATTTTAAAAATTAGCAAAAAATTGTGGAACAGATTACTAAACATACTGTATGCATACGAAAGCTTCAATAATTATCTTCAGCTGTATAAATTGACAGTAATCTATTAGGCATCCTGAAAGTTCCAAAATGTAGGCGATCCTTGATCGTGTTTTCAGTGCTGTAGTGCGGGAACAAGACTCACAGTTAGCTTTCTTTTAAGCAGATTAATTTTAATCTAGTATCTTCTAATCTAGTATCTTCTAATCTAGTATCTTCTAATCTAGTATCTTCTACGTTTTGAAGCTCCACGATTGTTAAAGGACCACGAATACGACGAAGTGAGCATATATTCGTTGTTAAATATGGTTTTCAAAAATCACTTCTGTGAACGCTTTATCATGTAATCCCACGAATATTCCTGGATTCGAAATCTTCACGGAGCAGTTATCTAGAGCATTACCGCTCAGATGTACGTTGTGAATTAGTGATCGCAATGAAGTCTGATAGTGATCGTAACATTAGTATTTGCATACAAAAAAAAGAGTTTGAAAATTAACCGATGAAGAACTAGTATTACTTCAGGTTACAAAACAACAGACGATTTGTTATACCCCACAAGGATAAAAGATTTCAATAAAATAACAAGCTGACGTACTTCAATGGCGTTATGATTCTAATACGTCATTTGAATCATCATACGACCAAACAAGCGTGATTTTCACTGTAGCTGGACACAGTTTGTAATACAACAGGCAGACGGCTTGCAATGCCCAGTGGTAAAATGTCAGGAAGAAATTGCAAATTTTAAATCGCTGTAGGTCAACAATTACAAACATTCTTTTTTATCACAAGCAAAAAATGGCGATAAAAATGAAAACGTCCAGTCTTGCTGAGACATTGGTGTAACAGGGTGCAACGTGTGACGGGCAATAGAGAGCGGTCTATGCAGGAAGAGGAAATCACAAAGACAATGCTGACACATAATTGACCTATAATGTCGTACTCAACTGGCCAGAACGAACTGCAGCAAAATTGTATACATAATTCAGCTCGTTTCCTGACACATTCCGTGCTAACTTCATTCTGTCGCCACTACCGGCAGTAGCACTTTGCAAATGTAACGATTCTTATAAATTATACAATTATCTGCCTTGTTTGATAAATGAAAATACGAGGACAATTAATTTTGCAAAGATAATACGCTGTTAACTGCAAACGTAACAACACGGGTATGGTCTATTCCTTAATAAAATTTAAACTATTATCATTTAAACTGATAATACAGGCCTTAATAATAGAATATCGCAGTTAAAGAAAAAGCAAACACACCTAGAATAGAATTTAGCATTATATAAACATTTGTGAAAAATCAGAATCCCCTTTGTTCGGTCTGTAAGATTCGAACTGTCTCTATACATTAATTAAATTGGACTGGAAGAACGAAACAGACCGAGTACTTGTTTATTTGGTATGTATCTGTGTCCTGTGTGTGTGTGTGTGTGTGTGTGTGTGTGTGTGTGTGTGTGTGTGTGTGTTGGCGCGCGCGTTGTATCATCTCGCTGATAACACATATACATTCCGTGCAAGTGTCACTCCGAGCAAGAATTCCAACCGCATTGGAGGCATATATAACGTAACAGATCTGCAAAGCAGGGGCGTATTTACGGGCGGGAGGGACGGCCGGGACCGGACACCCCTCCAGAGAGTCGAATTTTCTTTAATCTCTTAATTATTTGATGTTTTATTTTATTTCTTTAGCTGTGTACGATAGTACAGTACTAGCTCTTTTTTAAACACACAAACAGGTTTATTACACAGCATTATGGTATACGTTAGAAATACGAGATACAGGAAAATCAATTCAGTCAACAAGCCTATCTTTTAACAATGTTTCAATAACGCGTATTTTTATTGCGTTATTAACGTTTACTTTAATGTGACTGACTTCAGGATATTATCACGCGTTTTCCAGCCAATTTAAAGATAGTAATATCGATTAGTCTTAACTTGTTTTTTCTTTAGTATGAAGCCGACCTAACCCCAGACCCACCCCCCCTAAGCCAAATTCTACATACGCCATTGCTGCAAAGACATGCAGAACAAGAAACCACGCGACGATCGCGCGCGCGCGCGCGCGCGTGTGTGTGTGTGTCATTGCTGACGCCGTCCCGTTGGCGAGTGTCTATTTACATTCTTTCATTATATGCACACATAACATGTATATAACTGTCTTACATAACTGACCCGTTATTCATTCCGAATTCTGCACTATTTACAATTTCGAACCCACGTGACAAGAAGTTATTCAGTGAGACAGTCGAAACGTAAGTTCTAGTATCAATCTCCGACAGCGTGGAAACAATGCCAGTGTTCCACTTCTCCGTTTCATTGTCAGCGAATTAACTGTTGTAATATGTTGCCAATTGTGCTGTTGTAGTAGCTTTTGGTATTTCATTTATAACATGTTACCTCTGCACGCGTTCTTTTTCTGTCTGCTCCTGCCAATGTTTTTTTTTGTTTTTATTTTCTTTATAGAAGGTTAAACTCGTCTGATTCCATCACAGTTGATTGAAAGGGTTTACGGGACAGTAAGGAATGTTTTTTTTAGCGGGGGTCCTACAGTCTATGCCGCATCCCGCTTTTCGATCGCCATTTCTCCCTATCCTCCCAGTCAATAGCTCGATCTCTCATGCTTTTCCTAATTCCCGTTCTCCATTGTGTTGTCAGTCTTCCTTTTCTTCTCCTGTTTTGTGGTGTGTAAGTCAATGCTTTATTTGGCCATCGCTTCTCCTCCATTCTCATTACGTACCATACCACAGCAACTGTCTGGATTCTATTCCTTCTGCTGTTGTAAGTACACGCCTTGTTTTCCTTCTTATAACTTCGTTTCTAACATGTTGCATTCAAGAAATATTGCACGCTCTTCTTAAGACGTCCATTTCCACAGTTTCTATCATCTTTTTCTCTTTATCTGAAAGTTGCCAGAATTCGCAGCCATAACTTAAAATGGGCTCCACAATAGGTTGGGTAGATTGTCAGTTTAGTTTGAAGTTTCATTTTGTTCGACCAAAGTAACGAGTTTAGCAAACGAATGGTCTTTTTCCCCTGTTGTATCCTATTTTTGATGTCATTTTTTGTTGTTCCGTAATGTTGTTTCCGTTTATAAAATGAATTCTGAATTGTAAACTTTTACTGTTTGAGGGCACCACGTTCATTACGGTGGGGACTTTTTGGGATACATTTATCTATACGCACGAGGACTGTCAAACTACCACGACAGGGCTGATTTAAGCGAGAAACTCCAGTCACATGCTTATAATCTATACAAGTAAAGCGGGTTCGTTTTAATTTTCTACAAAGAAAGTTAAACAAAACAAGTTTTAAACAAGTTATATTTCTCTTTCAATATTCTGCTAACTTCCTTTGATAATTTATAAATAGGTGCATTAATAAAAGAAACAATCGGCCTAATTGGTTTTCCTTCTTTACGTATTTTAACCTGACTTTTAAAAGTTGGTGCTGTTGGATTACTTTCCATTAAATATTTTTTCTTGTTTTCTTCTATAAATGTTATTTGTTTCATCATTTGTTTTATCCTTGACTGGTACTTACTTGTATAATCATACTTTATTTCTTCATATGGTCCTTCACTTAAAAATGCTTCCGTTTTCTTTATGTATTCGTCCTTTTTCAGCAGCACCATTGTGTTTCCTTTGTCTGCCTTCGTAACTATATCATTCTTTTTAATTTTGTTTTTTAGTTTAGTTACAGTTGATCTGATTTTTTGTTCATTCTTTGAGTTATACAAAGTTTTTTTCTCAAATATTTTATCTACCTACGTTTTCCACCTTATTTGTTTTTTATCATTTTCATTTTCTAGTTTTTGTAGGACGATGAGCTGAGAAGCTTGAAAGCGCTACCAAAAATTTTTCTATAGTTGTGTGCAACAGTGATAATTCTGTTTGTGATTATAACCACTAACACAACTTTCTTAATTACAAATCTATATTACAAAACATAATGCGTTACTACACAAAGGATTAAAATATCTGTTTATACAACAGTATTTAAAGATACTAAGAAAAGGAAATAATTCACTACGAATTGCAAATTAAGAACAAGTTAAAGAACTTAATGAAGTATACTTTTTTACCTTAAAATTTAACTTCATATTAAATACTCACATTGAATAAACCTCTCTGTAGGTCCAGTTGAGGTTTCAACTCCAGCGCTTGAAATTCGCATAGAAGACCCTCATCCAAGAAGACCGACTGATTACAGTTGAACTTATAGCTGAAGAATTAAAAGTAAGTGTTGGCACAGTTCATAACATTATCGGCCGAAATGAGAGAGTTTACCAACCATTACAAAGAGACTTGACTTCGAGTCTTCACAGAGCTGAAACAACGCTATATCCAGGAAGGTGATACTTTTTTGGATAGAATCCCATCATTTGATGAAGCATGGATTCATAATTTTGAGCCGGAATCGAGAAGACAAAGCACGGATTGGAAGCACACGAGTTTACCTGTCAGGATAAAGTTCAGAACCCGACCATCTGCGGGAAAAATCATGATCGCGATATTTTGGGATGCTGAAGGTCCGTTTTTTTTTTCGATTTCTTAGAAGACCAAGGGACAAAAAACAGTACACAATACTCTGACATGCTTATCGATAAAGTACAGCCGGCAGTGATGCGGAAACGTCCCGGATTTCTGTGCAAAGGCGTCACTCTCCTTCCTGATAACGCCCGTCCACATACAGTTCAGTCAACACGTGAAACCATCGATAAATTGGCTCTGGACACTCTACCTCGTTGTCTCCACAGTCCAGGCTTGGCTCCACTTGTTTGGTCCACTCAATGAGGCGTTACGTGGTACGGAGTTTTATAACAACGACGAGGTCAAAGAAACTCTCCTAAAACTTTTCCAAAATCAACATATTTGCGCAAAAAAAATGTTTGTACTGATTAAATAAACCGTATTTCCTCTACAGCTATTTGCCTCTTTATTTACTGAATGACCCTATTTCCTCCATCCATTTTAAGTGGCCTTTGCAATTGTTTCTGTAGTTCTTTGCTCAGTTGTTTATATGACCGAAGTTCCCACTTAAATTGATCGTATCGTATTTATTTGCGGACAAGTAAAATATTTTATATGTGGAAGTCGTTTGCTTTGTTTAATTAGATTTCCATATTCCAAGTATTTTATGCATTCGCCATCTCGTATGTCCGTCCTACATGCATTTTCGTTTCTCTGTATCACTGTCCGAAACGTTTAAAACGGCTTCATTTACGAAACGTGTGCCAAAACAACGAGTTTAATGGCACTTTTAACTGTCATGTAGGCAGCAGTTTTGCGTCAAACAGCGGATAGTATGTTGCATACCTTGAACACCACCAAGATACGCTTCGTTACTTCGACAGGTTTGTTGTTAAGGCAACCATTTCAATGCAAACCTTGAATATCTCACTAAAATAATTCTCTATACATACTTTATACTTTCGTACTTTAATCGGTGTTTTCGAGTCACGAATGTGGTCTACGGTAGTACTGTGTTATCCTCCGTGCGTCACTTGTCCGAATGTGGTCTACGGTAGTACTGTGTTATCCTCCACGCGTCACTTGTCCGAATGTGGTCTACGGTAGTACTGTGTTATCCTCCATGCGTCACTTGTCCGAATGTGGTCTACGGTAGTACTGTGTTATCCTCCATGCGTCACTTGTCCGAATGTGGTCTACGGTAGTACTGTGTTATCCTCCATGCGTCACTTGCCCTACGGTAGTACCGTGTTATCCTCCACGCGTCACTTGTCCGAATGTGGTCTACGGTAATACTGTGTTATCCTCCATGCGTCACTTGTCCGAATGTGGTCTACGGTAGTACTGTGTTATTCTCCATGCATCACTTGTTTATACATTTGTTCGTGCCTCCAACTGGTTTTTCATCGCCTTAATTAGAGAGACTGATTATTTAAAAGCCAGATTATTATTGTTGTTGTTGTTATTATTATTATTTAACCGACGACAGGAACTGAACCCAGACTGTCAACAAGGTAAGTACTGCGAAACGGTTACTTTGGGATATGTCGAGACCATGCTGTCACAGACCAAACCACGTCTATACTGATGAAAAACTTTACCGAATGGAAATAATTTATTTATGCGGTACGGTACGTAGATAACATTATCAGCCGAAAGCTCAATTACCTTAAAACAAGCGCAAATTTGGTTCCAAGAGAGCTGAGTAACCATCACAAAGAGACTGGACTTCGACTGTGTACAGAATTGAAACAACGCTATATGCAGGAAGGTCATGCTTTTTTCGATAGAATTCTAACATGTGATAAAACATGGATTCATCATTTTAAGCCGGAATCTAAAAGACACAGCATGGAGTGGGAGCATACGAGTTCAGAACCCAACCATTAGCGGAAAAAATAATGTTCACAATCTTTTGGGATGTTGATGGCCCGTTTTTTGCGATTTCTTAGAAGACCAAGGGACAATAAACAGTACATACTACTCTTATACTGGGATGCGTATAGTGGGTGCGGCAGTCCAGTTGCTTCTTCCTTATTCCTTCATCCGGATCCAGAAATATCTGTTATAACAACTTTAAAATAATCCTATACTTGATCGGTGTTACCGGCGCCCAAGCTGAAGTACATCATAATGTTGCCGTATCCTCCTAGTTGCTATTTCTAGATTAAACGAGATAGTTTCGGTCTGAAGGATCCGCAGAGAATGGCCGCTACAATATTTATTTTACAAGAAACATTACAACTAAAATGGCGTTTCATTAAAAAAAAAAAAGTAGCAATAAATCCAACCAAAATACAGGAGTCACGCGACAGTTGTTTCTACCTAACGTACGATACCTATCGGATTCACACTTCGTAAATTACCTTCTACAAAACCGTTTTTCTGCTGTCTCGCTCGACTGGAGGGCAACAGTCCCGAGACTAGTGGCTGTGACTTAAGTTTCCGCATTTAGCAACTAATTTATCGACTAATTTCGTTTGTTAAAAAAAAAAGTATTGCACAAAGGAAGCCCATCGAAACTTTTTTCACCAACTTTATTTGACTGTTAATATTAGTTTGACGTTTCTCCGGGCTATTAGGCTGTGGTCCAATGCTGCTGCATAAAGCCTGGGACGTTTCGGGCTTAAGAAAATCTGTTGCCACAGAACTGTGGAAGAACGTACCAGTTGTTGCTCAAGTCGTTACACTGAAGATGGCCTCCAACGGTGGAGCCGAAACGTCCGTTTTATGCAGCAGCATTGGGCCATGGCCTAATGGCCCGGAGAATTGTAAAACTAATATTAAAAGAGTTGACCCCGACCGCGAAAGCCTAAGTTACCAATTTTTTTGACTATTATTTATATTTTTTTATCTTTACTTCTACCGACCAATTATACCGCCCACGTTTTTCTATCATTTGACGCGACCTGTAAGACCTTACCAGCAACGTTAAGCGTTAAACACCAAGCGATTGAGGGGATCGGAAATATTTGCCAAGTAAGGCATAACCGGTCTTATGGACGCAGAAACAATTAAGCAGTCGAAAACCGATTCTGAATTGTTATCTTTTTATATTAAGAAAGTCATTTTTATTATGAAGTTCAAAGACAATCCTCTCTGGGGACACCCTGACCACAACCGAGTCTATAACGGGGCAACTTTATTAAATGCTTAGCCCGAACAGAAGAGAATATTAATCGGTACCGATCACACGTCTCGTGTAATCCTGCCCTACAATCCTGCGTAGACCTTTTTGGGCTTTGTCTGCTGCACAACACACAACATATTCCTCACCACATCCTGCTGCCGTGTGCGTGGTCTCTCTCTCTCTCTCTCTCTCTCTCTCTCTCTCTCTCTCTCTCTCCCTCTCTCTCCCCTCCTCCCCTGTCACTTTTATTCACTTAATAGCCACTGTGGTTAATAAAATTAAAACTGCTCCTTGCTTACAACGGAACCAGGAATGATGAATCGGTCATCTCTCACAATCTGACCTGTATCAATAGGCAGTGTGCGAATAAACGTAGGAAACCAAATCAGACGATCAGATTCGATTTGTAAATGTGGTAGTGATTCACTGTTAAATCCGCCAGCTGACACAAATTTGGGAATATTTTTTCTGTCAGATGGGCATTTACAGAAATGATCCTCCAATTCATCCTCATGCACAGGGGCGCGAGGACAAAGCGACTGACTGAAATCACTGTATTAGTAAGTCGTCTGGCGGAATGGACTCTCGGACGTTTATTATTCAGTAAGAACTCGTTTTAATGTATTCATAACCGTTATGTGGTATCATTCGGAATACAAAACTTATATTTAAAATATTAATACAAACGCTTCTTGCTACAGTAAATTTCTTGATTCGTAAATTATTTAATATTTACTACTATTTTTCAATAAAGATATATTGTATCTTTACTTGGAACACGTTTCGGGAATTAGATATTTTTCTCATCCTCAGCCATCTTTGCTTTTTAAGATGGCTGAGTATGGTGAAAATTCTAATACCCGAAACATGTATTGCAAGTAAGGATAGAATACACATCGATTGAAAAATAGTAGTAAATATTAAATTACAATATTAAACACAAAATTTAATAAAAAAATAATCACAATAAAAACAATAATAATAATAATAATAATAATAAAATATAACAACAATAATAATAATAACAGGGAAAACTGCACAGTAATACTTGCGTTTCAATACCAATTAAAATTGTTTATTTCGAAATATAGGCCTACATTTTCTGTCAGCCTGTTTCAAAACACCTATGAGATTTTCAGTTCTAAAAGTAACTCGGTCATCAAGTAACCAAGTTAAATTTTAAGCGTATTACATTGTGTACTTTCGTTTTTGGAACATATACCTAGGGGAAGTAGAAACTTATAGGCCTAAAGTAGAACGGTCACCGTATTCACATTTGGGAGTAGGCTATCAAGTTGACTGATTACTCAGGGGCGTATTTACGGGGGGGAGGGAGAGACGAACGCGACCGGACCCCCCAAGGGTTGAAAGTTGACGGAAATTTTGTTCATCTCTTAATTTTTAAGCTGTTTTATTAATTTCTTATCTCTGACCTCTGTACGCTAACACAGTAGTAAGCCTTGTTTTAAATATAGGTCTGGAAACAAGTTCATTACACTGCATTTGCGTTAGTCTTAACTTGTTTTTTTTCTTTTGTATGAACCCGACTCGAACGGATACCCCCCCACCTTAAGACCAAAGTCTAGATACGCCACTGATGATTACGGTTACATTAGGTGCATCAATTGCGTCCGTCTGCGTGATGTACGTTGTTCCGATTGTTATTATTTTTGCTGTTAGTGTTGGGCAGTTCAATGCGCTATCGTATCCTGATAACGTCAATGCATGAAATAATCCTTATCCTGGAGTCTGGGATCCGAACCCAGCCTAACGGTTTCGGCTGTTTCCTTGTAGACGAACAACCGTGCTGCAACGGGTCCGCGAATAGAGCACAATACGTGGCGTTAACACGTCCGCTTCCTGTACGTAATTCTGCAGGCAGAATCGGTTATCTAACACAGCACGAGGAAATCCTTCGGTGGGTTACACAACCGACTAAAAAGCGTTTAATTCTATTCGAGCCGGAGACAATAACTGTGACACATTCCGTCTACGCCGAGATGGTTCGTACGCTCACTGTTTTCTCCAAAATATCCGCGATAATCGTGTCCGAACACACAAGTCTTCTTAATTTTCAATCGAGTTTCGCCAGACGGAGGACATACACGGAGGACAATCTGCATCACTTTACATATTTAAATGTAGTTTACTGTATACGGAACGCGCATCACACCTAACGCCCCGTCTTCATGATCCGCCACAAAGCCATATTCGCAGTAAATGCCCACAGCCCCAGAGATTACCTCTGAAACCTGTCATTTTTTCCATCCTCGCCCACCTCCTCGCACGCTTAGCCAGCTGCTTTTTGCTATTACTTTGGTCACCGGTATGGAGACCGACCGACCAACGCGTTGCGCGTCTGCTTGCTGAGCTTGAGACAGGCAACACCTGTTGCCTGAATCGGTTCCAGCGGCAGTGCCTTAAAAGTCAAGTTTTCTTCCCCCCCCCCCGCTATCTAGCGGATAACCGTGTTGGCGGTTTCCCTTCCAGTTTTAAGTACCTGTCGACTGAACCAGACTATGTTTATCTTCTGGCAGCCATTGAGCACGTCCAAGATGCTGCAGTCATGCCACGGGTGCACAGACACCCCACACACTCAATGCAATGCAATAACCCCTCAGAATCTGATCGCATAATTCGAACTCAGTGGGAGCATATATTTTTCAGTGCACGAAGAGCAATGACAAGTCGTGCTAAGCCAAGGGGGTCAATTGTCCAGGGGGGTGGGTGCGAATGACGTCGATCACATTCAAAGTTTTTAGTGCATTATTTCACACGCGGAGTCTCAAAATTCAGGAAATATATTGTTTTATGCAAGAGCTTCGAAACAGAAGTTTCCAATGATAATCGAAGAATCGAAGTTAGTCAAAGGTTTGTGGGAAAGAAACAAGCTGCTACGCCTGACACGTGATAAAAAGGAAGAATAAGAAGAGAAAATGAACAAGAGCAAAACTTTTGTAATTTCTTGTTCCTTTTTTTTTTATATATTGCTGATGGCGCTCTGACCACCCCACAGTTGTAGTAACCGCGCTTACATTATGTACCTCAATATTACTTGTAGTTCTGATAACTACCTTAGTTTCTAATTAATGTACGTTTATTGATTGTCAGTACTTAACTCTTTACATTTTACAGTGCTTATTGATTAAACGATTAAACTATATACGCTATCCTTACATGTTCAATACCCACCCGACAATGTACATATCTCGTTTCTCGTGATAAACACTCTTCTACGTACGAGTTCGATGACACACACACACACACACACACACACACACACGTGCATTTCAGGCAATTAAGGTGACAGTGAAGTTCTTATCTACTCGTGTTCAAGACACGGCACGACCTTGACAACACTTTACGAGAAGTTGTCTACAAATGTTTTTACTTCTTCAGACGTCAGTCCGAAGAGTTAGTGATCATTCTCTTCATGCACGCGTGCAAATTCTCTAACAGGTATTTGGGACCTACAGTTACGTGGAAAGAGGAGGTTATTAGTCAGGATTTCTCCGGTTTCCTGGCTCCGTGCTCAGAGTGCCTCTCTCGTCGAAACGACCGTGCTGGTAGCATCCACTGACCTTTCTTTTAACATTTCGATCGGTGCAGATAATGAAAATCGTACTTTTATGTCACACTACAGCACACGTCTCATATTTACCCTATCTTAGATAAATAATTAAGTTAATATATTTATATTAGCTTTTATACCCTGTTATTAACACCTTTCCTTAACCGTCGTTTGCCAATCGCTGTGACAACTCAGTAACATTAGGTAGTAAATTTTTAAGTTTTGCGATGTAAATTAATCTCATTACCTCCAAGTAAGGAACGCCTCCGCTTCGTCACAAGAGCTGTCGGTACAGAGTTAAACGTTAGATTCAGAATTGTACGTTATGTTTGGGTACAAAGAAAAAACATCAGCCTGTCAAAGGCCAGGGGAATGGAGTTATGTGGATTCATAAGAGTATCATTGTACGTCAAATCTGGCAGAAACTGAAGCGGCAAAATCAAATAGAAAACTGCGAAAAAGCAGTGATATAGAAGTGAACTCAAGAGGTTTACCAGGTGTTCCGGCGCGTGTTCCAGTCTCTCCATGATCAGGCTCTCGACATATGGTAGCAAAAATACCGGAACTGGAACTGGAATACAAACATCCACACTTATGGTATATTACGCTGTAGTATGATTTTAATGACTCGCGGAAAGTTATTGACGATTTGCGGGGGGGGGTGTAGAGGGAGATAGTGTGCCGCGGCTTCTATTTATTTGTAGTGGTGGCGTAGGCTAAAAAAATTTGGGAAACGCTGTTCCAGAGGATCAGAACACTTACTCAAAAAGAGCGTCCAATATGTAACTAATGCGTACTCTATCTTGTGTATCTAATACGTACAATAATAAAATATGAACGTTATCTTTATTTCATACACAAATTATTTTTTTTCTGGAAATTTTGTATTCTACATAATGATTTTAAATGTTTTGTGTCAGATAAGTTAACTTACGTATAAAATAAAACGATGTACTGCCACAATTTTGGTCAGGCTATAATCATCTCCTAAGATTGCGTTTAAGGTTCTTCTAGATAAGACGTAGGGTAGGGTATGCGAAATAAAATTATTTGGATGCTCATATACAAAAAGAATAAATACGTTTAACCTTTAGTTTATATTTGTTTGAGGGAATAATAAACACAGTTTATTTGGTGTTATTATTAACTGTGTCTATAATAACACCAAACACAGTTAATAAACACCAAATTAACTTTTTTTTTTCGAATTGACCACTTAGGATCACGCTACAACTTTATTTCTTTTTCTTTGCCTGGAGTTTTCTCTGTCTCCAATACTCCTTCATACGCTCACTGGCTTGTTTCCTTTGATCTTCTGTCCAAGTCCGTCCACTTCTATTAGGTCTTCCTGCATCTTGAAACAATTCCAGATTTTTCACTGTACTCCTAAATTCACTTCTTTCTAACATTTGGGACTCTGTGATATTCGACTTTTCTAAATCTTTTCTAACTTCCTTAATCCACGTTGTAGTGGTCTTCTTCTTCCAGAGGTAGTCGAATATTTGTTTGGTTAATCGATTTTCGTCCATTCTGTATAGATGTCCGAGAAATGTCAGCCTCCTCCTCCGCATAGTCTCCGAGATTCTTTCCACGTTCTGGTAGACTTCCCTATTGCTTCGCAGCTTCCATCCATCTTCAGTCCGAACTGCACCCGGACTGACAATGTTTTTAACTGTGTTTATTAAAACTTAGTTCAAGTTAAATTAGGCTATTATATGAATACGATGCACCAAATAAATTGAGAAGGACCTTTTGTCTCTGAACACTTGTCAGTAACGAACCCTTCAGCCGGATATTGAATTTCGACATTTGAAAGTTGCACTGAATTTTACTTCGTCGACAGGCAGTTGTCAACATTATTTCCCGTCTTACGTGACCGTATACATTGGTCTTCATAAGTTCCGTTATATACATGGCGCATGGTTATTGTATAACCGTATTTGTTACCAAAAACCGTCTGTAACAAAAACCTCCGGACATTGACGAATTTAAAGTAGCGCGAGTGGGAAAGAGTGCGGACGCATAATCCAGAGCCAGTACACTACGTTAAACGCGGGAAGTAATTTGGTAGCGGGTACGGATTTTCCGTGTGCACAACACAAATTCGTCTCCAAATTCCATTGTAGTTTTGCCGCAAACGCGTTACGCAAGCCGCCGTCATTTCCGTAAACTCATCGTTTTTTGTAAGCGGTTCCAAGGAAACACGTACATTGTTGTTTATTCACCACAGAGCCATTGTTAACGCGATCATACGTACAGTATTAGTGAAACTTTTTTTATATTTTCACTACTGCCGTGTTCTCCTAAGCTCTGTTTCGGACTGTACGTCGCATACGAGAAGAAGATATTGCGAACAAGGCCTTGAAAGAGACACGTCTGAAATTTGAAAAATCACCTGCGCTCCCGCGCGCTTTGCCGTAGATCAGAAACTTGACTGCTTAATATACAAGATCTACTCAGTCCTTAAGCCTAAAAAATAACTTCCTGCTGTATTTAACAAACGGCTGATCGCGAGACGGGAGAATTACAAATATACTCGTGTTATCAGAAATATTGCAATCAGCAGTGAAAAAACAGAACGTATACTAGTCGAAGCTGGCAGCTCGATTTCGTGAATGTATTAAACACAGGGGAGTTCCACACGAAACCGTGGAGTATGTCCCAGCAGGGACAGAGATATCCGCGGAAAACCGTGAATTATCCTGACGATATCGGATCATGTTTTAGCACCTGATCTTTGTTAGCTGACGACTGTGATTTCTCTTACGTGGCGTATCTAGAATTTGGCCTTGGCGGGGGGGGGGGATCCAGGGTTGGGTCGGCTTCATACAATACAAGAAACAGGTTAAGACTAATCAACATTAGTATGTTTAAAGTGGCTTAAATCAGTCTCCCATTACGGTACACGGTAATAATACGCGTTATTGAAACATTGGTTACAAGAGAAGGCTACATATTGACTGAATTGATTTTCCTATAATTCATATTTCAACGTATAAGCTAATGCTGTGTAATAAACCTGTTTGTATACTTAAAAGAGTACTACTATATTAGCGTAGTTACGCAACTGGAAAAATAATAAAACAGCCTAGAAATTAAGATATTAACAAAATTTGTCAACTTTTTCGACCCTCCGGGGGGGGGGGGTCCCGTCCGACCCCCCCCCCCGTAAATACAACCCTTCGCCCCTGTTTCTCTCCACCAGCGTCTAAGAAGTTTAATTTTGTTGTCATATTTATTTCTCCCAAACCGCGCTTAATGTTAACTCTTTCGCGCGAATTTGTTTATACACCCACTACATCCCAAACACACGGTGTACAAACTAAATAATATTATTGTTATTTTAAACTTTCATATCTGATAGTTTTGGTTTCCCTGATTTCGGTAGCTAAGGCTTTATACTGACTATCGTTTTGTTTAATTTCAAAAAACCTCCGTCTCAGAATATAAAGTTTTCCTGACTTTTGTTGTCCGTAACACGTGTACGATGTTGTCAATTAACTATATACAATAATTTTTCGGTGAAGTGTTTGTGTGGATCGGTCAGAAATATAACGCAAATTTTAACTTATTTGTGTCGACGTTTCGACAATGTTTATTGTCATCATCAGGACCTGTGTATGAATAAAATAGAAATGTCAAACACAACAGAACAATTATTTGAGTGAACGTGTTTGTGTATGTGAGTGTGTGCGCGCGCGCGCACGTGTGCGTGCGTGCGTGTGTATCATTGTATATGTGAAGGAGTTGAGATAGTTTGTTAACATCTTCAAATGTTTTCTTTAAGACAACGAGAAAATTATATCACAGAACTTAATTTATACACTATTACAATTTAAATTACTCATAATGTAATGGTATTTTTTAAATTAATTATACAACCAATAATCAACAATTAGATATTAGAATTGGTACAGAAAACGTTTGTACATATACCAGTTTATACATAGATCGATCCTCACAAACTCTTCACCGAAAAATTCATTGATTAACGGTCACTACGAATTTAAGGATATACACAATAATACTGTCGCGAAACACAAATTGATAAAAATTATTAAATTTTTTTACCTTACTGCCTAAACTAGGTTTCGCTCGTTAGAGCTTCCTTTTGAGCTATTCTGGGCAGTAAGGTAAAAATTTAATATTTTTTATCAGTTATAATTTATGTTCCGCGTCGGTATTATTCTACATAAGAGTTAGTTAACAAAGTTTTCGTTACCGATGAGAAGACATATACCGTACCCACGTGTATCACAATAACAGGACCTCACCGTCACCAAATGAATTTAAAAGTAAACATCTCGTACCAACACGGGCGCACGTGTGCGAGTAATTCTGGTTTGCAGCATCTGTTGTTGCCTTTTATATGACTGCAAATTTCCTAGCCTTCCTTAAACCTTTATCAGACTCTGAATACCTTTCATACATTTTTACTTATGCGCTGCTTTTCATATTTCCGTTCTGCGGGTACCCGACTCTAATATTCCTGCGATGTTTGACTTGCTCTTTCCATGTCCATACGAGCATAGGTTTAGTGGTTTAGTTACCTCGCTGCATGTCTACTATGAAAATTATTTTCACATTCGTCGTCTAATTCGCCTTTTTCCTTGGTTTTTGTACAGAAATAATCTTTTGTGGAAAAAATAATATTTAATTAAATTATATTTTAATAAAGAGTGTAAAACCGTTTAGTAAAAGGTGGTACACAGTTATGTACGTTACATAAAGGTAGATCTACATAGAAATTTTGACCACGATCCGATAATATTTACGACATGTAATTTCAGATATTTATTTCCCGTACAATAACGACAACTCGCCAGGCGACCCACTTTGCTAACTACAATTTAATGTTAACAGTCGATTAGGAATTTCAATAATTTACCCTAACAATCTGCTCAATTACTTAATAATAATATTTAGTACTATTAAGTAATTGTTTGTACTAAATATTTTCTAAAAACAGGAGACCGGAAGGCTAAGATGGCATTTATATTATTCCTCCGGCTCACCTGTAAATTGTTGCTGATTAAATAATTAAGTGAAATGAAGGTATTCAAGGGTCTACAGGCCAGTTACAAACTAATTTAAGGATATTTTAGTGCAAGTTACGGGTATTAAACTTATATACGAATACACGGAAGTGATTACGGATATCTAAAGTGTCTTATCTGTGGGGACGAGAATTATCGATAATAATACTTGTTGACTGTTACTGTGGCATGAGAACGTGTCAATTTTTGGCTCGACCGTTATGTCTTTCACCTTAATAATAAGTACTATGCATTGACAATTTGAACCAACTATGCCTAGAGCTTATCACAGTGTTTATATCCAACGCGCAGTCAAGGTAGTTACATAACCGATTCCACTACTATTTTAGTAACTTTCTTCGGTGTTTTTTCTATATTTACGTTGCTTATCCGATTGGTTCCTCGCGTTCGGACACTAGTCTTGGCGAACGAGAGGGGCACGGTGCCGTCGATCATGATTCTCTTTGGACACAAGGTGAGCGCGGTCCTTAAATTATGCAACAAACACGCCTGAACGTTGTTGGAAATTTTAAGCGCCACGTTTAAGACTTTCGATGAACGAACACAAACCAGCGTGCCAAAGAAATGTGGTGAGACTGCTTTGCTAAATGTCGCTGCGACAAACGTGCTGAGTGCAACTTACGTACGTATAAACATATTAGGTTAGAAATTCATAGGTATGTAAACATAATTACGCATCTCAAGACTGACCCGATGATACGATACAGTGACGTGTCTGTAACCCCCGTGAATTGCGCCGAACTCACTTTATATGTAACGCGCACTTAGCCACTACGTTTCATACACGACTCGTATAGTAAATGCACACGCACGCACGCAGCAAAAACTGATTTGTATGAACAGCAAGACGATATAGAACCTGAACCAGCTGGTTAGACAGAAACTTAACCAACAGTAGTACTCCTGAAAACCTAATCGGTCTGTTCCTATGGTGTTAATTTACGTAAAACCCTAGCGAACCACAATCTACCCGTAAACATATTGCTCGTACTGAATGTCTACGGTACTTTGGGATGTGCACAAAACCCGAAACGTCGAACGTGCGACCGACACGTGTCGTGAAACGACCAAAAAACTACACAAACAACGCCGAGACTCTGTAACTGTACATACACATCGATAGCGAAACCTCTCTCTAATAACGGTCTTGGGTGAATGTAAAACGCGCGCGCACAATTACTGTTCGTCGAACGAAAAAGCGATTTATAGAAATCTGTTAACCGTTAGGACACAAGATATTTATTGTGCGTGTTAAGATCCCGTGTTTTGGAATACGCATTGCGACGTGTTGCACACACAAAACTGTGCCGAGTCTCGAAAACTTGACGTTTATTTTATAACAAAACTGTGCCGAGTCTCGAGAACCTGACGCTCGTTTTATAACAAAGTCATTGTTCATCGTACAGACGACGAACAAGCTTAGAACAATGCTTGCAGAGTATTGTACACGTTTATATATTTATGTAATATTCCTACGAATACAAAACACGCCTTGCAGTTATGCGCAACTGCTGCGTTCCGGACTATAAAATGTAAACGATAACACTGAGAAATGATAATCCCGGACGGCGATACTGCACCCACTGTTGGCAAACAGTTCATCGTTGCACTCGTCCTAACATTATTGTCACTTCAGAACACAAAACTTCGTTCACTTATAAAAAAGACTCGGTTAAAAAATTAGATTTCAACACTTAATATTTAAATAGCGATAACCACTACTGATTCTCGCCGCAATTGTTAGGAATATCAAGTTAAACGGCGTTAAGTTAATTAAACTTACGTAAATTAAACAATAAAACTTACACCACTTCCGTAGAAAACTACTGGTCAGTTTGGCACACAGCTTCCCTTTTCTGCTCTGCATCGTTATTCACTGATCACAAACAGGTAGTCGTTGAAGTCACTGAACTCGCGAAAGACCGCTGTCAGTTAAGAACACTGCAGTAACTACGTTATGAAAATATTGCAGCCACGATAAATACTGTTTCCGACGATAAGAGGCGAGTCTCCACGTTCCCAACTGAGAGGAGTCTTTGTAAACTAAACAAAATTTAACTGAGTAAAAATCGGATGAGAAAACACAATATTGCTACTACCGTCCCAGCTCACTAGGCACGACTAACTGAAGCCAAAGGTAACTACGCTCAAGTGGGGAGAAGGTCTGTACTCTCTTACCCCACCTTCGTTCTCTTTCCCTACTCTTACTCCAATCACTGTTTATCTCTTTTTTCTCTCTTTCTCGTTACGCTTTCTCGTTCCCACTTCGCTCCACGTCAATCTCTCTCTCTCTCTTCCTCTTTACCGCTACCACTCTGTCTATCGTCGCGCACTTTGTTTCTTCTTATCTTTCAGGACAGGTGCCCAAACAATATACCAACGACATGATATTATTGATATTCCGTTTGTATTCAATCGACTGCGTCTAACCAAAAAACGGAAACATTTACGATGTAAATAAAAACTAAAAATAATATATAGTTTTCTGTCCGAGAGAAACTAACTCCCTCTGGATTCTGCTGAGTAATACGAGTTTTAACGAGTTAGATGGGAATGTATTGGCATGTCGGTAGTCAGAGTCATAAATTGGCATAAACTCTCAGACTGAAGAATCTTTTTTATTTTTTAATCTAAAAAAAAAACAATAAGAAATAGTTTATAACCAGATGGATAAGAACAATATTTGCGGTTTGTGACTTGACAAGTTAAGTGACGTTTACAAGGAATAACCTGATTACATTGTTACGTATTACGTAATAATTAATTTTTTAACGATGAAGAGTTTGCCATGATCGGTCAAACAATTATACCACAAATTTTTGACACAAATAATGTAAAATTTGTGTTCCACTTTTTGACCGATCCTCGCATACCATTCATCGTTAAAATTTATTGTTTGACGGTCAATACCAAATTAAGGGCAATAATTAATGAAATTCAATTAATGTTGACTTCACGGTGCAGTATAGTTCTGTCGTGTACTAATGATGGCAGCAAGTTTTATCGTTTTTAATGGTGAGCGAGAGTCTTTGCATTTCTTGGACAGGGAAGAATGGACAGGAAAACTGGGCCTTCCCGTTTCCAAAAATCACAGGACTGGTGATAATTCTCGTAATTGGTCATAACTGGAAAAAATATTTTCCGTTCTTCAGATGGTCTATACGTCGTCGGCAAGGAACATCTTTTCTATAATGCCTTCAGGCCACTCGAACAAAACACTTAAGATTTTATTTCGGATTAATTTACCCAGTCAGGGGCGTATTTACGGGAGGAGGGGACGAACGTGACCTGTCCCCCCCCCCAGAGGGTCGAAATATATGACGAATTTTATTAATCTCTGAATTTTTAGTCGGTTGTATTATTTTTTCAGCTGTGTACGATAATAAAATGGCAATTCTTCTTCTTCATCTTCACGGCTTCGATTGTTTAGTCTGTTCCGGCTCCAAATTGGTCGCACCATCTCTTCTTGGTTCTTCCCAGGCTTCTCTTCCCTTACGGCTGATACAATAAGGCTACCTTGGGAAATCTGTCAATGTCCTTTCTGCTAATGTGTTGTTTCCAGCTTTCTCTATACTTACTGATGATTCCGTTTACTTCTTCAATTTTCAGTTCCTTTCTTATCTGATTATTTATTTTCATATCTAATTTTGTGTACCCAGCTATGGAAATCAAAAATTTCATTTCCGTAGCCTGAATTCTTGATATTTGTCTAGCAGGCATTGTCCACGTTTCTGAGCCGTAAGTAAGGGCAGGAACTGCCATGGATTTGTATAATTTTATTATAGACTCTTCTCTTGGCTTGTGTTTTAGAGCACGTCGGGAAGTTCCTGTTATCTGGTTAAATTTATTAATTTTCCCATTAATATCTTCTTTGTTTTTATATAAGACCTTACAGCCTTCAATTCTGAGACTTGTATAATTTAAGAAAAGTAGTAACTCTTTTTTAAATATATACAAACAGGTTTATTACACAGCAATAGCGTATACGTTTGAAATTTGAAATATAGGAAAATCAGTTCAGTTAATAAGTAGCCTATCTTGTAAGCAATGTTTCAATAACGCGTATTTTTAGTGTGTTATTACCGTTTACTTTAATGAGACTGATTTCAGCCACTTTAAAGATATTAATGTTGATTAGTTGTTTTTTTCTTTTGTATGAATCCGACCCAACTCCGGACCTCCAAGGTCAAATTCTAGATACTCCACTGTACCCAGTATCGCCGGGACACCTAATATCCGTTACTATCTGTATTTGTTCACGCCTGCTCTGACATTAAGTTTGCTTAATTCAGCAAGTGAAACATCTTACTAAAATGGCCTCCTACAACTACGCTGGCTATCTAATGCAGACCAGACAGCTAAGATCCCTTCGGAACAGATGATTGACTGTAGCACTGAGCTGAGAGTACCTCGACGTCAATTGTAAACATCTTTTCTCAAAACCACGTGTTTATCAAATAAACATGTTTTTAAGTCGGGCAGACGGTGATTAGTTAAGTGTTTACTCAAACATAATAACATTACAAAAACTTAACGATTAATTAGCTTTTCGTTAAAATGTTAATCGACATGTTTGTCTGTAGGATTAACTATTAGGATCAGCTGTTCGTCGCGTTGCTCCTTGAACTCTGTGAACTCTTGCGGTTATTTCGGTTTCCCGAGTAACACTGAGGACCTTATCTGCCCTACTTCAATAATAATTATTAATATTTATTTTTATACCAAATAAATGTGTCCGAAATAAAAATACTATGCTACGAAACATTAGGCTATCCAAATTGAATGGAAATTCACATTTGTAAAAGCATAACAAAAATGGTATTAAAAAATAAAATTATAGGCCTATTTATGAATCTACTTAATTTAAGTAACATAATTTAATTATATTTCTGAATAAACATTTTATTTATATTTAGGAATAAGTTTAAGAAACTTGGATGTTAAGATGAAATTGCTAATACCACATAATTATAAAACAAATTTACATTATGTTTTTGGAGTCTTCTTCCGGTATGGAGCGCGTCAAAAATGCCTTTTATGACAACGTTTCACTCATATTACAATGAGTATCCTCAAAAATATAATGGGGAGGAGCCTACGTGAGAAATTTACATTATGTTGAAATGTAACATCATGAGCAAAACCTGTGGAAGAAGGAACATGACTTTGTGAACAGAAAGTGCGTGCAACGTGTAAAAAAAAATATATCTTTCTATTTACAGTCATTAAAATATAATAAAGATTTTTAAAGAACCTTGAAATTTCTTGCGTCAGTTGAACAGAAAAAAAGGAAGAAAATCAGAGAGACAAATACTACTTTTGACAGACAAAAAAATGGAAGTTAAATGGATGTTATTACAAACTAAAAGAATTATAAAATGTGTCAGTTACGAATCAATAAAAATTACCAATTTATTAATCAGTTTGTTATAAAATATAAGTTCGTCTCATGAATCCGAGACTAGTACCTGTCAGTTCTAGAGATGGTTTTAGCAGCAATGTCGACTCGTCGCTAGCAAAAGACTTATTTTTCCAAAGATTTACTGCGGATAATTAGAAAATGATGTATTTTTATTAACAACCTACAAAAAATAGTCTCAAACACGTTTAATTGGATAATAATATTTAAACAGCGATAACCACTACTCATTATCACCGCAATTGTTACGAATATTAAGCTAAACGGTGTTAAGTTAATTATCTAACTATACTGTGACAAAGACTACAAAACTGTGGCTGTGGCCTTTACCACAGTACTGTGGGCCCGACGTTAACAACCCGCGTTCAGGTAAACTTGAATTCCTCGAGTTCCACTGATGATGGCAGCCAGTGGTGCTGTCTAAACGTTTGGTTTGTTTGAAAACCCTGGACCACGGCTAAACAGCCCGCTACATACTTTTAATACAACTGGCTCCAGCTGTGAAAGCCTTAGAATTGTACACTATTTAATTTTCTAACTTACGCTACTTCCATAGAAAACTACTGGTCAGTTTGGCACACAGCTTCCCTTTTCTGCTCTGCACCGTTATTCAGATTAATTGAGAGTTTAATCGTAAAATATAACAGCAAACCTCTCGCAACCTGTTAAACAATTATACCTGGGGTTCGCAACAGAAAGATGAGCGCCTACTATCAGCAGTTAGCTTTCCAACCGAACAAGGAATGTGGTGACGTGTGCTATTCCACTGCACGTATCACGGTACTACTACACATTTAAAATACGTTTAACACTGGCTCTCACACGGTATATCTAATTGCATATTGCCATTATGCAAAACATACTGAACAATGTTTACAGAACCGGTAATACCGCACCAACACAAGCACGCGTTATCATTCAGTAGACCCCCCGCTCTTCAGGCGTCTCGGTAGCACAGCTGGTCCACGTACAGTATCTCTTCGTCTTACCAAGGGCCTCAGGGAGGGCACCTGAGGAAAATTATACTTCATTTTGTAAATATATTCATTAACGAAAACGTAATTTATCTAACTTAATTTAACTAACTATAATTAAAAACGATTGTGTACGAGACAACTAAAATCCATTGTGTCATAAACTTACTTAGAAAATCGACTGTCTAAAGGAACTAAAATCAACGAGAGTTGATACTATCTTACTTGAGACTTAGCAATCCTGTCTTTGGGTTTGCCTTCGTTTTTGGGGTGATACCGCTGTAGCAATTATAAATTATTAGGCGAATATATTTTCTTTTTTTGTTATGTCTTCTTATCCCCACGGAGCAGTTTGGAGCTTATCGCGGACCACCGGTCTGTAATCACTGAATTAAATTGTACAATCGTAAATTAGATTCTGCGGAAGAAATAACATTAAGAATCGATACGGCTCGACCAGTGGTTCTCAACCCTTTCAAGTCCGGGACCGACCTTGAATGATATTACACTCATGGTACCCATAAGTACGGGCGCAAGCAGAATTACTTGTAGGGGTGTGCATCCAGTTTATAATCATATTTTTGTTAGCATCGAGTACTTTAAGGCCTATTTTACGCTTCAACGGATTAAGCATACCAATTCTACTTAATACTAAACGTAATAGGTTTATAAGCACGGTAAATAGTATATTTTCGAGTCCGACTTCGCGGCCCACCAAACGCCCCCTCGGGACCCAGCAGTGGGTCGCGCCCCATAGGTTGAGAAACGCTGACCTAGACTAAACTGATGTAAATCGTTAAGTCTTTTTTCAGCGGTAAAATAAACTCGTTAAATTATTAATGGTTGAGCACAGTTAGTGCTTTTATACGGGATAAGTATATGGACATAAAGAAATTACGCCCCTGATTTAACGTGAAGCAGGCAGTAAAGAACCGTGACGGATCCAACCTGGCCCAGTCCAAGCACATATAGGTCTACTGCAGCTGAACACAGCAGTATGGTAATCGCAGAGCGTGTGTCTCAGTTACATTCAATTAAAATTCTGTTGTCGTAAGCCGTATCTCTACTCGTGCAAATAATTACCCATAAATACCTTACAACAAAGTCCACTGGGATCAGTCGGGCACAGTGCGACGTTCACCAGCGATTAGTTGAAATCTATTCAAATTTCAACTAACACCCAGATCAGACCACAGCCCTACAGTCCGGAAGTCTTGAATGGAATTGACAACACCGCCTGTGAAAGTTGGAATGTTTTGCATCCTTAAGCACTTAGTATACACGCATAGACAGAGCCTATACATTATCCCCCGCGCGCGCGCGTGTGTGTTTGTGAGCTCCGCGATTATCAAGTTGCGTGTAATACAAGAAAAAAGAAAACGGAGATTATTTATAACTACGACAGCGAATACTTATTGCACGTAAACTGGCCGATGTTTGCTAAATTAATACTGAAAAAACTGCTGAAGTGAATAAAATTATTACTGAATTATTTTATTTGAGGCAATTTAGTAGTTAAATGCAGTATATTTGTTAAATCGAATCTGCAAAGACTTTGGATTACAAATATCCACACGTAAGACCAAGGTGATGGCTTTTCGTGGAACTGATCCCGTGCGGACAAAAATTGTTATAGTAGGTACTGTCCTCGAACAAGTTAGCAATTTTGAATACCTGGGCTACAGCGTGTCTTATAATGCAAGCAGCGACGTTGTGAATAAGTTGCATGAGTTCAACCTTATGTGCGGGACCATCAGGTGAACCCGCAGCAAGTAGAGGAACACGCCTAAAATTCTACAAGGTGGTGGCTCTTCCCACGCTTCTTTATTGGTCTGAGAATTGGACTTTAACGAAAGGCCAGGCCAGTCGCATCCAAACGGCTGAAATGAAATTTCTCTGGCACGTGGCAGGGTATACTCTCCATGATCATAGATGAAACACAGATATACGGCAGGAACTGAATACTATGAGTATACTCGACAGGATCGCCCAGTATCAGCTGAATTGGTGGGAACATCTTTGCCGAATGGATGACTTCCGCATCCCCAAACAACTATGGAACTATAAGGCGAGGGGACGGAGAGGTGTGGAACGTCCGAGGAAGCGCTGGAATGATCAGCTGTATAATCTTTGCCTATTTGAGACCGGAACAAACCATCCTTGGTTTAATCCTTGAAGGCGATGATGATGATGATGACTGAGTTATCTTCTAACACAAACTGCAAAACATTCACACATTTAGAGATAATAACGATATACGCACTGATATGACTTAAATGTAATCAATCGGCTAACAGTTGAGTCACGAACGCTTAAAGCGTACAATTGCGTCGTACAATTCCAGTAGATATTAAACACAACTAAAATCACTACCCTTCAAAATCTGGATACAGAAAACGCTTTGGTAGATTTAGTACTTTGTCAATTTCGCTCTCTCAAAATTAAAAGCCGTCGACTGAATACAAGGACGACTATTGGATAAACTATCTTACGATTTTATTAATAAAAGTTTTTCTAAATAAAACAGAATACAAAGAATGACATTCGACCATCTTCCGTTTGACAGACCGCCGAGAGTTTGGGTATTCCCCGTCCGGTATAAATAAGACGTGGAACAGCCTCAAGCTAGATATGTTTACCACAAACAAGCCGGTAAATTACGTCACACGCCCGTCGCCTCTATTACTTACACGAAAATTATTAATTTTAATCGAAAAGCAAGGTGTTAAAAGAAGCGAACGATTATAGACAACATTGAAACAAATAAGTCTTAGTAAACGAAAGGATTAATAGTGATATGAAAATAAATAATATAATTTTTATTTATAATTAATAAAATAATTATTTATTTATAAATTATTAAGTAATATATTTAATATAAATATAATAACGGCATAATTAATGAAACTATTAAACAGGTCTGTGTGTGTGCGTGCGCGCGCGCGCGTGCGTGCGGTAAGACGCGAGAAATAAATTCAGTAATTAACCAGTGACTCAGCGCAGGGCGGACGGAATAGTATGGTTGTTTTTGTGGATACGTTTCGAAAACTGGAGAGACTTGATCGTCAAATAGGTCTGAGAATATATGACCAATATATTAAATACATGAGAGTGAGAGCAAATCGGACTATACCTAATCGTAAAATCCAGGATTATAGCTTTGAAGAGACAGAAAATTTCACATATCTGGGAGCAGATCTGAATAACACCAACCAGACAGCACAGAACGTCAACAAGAGGGAAACCGATCGCAGAATGTAAATACGATTCTCCTCAAATCTAAAATAATCTCCCGGATGACGAAAATGAAGCTTCGTAGAACTGTGATCAATCCAGTGGTAACGTGTGACTGCAGCAAGTGGAGGAGGATTTAGAAAGAATGAGAGTCAAGGATTGGAGATGCTTGGTGGGAAGAAGAAGGTGAAGGTGACTAGTAAAAGAAGTCGACGCAAGGCTGTAACGTTTCAGAGGAAACTAAGTAAATGACAGAGGGGTTGTGCAAGTCCGTCGCCCGCTCGTATGGTGCGTCTAGAGCTCCTGCCGCAGGGACCATAAATTTACTGGATGTTAAGGACGTGGCCGTGGGAGTCAATTAGTTACCTAAGTGAGGGTGACTATAAGCCGAGACCGGGTCCAAGATTCACCTGGCACAGTTGACCAAGTAACCAATGACCATTGGAATGTGTAAAAATTTGTTAACCAGAATTATAATAGAGATGCAACTAAATTTGTAGTAAAAGTTATAGCCTATTAAAAGGTAAGTCAGTTTTTCCTTATGACGGCTTTTAGACGTTTGTGGACAAAACTACAAAAATTAAGAGAAAATAACTCGTTATTTACTATTTATTTCGTTGCAATCAAGAAGGTAACTACAGAAACATTTAGGTTATGTCAAAAGATGTCTATAATTTAACAGAGTAATGAAACACTAAATGTCACATCTTACATTACAATATAAGTAAATGTAAATATTTTTTTATATGCTTCATTGCCTTGTCAAATGTTACATTAATACAACGCTTATAAAAAAATAATATATTTCTACCCTTATCTTCCTGATTACAATAAATAGAAAATAACGAGTTCTATTTCTATTAATTTTTATTTTTTTAAACACAAAGATCCAAACCCCCTTCCCGTAGAAAATCCTGGCTGCGTCCCCTGATATATGCAAATTTTACGTTTACTGTTTGCTGTTAATATGCATTTTGCCGGCATTGTGTCAAGCATAGCGTTCGTGGGGGGTAACAATTAATGTTGGCACATACAATACGTAAGCCAAGAGACACATAATTATTCTAAACACATAATTATATTACACATCTCCTACTGTCTAAAATGGCCGTATGACTGTATTGGTGTAACCTGACCTACATTTGTACTGAGCCTTGTCAAAACGCTTTGTGACAAGGGGGCCTTGCCCCAATTTATTTCGCAAAAGGGTTAACAAATAAATATTTGTTTGAATATGAAATATTTGCCGCAACCTTCACTTTCCAACTGGGGAAGCCGTGGATTGTGTAAGTTCAAAGAGGTTAATTCTCAAGAGAAACAAAAACAAAACGTAAAAGCATATAAGGGAAAAAGTTGTCTATAAATTATACTCAGAGAGGTTAAGTTCAAAGTCTTAAACAATTACCAGATTCTGAATTATTCGTACTTCGCTCCTCGGAGAATAATTTCCATACGTATAATGATTAACTGTCGGATTGGATCGTGTGTACAGAGCACATGTCGCGCACCCAGACACTAACGCTCAGACCGATGTTAGCGCGGTCTTTCGTGTTATCAGTGAATCACACAAATATCCGGTTGTGAGAACCGGAAGCGAACAGTTATATGTCACTAAGTATGTTTCTGCAGACCGTAAGGAGTAGGTAGATAAAAATTTATCACATACTCCAAATCCCGGAAACTAAAACAGGGTAAATTTTGTATTTAAATACAGAGAATTTATTCGGAAGTTGATGTTCTTTATCAGTTACCACACTGAGGTTGCAAAGACGCCCACCTATGAGCTTCTTCTTCTTCTTCTTCTCCACGTCAAGGCATAGGCTTACAGCCCGTTCCGCCATCTCTTCCTTAGTCCACCTACATCTCGTCTTCCTTGAGTTCTGTATCGTATGACTTGTTTAGGTACTATCACATCTTCCATTCTCTCGATATGCTGCCTCCATTTTATTTGTCCTTCCCTTATTCTGCTGGCCATAGAATATACACTTAACTCGGTTCTTATATCTTCGTTTCGTATTTCATCTCTAAGGGTGCGACCTTTGGTTTTTCTGAAGAACTTTATTTCACTTGTTTGTTGTATTCTTCGCTCATCATTTCTCGTCATCGTCCAAGTTTCATTTCCATAAGTTAAAACAGTGGCCTTACTTTTGGCTTTTAAAGATATGAGGTTCCAGTGTCCGGAGCAGGCGGTTGATAGCGAGGATGTATCCTATACGGTGTATAGCAAACCGGATTAACGTATCCGGCCAAAAATGCCTCAAACGTTAAACTGGAAGAATGGAGGAGTGAGAACAAAGGTTCACAAAGTCGTAGAGAGCGTGATTAATAATATAATTCTTTTCACATATAGCAGCACTTTAAGATTTGAAATTAATTTTGAAAATACTGCAGTCAGCGATAGAACACTTTAGTCATTAACGTACGCATCATTAAGTGTGATGATAATATGGCTTTACACGATCGTTCGGTAAACAAGTCTTCTTCTGGTCGTTTTTACTGTCTGACGATCTACTCTTTAGGTGTCCTTCGTACTGATGGTAACACACGGTTACTACATCAATTGCTTTTAAAATTCCTACGACTTCTGCTTGGAACACTGTCATGACTGGCGTCTTACTTTCTCTCGATGTACACCGAGAAAGCACATTAACATATGAGGAAGTTAGGCACATTAATTGCTTTCATTGCACTAACAGTAACACACACACAGTACCGGATTGAAATTAAATTGTATTTATACTGTGACAACTCTCTTTGCGATATTAAACGGAAACATAACGACGAAGGTCTGGCAGTAGGCCTAGATTTCATTTTTAAAGACTATACCCACTAGTCTGAGGTTTTCTCTTACTATTACTCATATCTCATTACTATTTCAGCTCATTTGAAGATACAGTAGTCGTCAAGACACGTTGTAAATGCGTAAAATATAAGAGGATAATAAGATACGTAAAGTAGTGAGCTTAATTAAAGGACCGTCAGTCCATTAATTTTTAAGCGTCAGTTTTCGGCTTTCTGAATTTATATTATCATTCCACGTTGAACTGCTAACATTTCTGTTAACAGTAAATCTACCCAAGGCGTTCCATTACTGACTAGAAATTTGCATAATTTGGAGTGGGGAGGATTTTGGACAATGTTATACGTTTAATTACGCATTATACAAAATACAGCCAACGAGTAGTAGACCACGAAAACCAGCTAATGGAGCAGCTATACAACAGCGGTCCCGACGAGAGAAGACTCCGCAGAACTTGGCCTCAAGATTTGTTACGTCCTTAAAAACAATCTTCCATAAGGAGAAACATCAGTGGACGTTTCCCTTTCAAACCTAATTCCTACATCTCATTTACTTATTACTCTGTCACAGATGTAGATTGTAAATTGCAAACTGTCAAAAAAATTAATCATTATGCATTAGTTATGGCTTTATGAATAACTGAAAATACTGAAATGCCTAAAGTTTTATTTTTTTTAGTTCAGTATGTAGCTCATTATAATATCTGCTTCTTTTAAAATAATTCTATAAACTGATATTATATCAAAAGACGAAATCAATAAAAAAGTTCTAACGCGATTAAAAAATCAATTAAATGACACACGTTGCAGTCGGTACAGTAAGATTAAATATCCGTTGCTTAATGTTGCATCACTATCATTATTTCCAATTACCGGTACTTGGAATGTTTTAATATTCCCGTAAGTGTACAGTACTTGTACCGTCTTTCATTTCTCAACTAGTATTTTTCTTATAACTTGACAACATATCTCCTATGTTTTTACAACATTCCTTCTCACTTCTGCCTCATAAGTGTTACTATCTTCCTGTATAAGATGTAGACGCAAATATTCTAGACCAGTGGTTACCAAACTTTTCAGTCCGCGGAGCCCCCAAACAAAATTAAAAATTTCACGTACCCCGTCTGTGTTATGAAACAAAACAAACAATAAATATGATACAAACTCATATATTTTAATTAAAATGTTTAAAAAAAAAACACAAAGTTCTCTTAACTTGCAAAATTATAATATTAATGACATCAAACATAGTTTAGTGTGAACAATGAAGCTGCTTTTGAACAATTAGCTCTGCAATATTAGGATTAATTTCCGATAATTTCAATATTAAATGACTCTCGACATCAAGTTTATTCCTTTACTTTGCCAACCTCGGCTCTATCTTTCCAGCCACACGTGTCGAAATCCAGCTACTTAGGCGTAAAACCAGCTACACGGAAAAACGTTTTGCTTAGATACAGTGCTTATACGCGAGATACAGTGTTTATAAGCAAGATACAGTGCTTATACGTGGACTAAAACAGCGCCATCAGTTCTGCGTTGATGCGGCGCTCTAGTCAGTTCGGCTGACAAACAGATCTGCTACACGACATGATTTAAAGACATTATTAAAGCCATTAGTTTGAAATTACTTTTACAATTACAATTAGTTTGAACCTTAAAGAAACTGGAATCTGCTACTAATTGTTTTAAGATTCTAAAATTTAGATTTAGACTATAAAAAATCTGAGAAAATTACGGTAGGCCTATATTTAATTTTTCTTGCAAGTGTCCGCGGACCCCACTTTGGGACCCACTGTTCTGGACAATTCTGTTGGAATGCAATCGACTTGTTTCCGGGGCATTAGGCCGTGGCACACTCGCGCCGATAAGAACAGACGTTTCGGCCTCTGCTCTGGAGGGCGTATTCAGTGTAAGAACGATTCGGTAACTGGCACGGCTCTTCGCCAGGTAACCACAGTACTGTGGCAGGAGTGGATAGACCGGAGACAAGTGATTACATTCCAACACAGTTGAAACTGGCCGTGAAAGCCTTAGGTATAGATTCTAGACAATGTTAACACCTGTATTGAACTTCCGCTAATGGCTAAAACGTAGCTAAATCTTCAGTCAGAAAAAACACTATCACGCTTTTCAATTTCAATGAGAATAATTCATATTTATGGACAATAAAAAATGCTATTTACATGTATAGACATTAGCAAAATTAAAAAAAAAAACACCACAAACACTCAAATGGATTCACTGTAATTAATTATGTAATATTCAATAAATACGTTACAGTGTGATGTGCTGATGTGCACATTACTACTACGTGGAGGCCTGTTACAAATTCAAAGCCTTTATCACTGGTCTACTTAAAAATATATACAGTACTGTAATTAGAGAGATATATATACACACACACACACAGACTGAGATTGGCAAAAGCTTAAACACTATAACTTTGTTTAATTTTAAGTAATTTTTTAAATGAAAAATGCATAAACATTTAATATTAAATTGCTTTACAACTAAATAAGTTAGTTCAGAAAGAAAAAGGAAAAAGTATGCTAGTGACAAAATATTTCCTTATTTCACATCAAAGGTACAAACTTAAAAAATAGAGTCTTTTGAAAAAACTTCTTGATGTAATCATGATGTTTGTATAGTTCTTCATCAGGAAGTCTTCGCCTTCGTTCTTTAGCTTGTAAGAACATTGCCACTGCTGGCCTTGGGTCAAAAAAATGCAGTACCCACTCCATTTAGGGCGATATAGCCTACATCCTGTAGCCTAATCCTGTATTCAGTGTCTTCCTGTAAGACGATTGTTTGTTTGTTTTAAGCTAATCCTGAAAGATAATATACGCAAATGCAAACGCGCCTTCGTGATTTGCTGATTTCTCCCGTTTTTTCTCACTTTTCGGTACCGGCACTAATACCTGCCACTAGGCGGCACTAAGTCCTTCATTAGGCGGCACTAGTTTATTACTTAAAATATGCTCTGTATGTATTTGTTATCAGCAGTTGAAATTGAACTACAAAATGGGGTCCGAGTGGCGCAGTGGTGAGCGAACTCGGCTCCAAAAGCAAGACGTCTTAGTTTCCAATCCATCCCAAGGCGGATTGAATTTTAAGAAGCTAAATCGAACTCTGGGTTTTACAAGCCTTCATGGATATCTGACCTCGGAATGGTGGGGGATCACATTGCTCTACTGTATGGAGGGGCGTATTTACGGGGGGGGGGGCCAACGGGACCGGACCCCCGCACAGGGTCAAAAAGTAGACGAATTTTATTAATCTCTTACTTTTTAGGCGGTTTTATTATTTTTTCAGTACGATAATATAGTAGTAACTCTTTTTTAAATATAAAATAGTTTTATTACACTGCATGTGCGTACACGTTTGAAATGTGAATTGTGGGAAAATCAATTCAGTCAATATGTATCTTCTATATAATGTTTCAAGAACGTGTATTTTTATTGTGTTATTACCGTTTATTTTAACGGGATTGATTTCAGGATGTTATCTCACTTTTTTTAACCACTTGAAAGATAATAATGTTGATTAGACTTAACTTGTTTTTTCTTCTGTATGAAACCGACTCGACCGGACCCTCCCCCCAATGCCACATTCTGGATACACCACTGACCGTGTGGTTACAACTTGACCTTCATTGACCCTAAACTTTGTCAGGGGTATAAAAGGGTGACTTTAAAGATAAAGTAAACTATAAATTAAATTCAATGGGGGTTCCTCCCACACAATCTTTTGCGTGGTCTGGAGAACGTGGAACATCAAATTGTACGCGCAAGAGAACACAGAAACATTTAAACAGTCCTGCTGTGGTCTGTGGCGCGCTAAACTGCCAATATGTATGTATATGCGCTGCCGAATGCAAATTTATGTGTGCAATTTTAATCGCGTTCTCTATTTGGTACATGCCACCCACCCGTGACACCTGAGCAGATTCTAAACAGCAGTTTTCTTTGCCACTTTTGCAAGCGTAAATATCACATACATTCCATTTTTGCAAAGCGTAAATATCACAAAACAATTTATATTTTTTAATCAACTTAATTCAGATATTAATAACCACACTTTAAGTTTCACGGACAGGAAGTCAAAACTATTTCGCATTTAACAACATGTCTCCCGCTCAATGTCTCTGAACGTACGGTTCCAGAAAGTGATACGAGCGTACAAGGAACAGTGAACCTATGCGCGTATTCGTGCGTGCGTGTGTACACGAAACTTAAAGAGTTATATTTTTACTAATGGATCAAAAATAATTATTAAAATATAAATAGAACGTTTTGTATGTTTCGTAGAATATTAAAAAGAATTCTTTTAAAAAGCCAATACTGTCCCAAACCATATCTGATGATCACGTCTTGAAAAAATTAGTAATTTTTGAATTTTTTGTAATTTAGCTCTGATCTTCTCCAACACTACAGTCCAACGTGAGACTTGGCTTTTAATAACAACCTTGTCCAAAGTCTCATGTCCGTTGCCATCTCAGTGCTAAGTGCTCTCGACTGACCTTTCAGTCCGATCTGATGATATAGTTATTTCTCTGGAAAGCAGTTATCAGGAGTTATTAGTGAAAAGAAAACGTTTTGAGTTCTACATAATGATCTGAAAGCTATTAATGAAAGTTCCTTAACTAAATGCTGTCAATTGATCCAAACGTAAAGAACTTCATGTGTAACCCTTCACATCCAGGTCTTCCAGCACATCATCCAACCATCTTATCCTAGGTCGGCCCATCTTTCTGTTTTTATAGACTTACGCCCTCAGGATTGTCTTTGGCATACGCTGATCGTCCATCCGCTCTAGGTGACCTAGCCATTGTATTCCTTGAGCCTTTATGAATCTTACAATGTCCTCTTGATTCAATAGCTCACCTATCTCCTGGTTATTTCTTATTCTCCATTCGTCATCTTATTTAACGGGGCCATAAACACTTCTTATAATCATACTTTCAAACCTTCTTAGTGTTTCTTTCCCTTTCTTACCAATGTACATGTCTCATCTCCATAAATAACATCCGGTCTGATAAGTGCCTTAATTTAGCTCTGATAAAGAGTATCTTTTTATTATGTCATAAGGACAATGTCAGTTCTTAACTGATTGTACTGATATGGGAAATGTCGGGCTAAGGTTTGCTGACAGAAGAAGAATTTAACAGGGGGAAGTTTGCAAAAATACAAAACTAAAGTTCTATGACAACTCCAGTGCTTTCATACGAATCGCAAAATTTGCTAATGAAAAAAGTAAGTTTCAAGTGACATTCGAGTCTGTTATGCACTTTCTGTGTTATGTTAAGGCCATAAAGTTTTGTTTTGCTAGGAGACCTTGATTTAAATAACAAACACAGCAGAATTGCATTACTCTTGTTATACAGGGAAATTTCATTTCCATTCTACTCTGGAGATTATAATTTTTACTTTCAATTTTCCCCACCACAGTGGTCTAGCACTGCCCCTACCCGTAAAGAAAATAAACATTCTAATTTTTTAAATGTCACTTTCTAAACTTTTATTCTTCGAACCGTTTATTTATTTAAGTTAACCAAAAATAAACAAACGGACGATAATTTAAAAACTAATAATTACAATTACGTCAATGTTATCAAAACTAATACTTTTGATAACAACATATTGTAATCAATAACCAGTAAGCCGCGCATTTATAAAACTGTTATTCACAACATAGTAAGTGGTTATTTTTCTTTGGCATATCAAAAGTTTTCCTTTTACGAAAGTAATCAGATTCGGTACAAAACAATCCGAATCTGAATAAACATAATTCTAATCGGTTATATAAAAGCTGCTGATTAATTTCGATGCAGACATTTGAGTTTAGAAATTTTCTAATACTTAATGAAAAACAATGTAAGGACACGAATGAGCGAATCTATTTAATATTTATTTGAACACGCTTATCCCACACACGATACGTATTGTCCGAATGTATCAAATAGAACAGAAGAGAAGCTTATATGTTAAGTATATGTGTCTTATATGTTAATTTTTCTAAAGCGCATAACAATTTTGGTATGGTATTTCTAATATGGTATATTAGAAATCGATATTATCCAATTCGCTTTCGTGTCCGGTGACTCCCGATAAGCGCTCTCTTGTGACCTTTCAGTCCGATCTGATGATGTAGTTATTTCACTGGAAAGCAGTTATCACGAGTCATTAGTAAAAAGCAAAAGTTCTGAGTTCTACTAATAAGAATCTGAAAGCCATTAACAAAAGTTCCTTAAATATATGCTGTCAATTGATCAGAACGTAAAATCCATGTTTATAATTCGCTTTTCGTGTTTTTTTATATAATACATTCCATAATTGTTTTTATATTACAAGTTGTAAACAGGACTGTAAGTAAGGTAAAATTGTTACAATTTTACGATTTTGTTTCTTTTTAACGACAGAGATGTTAAGGTGAGGACGATCTGTGTTGAGTGAATATCCATACACACGAATGTAAAGGGTGAGTAGCATAAACGGTATGTATTTACTCGGGCACCCCTTGACGTCAAAAAATCAGATGGCAATGGAAATTGAAGACAAACTAGCCATGCAAATAGGTGCTACTTTTCTTTGCTGCCTATCCTAAAGTCCAGAAACTCCAAGATCCAGATTTACAAAATCGTATTGCGGCCATTAGTATTGTATGCTTCAGAAGCCTGGACCACGAACTCAGCCCAAGAAGATATGATCAGAAGATGGGAAAGAAAGATTCTGACGAGCATATATATGGAGGTGTACTAGATGCCGGAATGTGGCGTATGAGGACAAATGCCGAATTGTACGAACTACACAGGGAACCAGACATCGTCACAGTAATAAAACAAGGTAGAATTAGGTGGGCAGGTCACGTACAGAGGAAAGGGCAGTAAAACAGTACAGTATACAGTAACTTCTTTTATACGTTTCTCACTTATACGTTTTTCACACTTACTCGTTTTTTCTCCGAGGTCCCGGCAAAATACCTATACTTTCCGTGTTATTTTATTTCGGTTATACGTTTTTCGTTTATTCGTTTTTTACACTTATACGATCAAATTTTTAAGTCCCTGGAGATACGAAACTTCATTTATACGTTTAAATACTTTTTCCTTATTTACGTTGCGTATATCACAAAATGCATATCATGTGACTGTCCGAATTGAAATATTTCAACAGACGGTACATTTCTAGGGAATCGTCACTTAGTGCCAGTCGGCTGAGTTTGCAGTTGACGAGTACCCTTTGAGCAAGCTTTGATTCCTAGAAACGTACGGTATTTGTTCAATGCTTGTAAAGTTCCATCGCTTCGTCGACATCAGTTCGTTACTGTTTCTATTATAGGTAATATCGTAAGTGGAAAATTAGTGGAAGGAAGAGGAAGTGCGTTACGATCGCTGATAAATTAAACATTTTGAGAAAGCGGGAATAAGAAGCGAGTAGACATCGCCAAGGAATTAGGGATTGCTCCGTCGACGTTAAATTCAATCGTGCCTAAAGCAACCGAAATTGAAGAAAGTGCTCGTGTGTTTGGTGTTTCAAGTACTAAGCGAACACGTATTCAAGCCGGAAAATACGAACTCTTGAAAGACTGTCTGTTACAGTGGTTCCAGCAGCACAGGGCGGAAGGAATTCCTATCAGCAGGCCAGTGGCCAGTCCTTTACGAAAAGCACATGAACTGGCAGCCAGGTTCGGTATTGAAGATTTTCATGCGTCGACCGGGTGGCTACGTAAATTTGAGGTACGGTATGGCATCGGGAGCAAACGCGTGTGCGGTGAGAGTAACAGTGTAGACGTTAATGCAGTGCATGAGTGGAAAGAAACCCGTTTGAGGGAACTAACATCTCAGTTTGATCCCAAAACGTGTTCAGTGCCGATGAAACAGGCCTTTTTTTTAATTTACTTCCTGACCGCACAATGGCATTCAAAGGGGACAACTGTCATGGTGGTAAGCGGAGTAAACAACATGTAACAGTGTTGTTGTGCGCAAACAGTGACGGAAGTGAAAAACTGGTTCCCTTAACTGTCAAGAAATATGCGAGGCCGCAGTGTTTAAAAATATTGCAACGCACCCTACGAAATACGCTAACAACAGTAAGTCGTGGATCACTACACTGACTGCGACTGACTGAAGACTGGCTGCGAGGCGTCGATGCACAAATGAGCGCAAAGGGTCGAAAAATTCTTCTGATTGTAGACAGATACACGGCACACCCTCCTGATACATCGTACCTAAAGAACGTGAGAGTGGAATTTTTCCCCGCAAATTGCACAAGCGAACTGCAACCGCTGGACCTGAGGATAATCCGCAATTTTAAACTGTATTATCGCAAGATGCTGGTACAGCATGTCATCCACTGTGTAGACGCTGGAAAGAAGGATGAAATGAAAATTCACGTTTTGCAGGTATGATTTCTTCGTGATTTTTATAACTTGTAACTAGTGAAATCAATATTGTACCATACGATTCTACGCGATGTTTTAACGGTATTTCAAAAATATTGTTTGATAAATAATGAATAGATTGGAATAAAAATCTATCAACCTGTTCAGAAAGATTAAAAGTTTTTACACTAGGCGAGGCGTACAGGATTCTTTTTTATCCAGCCATTTTTTTCTGCCTGTATTTTCTACCGTGATTTTCTGGCATTACTCTCAATCTTACAATTGATTTCTGTGTGTACCAGGTATAACAAATGGGATAAACCTCATCTAAAATTACTTATAGGCGTAGGCCTATCTAAAGAAATTACAGTATAGGTCTACTAAAATTCTATTATTGCACAAATTCGTAACGGTTTGCTCTCTTCTAACAGGCAATACATTACATCGCAGCTGCATGGCACAGAGTATCGCAACTCACTGTCCGCAACTGCTGTCACAAAGCCGGATTCGGGAATAGCGAAACGTGTAGTAATGAAGATAGCTGTGGTGTTCCCGTTGATGATGTGGAATGGGGCAAACTGGAAGGCCATGCGTCATTTGACGACTATGTTGACGAAATTGTTGTTACCGCGGAAGCCATGACCATATCGGATATTACTGATGGCATTCAGCAGGAAATGGACGAAGAAGAAGATGAGATGATGATGATGATGAAGAAGCAACGCAGACCCCGTGGGTTTTAGTGCTGTAGTTAATGCCCTGGAGACAATTAAACGCTCTGTAACCCGCCGTAATGTATCCGACGAAATTATGACGCAGTTGTCAAGATTTGAGGGCACAGTTGCCGCGGAAAAGAAAAAAACAAGGGAAGATAACGGACTTTTTTGGGAAATGATTAATTATATCTGTGTGTTTTTTTATATATACATACACTTTAAGTTGTATAAATACCTACTGTATTATTCCAAATTGTAAATTATAGGCCTACGTTATTTCTACTTAGTACTATATCATTGAATTATACTATTTGTGTTCTATTTCATTTATACGTTTTTCACACTTATACGTTTTTCTTCGAAGTCCCCTGAAAAACGTATAAATGAAGCTTTACTGTATTAATTAGAGGACCAGGAGGAAGAAGAGCAGGACGGAGCTAAGAAAAAGATGGGCAGACGATGTAGGTGAAGACTTGAGAAGACTGGGGGGTCAGAAGGTGGCGAAGAGTCACACAGGGTAAAGAGGAGTGTAGGCACGTTATTCTGGAGGCCAGGGCTCTTCATGAACCCTGGAGTGAAGTAGTAATTTACTCGAGTAACAAAATGAAAAAGGAAACGTCTAAATATAAAAACCTGCAGTGAAATCAGAGAGAAGAATATGTCATTATTAGGTTTGTTTAATTACATTAATGTCGTTGGTATTTCATGAGCTTAAAATCGTTAATATTTTAATAGCTAGATTTAAAAATAAAATAAAAGACGCCTGACGTATTCCAATACAGTGATTTTTATATAAGCTCACAATTTTCTCTCTTAAACAATTTGAATCGTCTAGTGAACCAGTAACAAATTTAATGAAAATTAACACAGAATGCCACAAGGTACTGAAGGTGCAAGAAGAAAACACAGAAGAAATAGCAGAGTTCACTTACCTTGGTTGTGTGATTACAAAAGAAGGAGAGCAGTTGCAGATGCTAAAACAAGAATTCGTAAAGCTAATGCGGCCTTTATTCAACTCTACCCAGTTTGGGAATCAACAGAAATATCAACTGCAACAAAGCTACGCATCTTCAAGACCAGTGTCAAAGCTGTTTCGTTGTACGGGAGCGAGACTTGGAAAGTCACAATGGAAATTACCAAGTGTCTGCAGGTCTTCACCAACAGGTACCTGAGGAAAATACTTCAAATTTTCTGGCCAAACATTGTTTCAAATGAAGATCTCTGGAGGAGGACAAACGAGACATCCATTGACACCCAGATCAAAAGGTGAAAATGGAGGTGGATTGGACATACCTTCTGGAAGAACCAAAATGCGATTGAGCGACAAGCCCTTTTTTGGAACACTCCAGGAAGAAGAAGACGAGAAAGACCTAGAATCTCGTGGAGGAGAACCGTCGAGACGGAAGCAGAAAAGGAGGGGAAGTCCTATGGAGAGGACAGAGTCCTCGTCCAAAATAGAGTCCGTTGGCATAGCTTCGTCGAGGTCCTATGCTCTGCAGAGAGCGACAGGAGTTAGTAATAGTAGTAGTAATACTAATAATATTAGTAGTAGTAACAGTAGTAGTAGTAGTAGTAGTAGTAGTAGTAGTAGTAGTAGTAGTAGTAGTAGTAGTAGTAGTAGTAGTAGTAGTAGCAGTAGTAGTAGTAGTAGTAGTAGTAGTACATCAAAAGATATCAAGTTCTACACCAACAGCACCTTTAGCCTCGCTTTACTTTCTAAAGTTGACCAAAACTTCAGCGTAGACCGACTGTCCTTTCTAGTTGTCAGTTGAATCGGTTGGTCTGGCGTTGAGAGACAAAACAGTTCAACGCTTTAAACATCCCTCTGATAAAATCTCACCACGTGAATTCCCGAATCATTATGCAAGAAACAGAAGATAACTTACAGAGTGCCATTCACAAATTGAGCCATCACATTGCTCAATATAATTTGAATATATCTATTAATAAAACAAAAGGAATGGCTTTCAAAGGTAAACATCCATAAGATCAAAAATTATAATCAATGATAAAGTGCTGGAGCAAATCTCCCACCTTGAATACCTAGGATGTGATATTACATATCAATTTGACGAGGACATCGAGAGGAAGATAAACAGAATTCAGGCGATTTGTGGTACTATTAATGGAACTTCAGGAAGAAAACGAGAAAGGTAACTCAATTGAAGTTCTGTAAGGTTATGGCTGTCCCCACTCTTTTATACGGTTCCCAAACATGAGTAATATCTAAAAAAGATGCAAGTCATATACAAGCTGCAGAGATGACTTTCTTGAAATACGTAAAGGGACGTACATGGAAAGAATAAAATTAGAAATGAGTTTAGATAAGAGATGAGTTGGGTATATTCTCTGTAAATGCAAGAATCGAGGAATGTAAGGTGAGATGGATTGAACATACGGGTAGGATGGAAGCGAAAAGGTTACCTCAACAAGTTTTACAATATAAGCCTAAAGGGAAAAGTGATGTGGGAAGACAACGCAAAAGATGGCTTGAAAATAGAGACCGGAACAGTGATGTCGCCTAATCCGGGAACGAAGAAGAATGCTATCAATTTGAAGAACGAGTATTATTTGCCTGTAAACAAGGCAAAATTCATCCAAAATATATTAATTTTGACGAGGACTAAAGCAAGGAGATGGGTTAGCCCCAACACTATTTAATATTGCATTGGAATATGTAATTAGAGGCTTATCAATAAATAGCTCCAATCTGTTAACAAATAAAACTGTACAGATAGCCGCATATGCAGATGACATTAACATCATGTCAAGACGGATCACGGCAGCTAAAGAAATATTTATATAGCTTAAAAACAAAGCCAAGGAAGTTGGGCTAGCCATAAATACGGATAAAACAAAAATGCTTATCCAAACCAGAAGGGACCAGGTTCATAACAACATCGAGATAGAGGAGGACACAATTGAAGTGGTGGACAATTTCACGTATCTCGGAGTGAATCTAGCAAAGACTGGATCAGAGGAGCCGGAGATCCAAAGACGGACCACCATGGCTAACAAGGCGTACTTCGCATTGCTGCCATCATTTAGGTCTGGGGATGTGCACAGGGAAACAAAAATGAAAACATATAGGACTGTCATCAGACCGGTGCTATGCTACGGGTGTGAGGCATGGACAATCACACAGAAAACAGTCGACATAGTAGACACCTTTGAAAGGAAAATCCTCAGACGCATTATAGGCCCAATACAAGAAAATGGCTCATGGAGACTGAGATACAACAACGAACTGTATCAAATATATAAAGAGATACCAATCTCAAAATTTATAAGAATTCAAAGATTGCGTTGGGCAGGACACGTTATGAGAATGGAGGATGGCAGGAACCCTAAGAGGGCTTTGCTGGGTACATGGGAGGGAACGAGACCTAGAGGCAGACCGAGGAAGAGGTGGGAAGATGGCGTTGCAGAGGACGCGAGAGACATGGGGATAAGAAACTGGAGGAGGGTTGCAATGGATAGAGTGGATTGGAGGCGGAGATTGGTGGAGGCCAGGGCCCGACTTGGGCTGTAGCGCCATAGGAGAGAGATATTAATTTTGAAGACTATTTGAAGGAAAGTTATTCTTCTTTTATTTAAGAAGCGACCGAGGTGAAGAACTTGCTTTAGATAAGGCCTCTACAGAAAAGTTAGTAAATTATTTTCATGAATACACCGCAGGATGTAAAAATTAGCATCCTTTCAGGAACGAAACCTGACCTATACGTTAGCAGTAAAAGAATTAATTGTTTCAACTTTTAGTTGTACGGAGCTCTTAAAATTAAGTTACGGAAACTGTTAACGCGACAGCCGGATACGTACGTGTGCGCCCGTTCGTGTGTGTTTATTTCTGGTGTGTTTTACGAGATAATGATGCGTAGTCTATTCGCAACATTCATTTAGCAAACTGACGCACACATACACACACTATATATTTTTCATAATTTTAATGTTTTACGTTATTAAATAAATTTATACTGACTATTATATAAGGAAACATTAGTACTTAAATAAATAAATGTGTTTATTTACTATTAACTATAACATACATACTATTAAAATTAGAACGTAAATAAAATATGAGCCCTTGCAAGCATGAATGGTGTAAGTTAAATTTTGGCGAATTTAGTTAATATCATTAGAAGACAGTTATAATGACGTGTCGTGTATATATTGTCTTGTACATTAAGGAGAGAGAATCTAATTTCATTGGTAACTCACAGGTCTGCACGTTCTATGTGGATCAGAAACACAACAAAACAAACCTCTGATTCAGAATGTGAAGGAATAAAGTAGACACATAATTCAATGACAACAACAATCGATGAGAAATTTTTTTGTAATATTTAATTCTGTTCAACCAAATAACGTGTATTATTAATAAATACGACTTAATATACATTTTAAACAAAAAGTATTAATACAGTTTAAACAATGTTATTCGGCCTTTTAGTATTATTTATTAATTATTGCATGTTGATTTGTCTTCTTCTTCTTATTCCAATCCTTTTCTACCGTAAGGTGTAGAGTTTGAGCAAAGGTCTCGGCACCGTGGTCTATGCATGGTCAGGGCCTTTGCTTCATTCCACTGCACTCACAGCCCCTGCAGAGAGCAGCTCACATTGTCCCCCCAAGTCACTCTTCTCCGGCCCCTGGGTCTTCTCCCAGCAATTCTTGCCTCATACAGTTGTTTCGGAAGTCTATCCCCTTCCATCCTCTGAACGTGTCCAAAGCAGCGCAACTGTGCTTTCTTGATTTGATCTTTCAGAGGTACTGTCTTAAAACTCACTCTTGTTGTAGCGTTTCTGACTCGATTTCTTCTTGTCTTTCCTTCAACTTTCCTGAGGTATCTCATCTCCTTAGCTTCCTTAGCTTGGAGAGAGTTTATATGCTTCTCAGATAGAGCCCAGGTTTCAGCCCCATAAGTAAGAACTGGCATATACGTGTTTTTTAAAATGGTCATCTTAACTTTCTTCGAAATTTCTACCTTACCAATAAACTTTGAATTTAGTGCATGGAAAATTCTCGAGCCACTGCTTATTCTTGAATTAATTTCCGCATTGATTTTACCATCTGAGCCTATTATAGAGCCTAAATATTTGAACTCTTGGACTTGTTCCAGTTGCTTCCCTTTGACAATAATCCGGTGTTGAACTGGCTCTCTGACAAGAATCATTGTCTTCGTCTTTGCCAAACTTACTTTCAGTCCTCTACTTTCCAGCTTCTCCACCCAAAAATCAAGATTCCTTTGGTGTCCCTCTTCTGTACCGGAGAGATTTGTTTGTTGATTCTCTTAATATCAACAACAAAAGTGGTGTAGATCAAGATACGATGAATTAAGTCAATACAAATCGACGAAATTTAAAATCTGTAACGGTGTAAATACAAAACTGCTAGGAAATAATACAATCTAGGTCACAGTTGATATATTAGATAGACAATTATTATTTTTTGAACACAAAATACAACATTTATGATTGCAATTTATTGTCTAAAGTTATTCAGATTCTTTCCTAAAACTCTAAATATCTTAAAGAGAAAATTTATTGACTTATATTACTAATGCTTTTAAGGGCCAAAATATATTGAACTAGGGCTACCAAAAGTCCCAGCGTCCCGGGCATGGATTATCGGGACGCTCATTTGTCCCGGATTTTATCTTTTGTAAAGTATGAATTTTTGTTTTGATGCTGAGGAAGAAAAAAAGGCTCACGGTGAAATAAAAAGTTATTCACGGTAGAGATATGTTTTAATTGCGAGGGTAAGGAACAGTGCTCTCAACATTCAACCCTGTGTAACTGTTTATTCGTGACACCGTCTCACAACGCCGACATAGAAAGTTATTCATGATAGAGACAATAGATTTACAGTTATTTATGACGCATTACTGTGTGGAGAATAGTTGCGTTTTAGGAAAGGGCGCTCTTGCGTAGACAATATTTTTTATAATACAACTTGGATAAAGCTTTCAATCTTGAAACGGACACAGCATTTGTAGATTTAAGAAATACGTCTCACAAATTCGACAAACACAAGCTACGGGACATTATAAGAGGTTTCCGACAACACCTCACGCTGACACTAAAACGACTACATAAAATCGAGCAGAAATAATATTAAAGATCGTGGGATGCAATACAAACCTAGAGGCGATAAAAACATGGAACATAAGACAGTGATGTGGCGTATCTCCTGCTCTGTTTAATATGTACACAGATCACGTGATCAGGACCCGAAAGAAATAAATACGCGGAGGTAACACCACCATTTCAAACTCTATACTTTTCGCAAACGATTTAACAAGAATTCAAAGTAGTGAAGACGACCTGCAAAGATCAGCGTAAACAATACGACGAGTAATTAATGGATAGTTAAAAAAAGACTCACTAGGAAATAGCAGCACGGAAAACTGAAAATGTTACGTCTCAGGAAAAGAAACCAACACCTCAAAATAACGCTCTACGAAGATTCTGTACAGTAAGATCACGTTTTTGTTGTGTGGGAGGATCGAATGTCAGCTTTCTCGAACAACGTGATATAGGAAATATACCGCAGTTAGAACTGAGTTCTTACAAATCGAGACAAGTAAAAAGTTGAAAACAGTTGAAATTTTTTTTTTTTTTTAAAGGGTCAAGAACTACAGATGTTTGGACAGAACAGGCAATGACGGCATTGGCGTATCTAGAAATTGTACGTGGGGGGGGGGCCGGTGTCTATTCGGCTTCATACAAAAGAAAAAAACAAGTTAAGACTAATCAACATTATTATCTTTAAAGTCGCTGAAATCAGTCCCATCAAAGTAAATTGTAATGACACAACAAAAATTTGCGTTATTGAAACATTGTATACAAGATACTTATTGACTGAACTGAGTTTCCTATATTTCATATTTCAAACGTATACTCTAATGCTGTGTAATAAACCTGTTTGCAATTTTAAAAAGAGTTACAATTATATTAGCGTACGGAGTTGAAGAAATAATAAAATGGCCTTAAACTTAAAAGATTAACAAAATTCGACAAGTTTTACGACCCTCTGGGGGGTGGGGTGATCCGATCTCGTTTGTCCCCCCCCCCCCCGTAAATACGCACTTCAATGAGGGGATCCACAACGAACTAAACGTCTATAATGTGAACCAAAGAACAAGTCACTGTCGACAAAAAATGGCGGGAACACGTCGACCGAATACTGGCTTCCAAGACAAATAAAATTCTACATACCAACAGGCGAACGTGACGTCACAAGGTCGAAACAGATTCAATATGAATCTGGGAAAACGGAACAGCTATTTATGACTGAGGAATTGAGTGAAGAAGAAGTAGAGGGAGGCGGCAGACGAAGAGGAGGAGAGTATTATCCGAGAAAGTATTGCAGTCCGTTACTAGACATACGTCAATAATCGGTGACAATTTGAAATACTTTCTTTTGTCTGATAACACTTCTTTTACGCTTAATTTCTTTAAAGACGTCAGAGATGGGTTATTGACATTAAGCCTACTACAGGGACGGACTTCATCACTGATTTTTACTTCTGTGTTCCATAAGGAAATGATATGGTGATGGCGAAAAAATCATGTTCGAGATAAGGGCTGATTCTGATTGTGCTACCCTCAAAACATGAAGAAAAGTCATTTTCCGAAAAGTGTCTATGTGTGTGTGTGTCTGTGTGTAGATTTTTTTTTATGGGGAACGATAACTACAGCAAATTCAAGCAGAATGAAATAATTTTTTATATATGTGTCTGAGTTGTAGAGGACTCAAGGCATATTGATTTTGGTGAAGATCAGTTAAGGGGAAGGGGTAGTTTACCTGTAACGTTTTATGTTATAAAAAGAGTAAAGTACTTCATTTTGATAAATAAAGTATCCTGAAAGGAAGGTCACCATAATCCACTGTAGAAAGGTAGATGAAATATCTATAAATTAAAAGAGTAGTTGAAGGGGAGGGGGTAATTTTCTGTAAATTAAAATGATAGTTGAAGGGGAAGGGATAATTTTTTATACGTGTACTACGTTATCGGCAACATAGAAGTAGTTTGTTGTTAAAATTCCTTCCCGGGCTGTTTGGCCGTGGTCCAATGTTTTCTGCGAAACCAGACGTTTCGGCAGTGCCATCGCCTGCCATCATCAGTGAAAATCGAGTGCGCTAACGTGAGGTGGTGTACCTTAAGGCTGAAGCAAAAAGTAGAAAGAAGTAGTTTCTATGGAAATATTTCATTTCGAAAATGATTTTAAAATATAAATCCTAGTACATGGAAGTCGTGTAGGCCTATAGTTCCATACCGATATTTCTTAATAGAAAACGGCGTTTCGGCTACGCAACAAATCTGTAGCCGTTTTCACGCCTAAACAAACACTAAAACATCACAAATAAAAATAAAATTTTATAGAATCCGTAGTTGGTTAGTTTTATTTATTTGTTTGTTTGTTATGCATATGCTATACTTTAGTATGTTTGACACTCTATCGGTTGTGAGACAGAGTATTTTTTATTTGTGTTGTTTTAATGTTTGTTTCGGCAACAGATTTGTTGCGTAGCCGAAACGTCGCTTTATATAAAAAAGGCAGTGATGGAAGACGTCCGGCCCTCTAACAGGCTTCTTTTGTACTTCATTCTACGCCAATAAAAAGCTTATCAGATTCGCAAGAATTCACATGGCCTTTGGTTAGAATTGAAGATGCAGATTGACTTCAGAAGTCGTGTTCCTTTGAGACGTTCATAAAACTATTACTAACGTACAAACACGGTATAACAGAATTAAAGAATTATTCACTGCTTATGTCCATCCATGCACCGGTACACGTATCCCAGTACTATCGACTGCTAAACGAATCTCACAGCCATCACGGAAGCAGTAACGAGTTTGACAGATCCATAAGAGAACCGGTTTGATGACGTGTGTACATCGCATTAAGCAGTACTTAATAATTCTGGAGTGACCAAGGTCTTCGTGTGCCGCGCTCGTGCTGTGCCATTCTAACGCGCTCATTAGACAACTTCACCTTAGACTCCGGTGACTGACAACTGACAGAAAAACCGAAAAACAAGAACAACGAGTTGGACGTTAAACAATGTACGGACAAGCAAAACATAAATAGCCCCGGCGTTCCTAACGAATGGTGTAGGAAGTTCAGCAGATGATGGAACTAGCCGGGATTTGGAATTGACACGTCCTTGCCCTGGAATATGGACCATCCATATGCACCTCAGTACAATATGCTACCGCAGTGGTTCCCAAAATTTTCAGTCCGCGGACCCCCCTCCCAAAAAAAATTATAAATTTCGCGGGCCCCGTCTGAGTTCTAAAATAAAACAAACAGCAAATATGATACAAACTCTTACATTTTAATTAAAATTTATTAAAATTAAAATTCTCTTAACTAAAAACCAAATGTCTGATAATTTCAAAAATAAGTCTTTAAGTTTCGGTTGTGTAACCAGCGTTGCCAACCTCGGCTCATCTTTCTAGCCACACGTTTCGAAATCCAGCTACTTAGGTGTAAAACCAGTTTTGCTTAGATACAGCGCTTATACGTGGACTGACACGGCGTGATCAGTTCTGCGTTGGTGCGGCGCTCTGGTCAGTCCGGCTGACAAACAGATCTGCTACACAACATGATTTAACGACATTATTCAAGCCATTAGATTCATTTTACTTTTACAATTACTGTTAGTTTGAACCAAACAAAAAAATACTGGAATCTTCTACTAATCGTTTTAAGATTTTAAAATTTAGATTTTAGAGCATAGAAAATCGGAAAAAATTACGGTATATTCTATTTTTTCTTAAAAGTGTCCGCGGACCCCCTAAAACATTGTCGTGGACCCCAGGGGTCCGCGGACCCCATTTGGGAACCACTGTGCTACCGGTTACAACCAGTGAACAAACTATGTATTATTTATGTAGTTTTAGAAGCATTGGCATAGTCCGGAAATTTTCCAGAATAGGGTTATTAAGGCAGGATTTTTCGATGGTATGAGTTGCTGTTGATGATGCAGGCGAAACTCGGTGGCAGTAGTGGGAAATAAGCCAATTGAAGCCCACTGTGTGTTGTATTGTGGCCACTGAGTGCCTGGGGGTTTTACCCATACACCTCCGTAACCCATCCCTTGGATTCGCCACTGTTCATAAGTGACCGTGAAATTTTAATTCCAGTTGTAGACCTGTTAGACGGGCGTAAGTGGATTTAATCCTCCTACAAGAAAGATTTTATATATATATACGCTGTACAGTCTGAGTAGTCCTACATATATGTGACCGAGTTAGCGCCGGTTTAAGAAAACGCCGGAGTAATGGAAGCTTAAACTTATTAAGTTTTTAAGCTGTACCAAACTGCTTAATATCATTCATTAATGATTATCATTTAATAAATTTTGGGTAAAAGTGACATGTGTGGGGCCAGAACGAATTTCTCGAGTGAACAATTAGAGTGTGATAAAAATAAACCAAAGAAGGGTATTTTACAACTTCCTCTATACTGACACATCTGCTCACAGTCATTTTTGTAAGAAACAACTCTAGTACTGAGCCGTTACAAATTAATAAGTTCACAATTCACGCTCAAAAGTAGGTGCGAGGTTCACACACCCACTAACACGCAACATCTAACAAATGAATAAACGATAGCAGTATGAATATTGTTCTATTGGCCTACACAATATACGTACACATGAACAAACAAGCAAATGGGCCACAATTGAAATAAATGTTCTTTACATGTATATTAGGAGTTGGTGGGAGGGTAGCTTGAGGGTAGAAGTCGTGAGAGAAGTAGTGGGTACATTACAGAGAGAGAGAGAGAGAGAGAGAGAGAGAGAGAGAGAGAGAGAGAGAGAGAGAGAGAGAGGATGTATATACGTGTGTGCATTTGTACACAGCAAAAGACCGTGTACGCTCATTTGCTCATTTGCCTGAACAGTGACTATATTCAGACATATCGGCTCAATATATAAGGAACTACTTCTTCCGTTTCCAAAATGATGAATGTAAGGCAATACTCCCAGGTAGGAGAAGAGGCTGTAAAACTGTTCCCCAAGACTTTTCGAGGGTCATGTTTACTGGAGGCCTATTGTTCGCGCAAAGAACACTCTGGGGGCCAGACACGTATCACCTTTACCCTAAAATTTATTATAATTTAATTATTGTACGAATTTATTATTACTATAATGATTACTGTACTGTACGCAAATGTGTACAGTAGGTCTAAATTGTTGAAATTATTATAATCAGCCGGGCTGGTAGGCCGTTTTGCACAGTTGTCGTTATTGACATACGTTTCGGCCCCTCAATCGGAGACCATTCTCAGTGTCTAGATTGACACGGTATCAGCCAATTCGCCTCAGAGATTGAGACGATTCTTGGTAGAGACTGTTCCATAGTCCGAAGTGAATTGGCGGGTAGTCCACGACCTAACAGCTCGGCGGATAATAATAATTTCAACATTGTTGAAGACAGCCGTGAAAGCTTAAGAACAATAGGTCTAAATCTTTGTCCATTAAGAAAATGTTAAGGGGATAAGTGTACGAATTAATTGGTTATTTTACAAGCATCTTCAAAAATGTTTCTTGAAATGTGTTCAATGTGAAGTCGTCTTCAGCTAGTACACTCTTCGGTCTGGTGGTGTCATGGTATCATATCTGCAGCGCTCTTGTCTCTTGCTCATTTTCGACTTAATCGTCTCTATAAATTGTTTATTATCACTTCAGTTGTCATTATTTGAAGATTTTCCTCTTCATCATCATCATCATCATCATCATCATCATCATTCAACCGATACTGGGCGATCCTGTCGAATATAGGCTACTCATAATGTTCAGTTCCTGCCGTAGTATAGCTCTGTATTAGAATTAAGTTGTATATAATGGAATAACATTAACACACATGTATGTTTTTCTTTTGAATAAGTAATACAATGTATAGGTAATAAGTATAGTGATTACAGAATACGTGTGTAATGATTAAGAAAAAAAAAATAACTGTAATTATTACATTCATTTTTTTTTTAAACGGGTGGGGGAATATATAACAGCACCAAATATTAACTATTTGGGGTTATATGTCTCCCGCATAATAAAAGCATATTTAAATAAATTATAATAGTCAAAACTCCATTTGTATGTAGAGCAATGAAAATAATGCTTAGTAAAGCGACGCACAAGTGGTCATTATGTAATCAGCTCGCTGTACAAACAAGGGCCACACCCAAACTGTTAATTATTAATATCTCGGAAACTAATAAATTAAGGCGAAATCCAAGATAGCCAAAATATTTGCCGAAATATTAATAATGACGTGTGCAAATTTTACGCAATATAATTAACAAATGAAAGAGTTAATTAATTTAATTAAATAACTCCTGTAAAAATAGAGTTACATTAATGAGATTTTAGTATGTTATAAAGATAATAATTTCTGACAGATTGTATATTTTAGATTTCACACAACTTGGTTTGCAACCAAGATATTGCAAAATTAAAAAAGCACAGGAAATCCGGACCGACAAATTGATTCCGCCGGATAATAATAATAGTAATGGTATTAATTATCCGTCTGTGGGAACCTAACTTCATTCTCACGGACCAAGGGAATTCAAATTTTATGTAGTAGGGAGAGTGTGTCAGCCAATCAAATCATTTGACGCAAACCCCGACCAGCGCGGTGTTTTCGGGCTGAAACATCACTCTTCTGCCAGTACTCACGAAGTTAAGACGTAATTCTTCGATCGTCTCGTAACCATAGTGGTGAAGATCCATCAGAAGACTCTACGTGGTCAACACACACGCAATTACGAACACACTAAATACAGATCAACTGTATAGCTCGTAATTGTTGCGTAAAGGCGAGATACTCTTCAGTACATCAACCAAGCTTATTGTGTACTACCAGCTAGTCATAAGCACGCAAGAGATCTACCAGACTTCAGGACCAGACTTCAAGAATACAGCAGAGAGGCCGTCTAAATCATTGGTAACCAGCTGACGAGCAGAGCTACCACTCGAACGAAGCACACACACACACACGCTGACGTGCGACGTGCGAATCGACGAGGGACAGGAACCAGTTCCAGCAGACAGCCGCAGACGTTAAAATATTCACGAACAGCAAGGAAGTAGAGTGTTGCCGAATTTTGAACTCAACGACCGAATCCAGCAGCTCTAAGCAGATTACTTTCTCTAGCGAACGGATTGGAATCGACGAGGGACAATCGGAACAACATCCTCTTCAATAACAGGAAAGCAAAATCCACTTATTTATTTTTCAACATCAAATTTTCTATCTTTTCATTTAAAAACATTGTAATTCAAATAATTCAGGTGCCATACAAAAAAATCAAAGACTCTAGTAATTAAGAATAAATTCATTGTGATAATCTGTATAGCAGTCTAAGTCATTAGTAAGCTATAGTTAAGAAATAGAAGTAGTATAAAAGCGCTATACAAATCCTAACTAACAATCTAATTATTAGTTCATACTGCAGTATAACAGAAGTCGAATCACTAGAAATGAAATAACGTGAACTAGACTGTCACGTCTAATTTATTTTTGAAAATTATTCTAATTAACTTCAGAGTTTTTATATTTTGTTGTATTAACGTTAAATTCAATTTAGTTAAAGCCATTTAATTAAATTAAATCAATCAATTAATTAAATTTTCAATTGCAATTAACTCGCCAAATAACGAGTTTAGTTTCTTTTCAATTATTAACCAATCGAAAAACATTGGTCAACATTGATTCATTGTTTAGACTGTAAGAAATTGATAATATAATAACCATTTTATTCTTGTGTGTTGTTGGAGTAATAAACAACGTTTTATTACCCCATATTACAGTGTTTTATTGTTGTACGATAAAGCCTACCAGTCTCACAAAACTCACCCCCCTTTAAAGTAACCTATTTTGTGTGTTGTTGCAATAAATTTGAGATTAATAGCTTGCGAACTTCAAATCCAAAATCCACACGCCCTAATCGGAAGAATCCGTAAGATCGGACAGCAGGTAGGTACTCATACACAACACGACACAACAACAAAGCATATAAGTAGAGTTATAAATGGCTTGCCCGGAACGTGGGGCAAGATTAAATTAAATTAAATTAATTAAAATCAATTTAAATTTAATTTTCACGTTAAAACAAACTTTGCTGTTTTAACTCTTAAAACAGCTGGCGTCCAACTGAACAATCCCCAAAGAGTTTTGTGACTGGTGTTCGTACAGCAGTGAAATTATTTTGTGTATTTGAAACTATTCTGTGTATTTTAAATTGCCTATATTTGAAATTGTTGTGTATTTAAAATGGATACGGAAAAAATGTTTAAACAATTGTTACAAGAAATTAAACAAAACGCGGCTAAAGCGGAACAAGCTAACGCGGAAATGAAACGCGATTTAACGGAAAATATGAACGCGAAATTTGAACAGAGCGCAGCCAAAGCTGAGCTAAATATTGCAGAATTAAAGTCTAACATCGAGACGCAAAGAGTTAGTCTAACCGAAGCATTAGAACAAAGCAACGCCGACATAAATACGGAAATTAAACAAAGCACTAAAGAATTAACTGTTAAAGTCGTTGAAATCGGTGAGAGTAATAAAGAATTAACCGCGAGAGTAGCTGAGATCGGTGAAAAGGTAAATGCGGTTGATACCAAAATAAATGAACGGTTTAAGGTTTTTGAGACCACTATGCAAAAATCGTTTATTGAACAAGTAACACGTATGGAGGGCCGGTTCAAGGAGCATATTAGCCGCTGCGAAAAACAAACGCAAGAAGTTTCAAAGAAGGTCGATTCTCTAGAGATAAAGATTCAAGCCGACGCGACGGAAACGCAACGACGAGTAGATAGATTAGACGCTTCAATTGTAGAGACGCGATCTAACATTGACTCTAATAAAGAGAGTGTCTTACAAGCGTTAAACGACGAGATTTTGAAAGTACGACAGGAGGTACGGAGGAGGTCCGCTCCTAATATTTTGGTACAAGGTCCTGTTGACGAGAAAAATCGCGTGTATTTTACAGGGGAAAATAACGAAAACCCTATTGAATTTTTGTTAGCGTGTGAGAGTGAAATGGCTAGAGTAGGTTCCCGACTAGAAGATCAAGACAAAATACAGTGGGTAGTTAACGCGATGCGTGATTCGGCGCGTAAGTGGTATAACATTGTACGCGATAGAGTGTCCACATACGCGGAGTTCAAACAAAAATTTGAAAGCCGGTACTGGAACTCGCATACTCAAAGACTTTTACGGAATGAACTTGAGTATGGCAGATTTGATAGGAAACTGGGTATTACCGCGGAAAATTATATAATCCAGCAGGTCGAACGCGCCAAGCATTTAACCCCAGCATTTTCGGAGATTGACATAGTCACGAAACTTGTCTATCACTTTAATCACAACATAAGAGTAGCTGTGTTTACGCAGGGTTTTCGCACGGTCGATGAACTCCTCATTCTAGTGTCCCAAAGTGAGACGGTTTTTGATTTGGGCGGGTGGCGTTATAATCCCGATTTTCGCCGAAATAATGAAGGGCAGAATACGCGGGTACAGTATCATCAGCAACCTGATCAAAGACCGAGTACAAGTTCTACTCCACCCCAGACACCGTCAAAACCGCCAAATAAAACCTTTGAGTACAAGGGTAAACAAAATATTGGTAGACCAAAGGGGCAGGGTAAGGGCAACGACGGGGCCCCGATTAGAGCGATTCAAACGGTCGAATTAGCCAAAGCTGATACAACTGCAAAAGACAGCGACTCTCAAAGCAATAAAGACTCTAACAATAAATCAAAAAATTACCAATCTACAAAAAACGTGCCAAAATGCGCATCCAGCAAGGACGCGCTATAAATTCGGCAAAATTTTGTAAATGTAAGCATGCTAATTATAAGGATTATATATTGTGTGAAATGTGTACTTGTGTGTACACACAAGGACTTGTGTCTAATTATGTAACTTGTGTGCCCGTTAATAACGTGTTCCCACCGGACGTCAGGGATCCGTTGTTAGAATCCGGTCCCACGCAACAAAGGCCAGTGAGCGCGGCGTGTCCGGTGTTACACGCCTTTGTCAACGGCGTTCCCACACAAATTTTGTTGGACACCGGCAGCGTTGTTTCCGGCGTCAGTGAAAGATTCCTGCGTGCCAATAAAAAATATTTTCGTACGGCCCCATCACTCCCAATAAATCAATTTTATATACGAACCGCTACCGATACAAAAGAAAAGATTGACACTCAATACTATCTAACTATCATGCTAGAAAAAGTGCAATTTGAAGTGTGTGTAGTGGGTATAAACAATTTAATATGTGATATGTTATTGGGGGTAGATGTATTAGAACAAATACGTGCGGAAATTAACACCAGTGAACACTTATTAAAATGTACCATTGACAATGTTAGTTACACTTTTAAATTGAACACACATACACACACACAAAATCTTGGTGACCCAATTAAAATCACACGGCCACCAAAACAAGTGATTCATTATAAAGACTGTGAACAGGGGGAAACAACCTTAGATTCCCGAACTGAATGGAGATTGTCGTCGCTGCAAGAAGAATTCAGCGATATCTTCAGTGAAGAGCACTCAATCTCGTCAGTGTATGAACATAGAATCCACCTCACAGAGCCGGAGAAGTTCATAAGGAGAATCTACCAGGTACCTATAAAATACCAGGCCGAGGTCCAGCAGGAGATACAGCGGATGTTGGAGGAAGATATTATTGAAAGATCTAATAGCAGCTTCCTCAACCCACTGCTAGTCGTCCGCAAGAAGACTGGAGAAATTCGACTCTGCCTGGATATGAGGAACTTAAACAGTCTGGTAGAAAAAGAGTTTGACTGTGCACCGACAGCGGAGGACCTCTTCATTAAATGTGAAGGAGCCAGGTACCTCACGAAGCTAGATCTAACAGCAAGCTTCTGGCAGGTCCCGCTGTGTGAGCAAGATCGTAAGTATACAGCATTTATATTCAATAACAAATGCTATCAGCACAAGGTGGTACCTTTTGGCCTTAGCACGAGTCTCGCTGCGATTGTAAGATGCCTCGAGAGAGCTCTAGGACCTGAGGTAGACCCATACACTGTAATATTCGTCGACGACATCCTCGTGATATCCCGCACGTTGGAGGAACACTTCGAGCATCTGAGGAGCGTCTTCCAGAAGCTGAGGTTAGCCAACACCAAGCTCAAGTTGCACAAGTGCGAGTTTGTAAAGTCTCAAATGAAATTCCTGGGACATATAATCTCAGCTACAGGCATCAGTACGGACCCAGAGAAGCTCAGGAGTATTGTGGAGTTCCCGGTGCCCAAGAACCTCAAAGCACTACGAGCATTCCTTGGACTCACGGGATACTACAGGAAATTTACCAGCAAATACGCCGAATATACAGTCCCCTTGCTACAGCTGGTACGCAAAAATATAAAGTGGAAATGGGGTTCTGAACAGAACGATGCGTTTGAGAGGGTTAAGGGCCTGTTCCAAACTAATTTACAATTGTTCCATCCACAACAGGGTAGGAAGTACGTAATGTACACTGACGCTAGCGAGTATGCTATCGGCGCCGTGTTGCACCAGGAAGACGAACAAGGTAGTCTTCATGTTGTAGCATACGCCAATAGAACGCTCAAAGGCGCTGAGTTGCACTATTGTACTTCTGAGAAAGAAATACTCGCCATAATAAACGCACTCAGAAAATTCAGACACTACCTATATGGTACCCATTTCGAAATCCACACAGATAATCAGGCGCTATCTTTTATATTAAAATGTCGATTAGCAAATTCCCGACTAACACGATGGGTGTTAGCTATTCAGGAGTACTCATTTACTATTAAATATTGCAAAGGATCAGAGAATACCACCGCAGACACTCTAAGTAGATATGGAGGAAGGTACCACCGCCCGTAGAAAAGGAGGAGGTATATGAAGCAGCTGACGACGAGTTGAGAGTGTTAAATATGCAATACACTGTCGCGCCTGAAGCTACCAATATGCTACAGAACTTAGGACGCGAGCAGGACGATAACCTCGCACTCCTTGCTAAAAAGCTAATGTTAGCAGCTCACCCGAATCCTCATTATCTCATACAAGACAATATATTGTATAAACTGTTACAGGGCGAATGGAAAGTGGTATTGTCTCCAGCGATGCTTGCGTGTGTAACACAATCATTACATATAAAAATGGCGCACGCATCTCCTGTAAAATGTGTAAAAATATTGCAGGAGGATTTTACAATTACAAACATGTATCGTAGGGTAAAGAAATTGTTAAAAACATGTCATCCGTGTCAAACTGCGAAAGTACCAAACTTGCACACTTACGTTCCCATGGCAAATGTGATAACGGAAGGTAAGGGACAGATGATCGCCATCGACTTTCTGAGACCATTACCCAAGGCTACCAGAAACCTAAAACACATGGTAGTTTGTGTCGATGTGTTCACTAAAAAAGCTAGCCTTTACGCGATCCCTAGGCCCACCACAAAGTCCGTTTTAAATATTATACTTAACAAATATATCCCACAACATGGACCAATAAGGAACGTACTTAGTGACCAGGGAAAGCAATTCCAAAACAAACACTGGGCAGCTACCATGGAACGTAACGGTATCAAAGCAATCCTCACCTCGATACGACGACCACAGGGCAACCTGGCCGAAAGGGTGAATCGGGAAATCGGTAAAATGTTCCGAATATATTGCTATAAGGAGCAAAGTAAATGGCCCGAGTTCCTACCATTCTTCGAAAAGGCAATAAACGAGAATTATCACGATACCACTGAATACACACCAGCAGAGTTAGACTCTGGAACAAGGCCAGAGAGATTTTGGAATAATTATTTAAGCAGGCCAAAGACTTATAATCTACCTCTGCCGGTGCAGTGTAAAAATCAAATTGTGAGGGAAAGAATAGTTGAAAAAGGGCGAAAAAGGGCGGACAAATTCAATTACTACTCATAAACTAACTAACTTTGTAGTAGGTGAGAAAGTACTGCTCAAGGCGAATCCTGTAGGCCGAAGAGACATAAATGTAGCCGCAAAGTTTTTTCGTTTATATAATGGTTCATATCTTTTAGCTCAACAACTCGCGCCTCACACATTTATCGTTACGACGCTCGACCGAACGAAAACGATCGGTAAATATCATGCGAGCTCTTTGAGAAAATACTTTGAGTAGCATGGCATTCCAAAGCGCGTCGCGACGAAATAATAAGACTTAAAAAAAAAAAAAAAAATAACATTTAGAATTAATAATAATTTAATAGTATTATAATAAGTAAAATTAAAATAAATAACTTGTGTTTTATAATATTATTAATAATAATTGTAGATAGCTTGTGTATTGATAATAACGCATTTATAACGTGGTAAATAACGGGCGTGTACAACAAAACAAACGCACAGCAGGAAATAGTTACGTCACGCGGTAACAGCCGACCGACATTTGAAAGTAGGTCAAGCAATTAGTGCTACGCGGCAGGCGATAACGGTTGTAAACAAGACAGTGTCAGCAAATTCCTTTGCGCGTGTGCCACTGTTTACAAACAAACCTTTTAACCGCTGCAGTTAGGTACTACCCATTATAAAAAAATATTGATACACAATAATTTGCAAGTATAATATTATTAATAGATGTATTAGAATTAAGTTGTATATAATGGAATAACATTAACACATATGTATGTTTTTCTTTTGAATAAGTAATACAATGTATAGGTAATAAGTATAGTGATTACAGAATAAGTGTGTAATGATTAAGAAAAAAAAAATAACTGTAATTATTACATTCATTTTTTTTTAAGCGGGTGGGGGAATATATAACAGCACCAAATATTAACTATTTGGGGTTATATGTCTCCCGCATAATAATAGCATATTTAAATAAATTATAATAGTCAAAACTCCATTTGTATGTAGAGCAATGAAAATAATGCTTAGTAAAGCGACGCACACGTGGTCATTATGTAATCAGCTCGCTGTACAAACAAGGGCCACACCCAAACTGTTAATTATTAATATCTCGGAAACTAATAAATTAAGGCGAAATCCAAGATAGCCAAAATGTTTGCCGAAATATTAATAATGACGTGTGCAAATTTTACGCAATATAATTAACAAATGAAAGAGTTAATTAATTTAATTAAATAACTCCTGTAAAAATAGAGTTACATTAATGAGATTTTAGTATGTTATAAAGATAATAATTTCTGACAGATTGTATATTTTAGATTTCACACAACTTGGTTTGCAACCAAGATATTGCAAAATTAAACATCACCATACTTCCATTCCTTAAGGAATATGGAAGTAAAAAGCACAGGAAATCCGGACCGACAAATTGGTTCCGCCGGATAATAATAATAGTAATAGTATTAATTCTCCGTCTGTGGGAACCTAACTTCATTCTCACGGACCAAGGGAATTCAAATTTTATGTAGTAGGGAGAGTGTGTCAGCCAATCAAATCATTTGACGCAAACCCCGACCAGCGCGGTGTTTTCGGGCTGAAACATCACTCTTCTGCCAGTACTCACGAAGTTAAGACGTAATTCTTCGATCGTCTCGTAACCATAGTGGTGAAGATCCATCAGAAGACTCTACGTGGTCAACACACACGCAATTACGAACACACTAAATACAGATCAACTGTATAGCTCGTAATTGTTGCGTAAAGGCGAGATACTCTTCAGTACATCAACCAAGCTTATTGTGTACTACCAGCTAGTCATAAGCACGCAAGAGATCTACCAGACTTCAGGACCAGACTTCAAGAATACAGCAGAGAGGCCGTCTAAATCATTGGTAACCAGCTGACGAGCAGAGCTACCACTCGAACGAAGCACACACACACACACGCTGACGTGCGACGTGCGAATCGACGAGGGACAGGAACCAGTTCCAGCAGACAGCCGCAGACGTTAAAATATTCACGAACAGCAAGGAAGTAGAGTGTTGCCGAATTTTGAACTCAACGACCGAATCCAGCAGCTCTAAGCAGATTACTTTCTCTAGCGAACGGATTGGAATCGACGAGGGACAATCGGAACAACATCCTCTTCAATAACAGGAAAGCAAAATCCACTTATTTATTTTTCAACATCAAATTTTCTATCTTTTCATTTAAAAACATTGTAATTCAAATAATTCAGGTGCCATACAAAAAAATCAAAGACTCTAGTAATTAAGAATAAATTCATTGTGATAATCTGTATAGCAGTCTAAGTCATTAGTAAGCTATAGTTAAGAAATAGAAGTAGTATAAAAGCGCTATACAAATCCTAACTAACAATCTAATTATTAGTTCATACTGCAGTATAACAGAAGTCGAATCACTAGAAATGAAATAACGTGAACTAGACTGTCACGTCTAATTTATTTTTGAAAATTATTCTAATTAACTTCAGAGTTTTTATATTTTGTTGTATTAACGTTAAATTCAATTTAGTTAAAGCCATTTAATTAAATTAAATCAATCAATTAATTAAATTTTCAATTGCAATTAACTCGCCAAATAACGAGTTTAGTTTCTTTTCAATTATTAACCAATCGAAAAACATTGGTCAACATTGATTCATTGTTTAGACTGTAAGAAATTGATAATATAATAACCATTTTATTCTTGTGTGTTGTTGGAGTAATAAACAACGTTTTATTACCCCATATTACAGTGTTTTATTGTTGTACGATAAAGCCTACCAGTCTCACAAAACTCACCCCCTTTAAAGTAACCTATTTTGTGTGTTGTTGCAATAAATTTGAGATTAATAGCTTGCGAACTTCAAATCCAAAATCCACACGCCCTAGTCGGAAGAATCCGCAAGATCGGACAGCAGGTAGGTACTCATACACAACACGACACAACAACAACGCATATAAGTAGAGTTATAATATATATATATATATATATATGTATTGCAACAATACATATATTTGCATATTTGCCCAGGGCGGTATGTTTGTAAATATGTAGCATTGAAAATATATAATGAAGAGTTTTTAACAATATTATGCAGGCTAAGAATTGTCAGAAAGCGTACACCTGCCCTGCTTGTGTGTTTGTGTGTGTGAACGCAAGCTACGACAGGCAAAGTCTACGATGGGGTGATGCGTACGAATTGTTGGTTTGTCTGTAATCAGGTTTTAACCGGATAAAAATAAACTAATTAATACATTTTAAACCTGTGAACAAAGACTTACCCCAATTATAAAAACACCACTATATTAAGGAATTTTTAACGAATATAATGATGTAAAATTATTGCAGAAATGTGCAATAATAAAGACGCTAGGTAATTTAATGTTAATTACTAGTGTAATTAAATAGTAATTAAGAAGTGTGTTATATGGAAAAAATTTGCCGCCCATCGCACGGCAAAGAGCAGGCAGTAGATAGGATAAGCGTATATATTTATATTTCATGTTAGTTGTAAGAACAAATATTATTAGTGTGAAGCTAGTTGGACTGTGGACTGAATGTTAACGCGGAGTAAGGCTGCAAAAATGACGACCAGTAGTTCCGATTCCATGAATTTCGATATTAATAACCAACAGGGAGTACCTGATGTCGAACGAGAGGAATCACCAACTTATTCACAAATGACCGAGGAGACGTCAGACGTCAGAGCGCGGGGACAGGAGTCCCAACAACAACCGCAGGAAGAGGTGACGTTGCAAACACTAATGGACTTCATGCGTGAGATGTATGGAGAATTTAATAAAAATTTAGACGAGCATTTTGCCAAGCAGAATGACTATTTTAAAGAATTTAATAAAAATCTAGATGAACATTTTGCCAAGCAGAAGGAGATGTTTGACACGCATTTTGCCGAGCAGAAGGAGATGTTTGCCAAGCAGGAAGAAGAAGTGAATGAAAGTTACGAAGAGGTACGGAAAGTACGAAATAATGATAACGCTGTTGATTTCACGGACGCATTAGCTACTAAGAAAGTAGCAACTGTGGGATCTAACGTAAGTGTCAGTAGTAAGTCGAGAAACAGGTGGATTAAGAAAAGAAATGATTTTGTTTCTTTGTATTTAATGACGTCGGAAGATGATTATCCAGACATGGATAGAAATAATAAAAGTTTAATACTATCAAGTAGAATACATAAAAAGCACAAATAATATAGCACGAGAATAGATGCGGCATCAGTGAATCCAACGATGAAGTATCCAGCGTGTGGAACAGGCGTACATCGACTAAGTAGTCGAGGTGCATTAATAAAGGTGCATTAATAAAGAACATGAAAAGAAAGTTCGATATTAAAATGAATACTGCATGTTATGAAAATGAATGCAAATTTAAGCAAGCCATGGATGATGTGAAGCGGAAAAACCTACCAGGTCCGTATACATATTCGTCCTGGACAAGAAATGTTATGAGGAAAAGGAGGAGAAAAAATCTTACTGGACGACTTAAGCATATTATAAGTGCTATCAGTACTGAAAGGCGAGTCCAAGCGCTCGAGGTAAGAATTCTTAAAAATATAGAAAACAAGATATTATTATGTAAGCACACGAGTAGTGAAATAACTGTCGAACAACGGAGTTGTATACAGGCCTGGAAACGACGACAAAAGCAGAGCGGCGCGTGTTTACTTAGAGAAAGTTATTGGAGAAAACGGCAAAAACTACTCAATGTATACGTAGACAATGGTAGTACCGCTGCGAAAGGCTGCCTTAGACGAGGGGAGCGGTTTAACACGTACATGCCTGGGGAAGATCGACAAAAGGGACGGTGTGACACATTTCTCACTCACTCACATAGAAAGAGACAGAGAATGGTCGTAAATCTTAGAAGCACAAGTGCGGCACATTGTACCAGAGTAACGGGCACAGCTGACCGACTATTGGGAAAATATGTGACGCAAACCCCAAGGTCAAATACCTTACTGTTTACAAACAAAAATGCGTGCGTGAATGACGGCACAAGGTCTACAAGGCATACAACTATGTCTCCACAAATAGAAAGTTAAGAACGAAATAAATGAACACGTGGTAAGAATGCGATTTTAAGAACGTCTGAAAATTTAATAATTAGGTTAGATAATATTGAATAAAATACATTAAATATGATTGATTATGTGATAATACCTAAACCAAGGTAAGATAATTATAGATATGAGTATTAATGAATGACGATTAACGTATGAAATTAAAATGACGCAACATACGAGCTCACTGAGTGCGATAGCAGTGGCAAAGTGAGAGGAAATTTTAACGTACGTTTGCTAAAGAAGTACTATGAAACGAAAGTACAAGTCTCACAGGAAAGCGAAAGTTGCATCAACAATTAGTTGGACTATGGAAGTCGGGCCAACACATAGGGTGAGTGTCCCGCGAAAACCGGTCCAACTAGCTAAACGATATGATGTATAACTTATTAGCGTGTAATTTAAAGATTTTGTACAGGGAGTTCTTAAGACACGATGTGACAATCTAATGACATTAATTACATGTGTATAACCAGTGTTAATGAAAATTTCAATAGAAAAGACACTTATGATGCCAAAAGTTCGATCGAATGTGCAGCAATAAATTGCTAAAGATGTTATAACGAGCCTTTTATAGACACACGATGATGTTAGATTAATTAATCAAATCTGAGTGATATAAAGCGAAGTTATCTATAATCATAATGATTTCAAATGAATTGTTAATTGTTCCTAAATAATGTATATAAATTTATAATCAATATAATCAGTATAAATGTTAGTAATACGTATTGTGAGTGATACTCAATAACAAATAGTGAATGTATCAATATGTATTTACAGGTTCGTAAATTGTGTTTTAAATGTTCAAGATAAACTAAGGACATTAACTATCGTAACGATATTTAAACGATACATGAATAATTGCATTTCATGTCGAAAACCATTATTTCATGTATTAGGTTATAAGCGGATGACACAGCCATCCACAGCTATTATTATTATTGTAAAATAAACCCATGTCTAATTAGATATGCAAAATGTGTGAAAATGCGTTCATCCTTCCTCAGATGCACGGCAATAAATTCCCAGAGTTAGTTTACAACAAAATATAGGGAATATATACCCGTATACCCCAAGCAGAGGAAAGTGGGTCAATGACCGTGACCTTACCAGAGGGGACTCCCACAACAAACACAGAGCGCAGAAATCGGATTAGAATGTCTTCTGCTGATCCAACATCCAATCCGATTTGGGGACTATGTAACAACCAAAAATAAAAAAATTTTTTAGTATGATCGAAAATACGTTACATACAGCTAGACACCCCTACACGGGCCACGAGCAATAAATAAAGAACAGTGTAACGATGTGTCAAGTGAACGTTTGCTTCGGACAATACGAATACGCTTCACATAACTTTACAATGGGGAATAAGGTTGGCCGTGACAGACTCGACTCAACCGAGATTTACAGCCTGCAACATGCAAGATAAAAGAAACTACGTCAAGTACCAATTTAGAGAGATACTGTGACGGACACACTGCCGGGTTAATTTGAAGTGTACCAGTAGTAAGAAAAGGGCGTAAGTACACAATGGTATTTACCCTGTATGAGAACGGACATCGATATCCAAAGAATAGAATCGAACTTGTGCACAGCGGGGGAACGTCTTACTGGCGACAACTGATATTTACGACAGGGAGAAGGAGTGCCGTTTTGGAAACGACGACACGCTGCGTCACGATAGCTATCGGAAAAAGGGTCAAGGATAATGAAACAATAACGAAATACGATACATTGTTCGCGTGAGAACTGCAGCAGGGTCCGGAGTACGCTTGGACAAAGACCTGATCGACAACCGAGAAATTGCTCCTGTTCCAGGAAAAGAGTACGGAGACTTTCGACGCGAACTTGTGGGGAGACAGGATACCCAATCACAACCCAGCATCTACCCAGAGAACAGGTGGAGAGGACCGCCGTCATCATGGCAACGGGAACGTCGAATGAGAAGTGAAGAACGATAGTCTGGCATAAGGGTAGGAGACCTTCTGTCCTATCATGTTCGACCTGAGGCGTGTCTTCCAGAAGATTGCATTGTGGTAAACGATGCTTGATAAAAACTGTTTGCAGAGCACGCGAGAGAACAGTCTTCATACATTTTTCGTCAGTCTTAATACATTTTCGACAGTCATATATTTCAATCGTATACTTTAACAGTCTTCACGGAACTAAATCTTCTAAGTCTTGATACAGTTCAATTAACATACGGACAGCAGTGGGACTTTGAAACTCTGCTACGCGGTATATAATTAAGTGACTTAGACATTTCGATATTGGCGTGTATCCGGTAATAGTGTACCTACAGCGACTAAATCATGCGACATACGCCAGTGCTTAATAACTCTAGAGTTCTTTATTATACTCAAATTCAGAACTGAACTAACCAATCGCAGTTTCATCAATAACCGACGCCCAGAACTATTGTTAATGTATTACCGGACAACGAAATCGTAACGTTGTATAGTGCGGCGAAGCGATACAATATAATTTGGAACAATTACACCACGGTATCAAAGACACTATACATTAATGTACACACAAGAAGTTCAACAATAGACAGACAGATATATACACCATAGTTAATGATAAACTTACCCACACGACACATGATTTCATAAACTCGAACAGTAACAGCCGAATCAACAGAAAACACACACAGCGCGAGTGAATCTGTTCCGCGTGTGTTGAGTGTTAGTGACATCACAGCTACGCAGCTTCCCACATATGGACCACCAACGAGAAGGAGTTACTCCGATGGAAATATCGGATAAATCGCTTTACAAGTAATCTTTATGCTATTCTTATCATAAGAACTCTACTGACCTGTCTCTTTTCGAAAAACACCCCTTGAGTATTTAAATTAAATATGATAAATATAATTAACGCTATTCATCTGAGGCAGCAATGAACGCATTAGTATAAGATTTATTGTTTGACTATTTGTGTTTTTCTATATATCGATTGTATTATATATGTATGTGTATGTTTTCCAGCAAACAACGTATTGGATTCGCATTGTAATTTGATATATATACATGTGTTCTTTTTATGAATGTATTTACAGGGAATCATCCATATTTTATATATTGAAGTCTCTTTATTTAATGATATGATGTTAATAAATAAGTGTTTATTTTATCCAGAATATATGCGTTCATTATTGTCAAAGTTACCTCAGAACAAGAAAGTAATGGCACTTGAATGATTTATAGTAGTTTTATTAATTTATACAATAATTAGAGTCTCCATGCAGTAATTATGCTAACATAAAGTATATACATAAAATAACATATAATTATACTAACGTGTCACTTAGCTTCAATCAGTTGATATGAGTAACCTAATTGAGTGATTACACGATCTCATTTTGCAAATTAGTACAATTACATAATTAATTATTGTTGGCATAATTAATCCCCAAGCATTAGTCTTTATAAGGTCGAAAACAGTCCTGGACTTGTCAGATCGCCGTCCAGTATAAATACCACCGGCAATTTTGGGGCGATCTCAGAGACTCAAGATATCTTCACACAACGTCACGCTGCTGGTCTGCCGTCCGATCGAACATCGTTACCACACACACCAAGACTTATGGAGGAACTCTGGACCATCACAAACAACAAACCGTAGAGACAGAGAACACAGCATCAGCATAATCATCATTATCAAATTCTCAGGATTCAGGACACACACTCACACACACGCAATGGTAATGTCGGCAGCACGCAGGTGATGAATAAACAATTATATTTTTTGTTTGTGAAAAGAACTCTTAAAAAGAAACTTATATATGAACAGTAAAGACTTAAAGTTTTAAATATAATCACTGTATATAAATTTAAATGGTAGTTAAAGAAAATAATTTAATTTAACAAGAAAATTTAAAAATACTAATCTACTGTTGTATGTTAAAATTTGGGTGTGTCAGTGTCAATAGGTTGGAAGTAAATTTTTTTTTTTTTTTTTTAGCAACAATTAGTTTTATTCTTGAGATTTAATAGTATTTTTGTTTGTAAATGAGTTGCTATTATTATTTAAAATTAAAATTGGAGTCAAAGTCAGACACACTGAAATAAAAAGTGTTTAGATAATTTGTTTAACATGTCTGTTTAGCTAGTAAGATTATATGGTTGTTTATTTTATATGTCATGAACAGCATAGAAGGTTATATTGTATTTTTGTAAACTTATAAAAGAGAATATTTTTTTATTTTATAATTCGAAATTTTAATATTTGCATATTTCCGATTAATGTTAATAAATCATAGAATGATTATTTTGAACCGGTTTTAATTAATTATTTCATGTCACCAACATCTCACTCCTCTTTGAAAATTATTTTATTATTGTGCTAGTACATATACTTGACGCAACGAGAATAAAAAAATCCTGCGACCTGGCCGGTGTGACACACTTCATAGTTGCGTAGAGTACCTGGTATTTGTATTTGTGTATAATACTTTTAACGTTGCTATATATATATATATATATATATATATATATACGTTGCTTTATATATATATATATATGTATATATTTAATATTTTTAATAACTTTACCTCAAGATGTTTTTTCTTTATTTGGAACACGTTTGGGACACTTAGTGTTCCCATCATCAGTATTTTTAATTTTGAATCTTCAGCTAGTACTGTACTGTACTGCACGTACTTTATATAAAGTTTCAATATATAATATATAATCTGAGGATACGTATATAAAATCTTTATATAAGTATGAAGATTCAAAATTAAGAAGGCTGAGGATGGGAACACTAAGTGTCCCGAAACATGTTCCAAATAAGGAAAAAATATCTTGAGGTAAAGTTATTATAAATATTAAATATATTATATACATCAAGAAATAGACTGTAGCAAAAAGTGTTTGAATATACATACATACATATATGTGTGTGTGTGGTGCTGAATTTATATATAGTTAAAAACGTAACAGATAAAAAGTAAAAATATACAAAAGAACAAAAAATAAGACTCTAACAAGGCCGACTTTAAACACGCCAAAATGTTTATCAATTGTATCATTTTGGCAGTCGAAAGCCTGGGAAAGTGTCACGGAAATCAGTTTACAAAAACGTAAATTTATTTCAATACAATATATATCATATGGTCTAAAATAGTCACTGTCTCTCCTCCAAACACTTCCATAATGTAAGGTGGTGTCCGCAAAATGTTTGTGACGTTCCAGTCTGTCCTCGTTAGGTACCAGAGTGTCCAACTGTCCGCACACTTCGCAAAACTCCTGTTGTCCGTACACTTCGCTGTCCGCACTCTTCATATTACTCAATTATTTATGTCATAAATTCTTGGACCGGGCGAGTATTTTCTCACAGTCCGATTATTACTTCCATGTTCCATAAGGAAATGAAAGAACAGTGATGACGAAAAAATTCGTGTTCGCGATAAGGGTTGATTCTGATAGTACTACCCTCAAAAAATGAAGAAAAGTCATTTTTCGAAAAGCGTCTGTGTGTCTATGTGTAGAATTTTTTCTATGGCGAACGATAACTGCCGCAAATTCAAACGGAATCAAATACTTTTCTGCGTATGTGGCTGAGTTGTAGAGGACTCAATGCCTATTGATTTTGGTAAAGCTCGGTTAAGGGAAAAGGGTAGTTTACCTGCAACATTTTATGTTTTAAAAAGATTAAAGTACTTAATTTTGATAAGTAAAGTATCCTGAAAAGAAGGTCATAATAATCTACTGTAGAAACGTAGATGAAATATCTATAAATAAAAAGGCTAGTTGAAGGGGTGGGGGTAATTTTCTATAAATGAAGATAATTGTTGTAGGGGGAGGGGATAATTTTTTTGATATGTCATGTGTACTACCTTATAGGCAACAAAGAAGTAGTTTGTTGTTAAAATTCCTTCCCGGGCTGTTTGGCCGTGGTCCAATGTTTTCTACAAAACCAGACGTTTCGGCAGTGCTATCGACTCCCATCATCAGTGAAAATCGAGTGCGCTAACGTGAGGCGGTATACGTTACTGTGGTTAAGGCTGAAGCAAGAAGTAGATAGAAGTAGTTTCTATGAAAATATTTCAATTCGAAAATGATTTTAAATATAAATCTTAGAACATAGAAGTTATGTATGATTCTCCATACCGATATTTAATTATTGAAGAAGAGGCAATACGGTTGGGATACGTTTGACGTCGGACTATTGAACGGTCGGATAACTGTACTGTAATGTGGGGGCAGCACAGGCTTCTTAGTGAAAAATTAACAGTATATTGGGTCTATTAGAATATCAATTTATTTACTATAATATATTCTATTCTTATAGCGCGTTGTATGCCGCTATCATATTGTAGAGTACACTTTTGTGCGTTACGCATGTAATAATATCACTTAATGTGGGCCACTCAACCCTGTAGTGCGCATTAACAATCCGAATTGTCCGGAGAAAGTATACGCGTAGAAATTTACAAATGAACCGAGCGCGATTAAAATACCAAAAGTCAAATTCCTGAAGTGATTCAAACTCCCTATCGTAGAACGAACTGGAATGGTATAAACTTTACACTGTTTTCTGCATACAACGCTACTCGTGGCCCTCTTTCTGTCTGTCAGTTAATGCTTAAATGATATCTCTTTTTCCCACGAAAATGTTCTCCCTCTGGAGTTCTCGATCTTTGTGTTGATGTTGTCATTTAGAACGTAAATTAACACTATCGTCAAATTTATAGGATGTTCCAAACCGGATTGCACCTAAGGGATTAGAAGACAATTACTCTCGCACGCGCACTCACAACCAGTCCGGCCCGGCCAGGCACGACCCGGGCGGATCAGGTATAAGTATACTGTCCAATTCAAAACTATAAAATTTTTAAGTTAGCTTGTAATCCAAATTAAACTAGAATTTTTGTAATCTCCGCGAAAATGTGAGAAAAATGAGTCCAAACAACACATAATTGCGACAGACGTGAGTATTTTAGGGATTTCTAAAGCAAACGCAAAATTGGAGTACTTAATAAAGATTTTACTATAAAGTAATAGGTATGTTGGTGATATCTTGATGACTATAAACAAAAATAACAAAAATGTATTTATAATTTACATTCATAGTGCAAAATTACGTCGGTAATATAAAAATTTGTATTTTTTCTATAATAACAAATGCTGTCTTATATGTAATATTCATAAAAAAATTATTTTATTTAAAAATGTATCCCAATGAAAAAGAAAAAATAGATTGATATGATAACTTATACAACTGCATACAATATACAATACAAAAAACAATGTATACTATGTTACAATGTGTGTAACATACTATGTTATGTGTGTGTGTACTGTGTTTTGTATACTATTTACAATATAAATATCATATTAAAATTTAAGCACAGTACTTCATTGAAAGTTAATTATAATGCACTACAAAATTACAAATTTACGATTAAAATGTATAAATTTACAATTTCTTAATGAAACACTAAAAATGCTATATCCGGAAATAACTCTGTCAATAAACATATTTATATGAAAATAATTACAAAATATTGATATTAAAATAATAAAAATTAGAATTTTCGTATTTTTAATCAAACCTCGGGTCTCAAAGTTGTACGTCTAAAATATATCACAACCACGTCGTGTTTGGTGTCATTTTCTATAAAATTTTGTGGAGATTAAAAATATGCTAAGCTCGTTTGTTTAAAAAATCATATTATAAAAGCTGCAGTTACGTAGTGGACGCCCCAGTAGATGATCCATAGCCCAGGCGCGCGGGGCAGCTGCGTTTGGGTGTGTGTGTGTTAGTAAGGGTCTCCTAATCCCTCAGGTGCCATGCGACTTGGAACGCCGTGTTATATATATATAATTCTTAAAAAAATATATTTTTATGGCCAAAGTTCCAGTATTTAGACGATATTCGAGCCTCTCCCACGCTCGAACCTAAGAGAACAAAGAATGTTAAACTTCGTTGTGTAATTTTCAGTTAGACTCATATCATATCCGCCGTCTCAACAATTTGTTATCACATTTTTCAAAGTCGCCCTATAGTTCCGGTAATAACAAGGCAGACGTCACAACGCGGTGCGAAGACCACTCTCATCTATGTTCTGTGCTAGACGTGATGTGTGTCCTTTCACTGAGCCGGTAACAGTGAATCTAGTATTATGAGCCACTACTTTCACCGGCCTCCGTCATCATAATTCACATCTCCATCGTATCCGAAAATATACTATATAGCTGTACAAAAATACGTTGCCTACACGCCTGCGCATCATCATCATCATCACCACCACCAATATCATCATCACCACCACCACCACCACCACCATAACCATCACCATCATTCTCTGTTGCAATGGTTACGCATTTAATTTTGTTTCTTGCAAATGGGAAAATGTATAAAAACATAGAAACAACTTTTACCTAAAGTTTGCACGACTGGTGTCAATATTTTCAAAATTATTCCTAAATACCGGGCTGTTAGGCCGTGGTAGGTTGCTATGAATCATCGACATCTCGTCGATTTCGGTTCCTCACTCGGGGGACCTTCTTCAGGCCGCCAAAAAGCGACAGAGTATGCAAATACAGTAGCGGCAGATCATCACCCGACGCCTGTTTCGTGTAGAAGCAACAAACCCGAAACAAGTGTCGGTTGTATCGTTTTGTAAAAGTCACGTCACGACGTTCCGACATTTGCACGTTGTTTTATAAAAACTAATGTTTTAAATGATAACCATTAGTAGGCCTACAGACATAGTATAAAATAAAAATAGCAATAGTAATAGTAGTAGTGGCGGCAGCAGCAGTAACAGTAGCAGTATTAGTATTAGTATTAGTAGTAGTAGTAGTAGTAGTAGTAGTAGTAGTAGTAGTAAAAGTAGTAGTAGTAGTAGTAGTAGTAGTAGTAGTAGTAGTAGTAGTAGTAATGGTAATAGTAGTAGTAGTAGTAATGGTAATAGTAGTAGTAGTAGTAGTAGTAGTAGTAGTAGTAGTAGTAGTAGTAGTTTTTTACGAGGGCAGATGGAAATATTTGCTGTAAAAATGGCCGGAAGGTTGCGCATTTCCGAGGTCCGCGGTTTTGGATATTATACCCGACCCACTAAAAAACCACCTCCAGTTCCTCATCTAGGACACTAAGCAGGAACTGTTTGACACACTACTTCGGGCTAGGCCTATTGTTCTTCAGCTCTAGCTCTTACATCTGACTTGTTATTCTTCTATAGCCTACTGTATTGTCCAAGTCTGTCGCTTTTTGGCGGCCTGAAGATCCCCGAGGAGGGAATCGATAATTCATAGCAACCGACCACGGCCTAACAGCCCGGTATTTAGGAATACTTTTGTAAATAGAAACAACTCGTTGGACTCGTTAAAGTGGTTACGATTTGCGCTTTCTAGCGTCTCAGTTCATCTTTAGATGGGAAAGATAAAAATCGTTACTACTCATGAAAAAACTGACTACTAATACTACAACGAAAACATCAATCGTATGGTCGTAATGTTAAAAAAATGCGGACAAGCAGATGCCGCTATCGTATTGCTAACAAAAAGAAACCTTTAAACGAACTAGCTCAATTGTGTATATAGTGTTTCAAGACAGTTAGGAGCACAAATAGGGACTTGCCAAATGTGTATATAGTGTTTCATGACAGTTAGGAGCACAAATAGGGACTTGGCAATTGTGTATATAGTGTTTCAAGACAGTTAGGAGCACAAATAGGGACTTGCCAATTTAGAACCATCCCTTAACTTGGTCCTGACACACGTATGTTTAACAACATGAACTAGCGTCCAGCAGGCGATACCACTTTCTTAAAGAAATTTATTGGAAAAACAAAAACAAACAATAGTAGTTTCTTGTAAAGAAGACATTGTGTCAGTATGTCTGTAGCAAATACTCACACCAGTTAATTAAGGTAATTATAATTTATTTATTGCAAATCACTTAATTGCTTGAAGGTCATTGCAAATGAAAGATCCCACGATTGAGAATCTCAGTTCTAATTGAGGTGTCAAGCACTATTTAATAAGAGAGAGTAATTTCTGCATTACAATTGTATATAAAAGCGTTATAAATATTGAACAAAGGTATTGTAAACATATTATATGTACCAGATTTTATTTAAGATATAAAGTATCATTATCACTGAAAACTGTATCTTGTTAAAAACTGTTACTTATTAGTATTAACCGTCACCGATTTGTGATTATTCGTACCTATATTATTAAGACATATATCAAGAATAAATTCTTGATTGGCACCCATAATCAGTGTTGTCATTTATTCAACATTACCAGTTTGTGACTGACACCTACAAAACAACAAAACAAAAAAATAAAAGTGTTGTACTACTACTACTACTACTAGGTCGCTGGACAAGAAGGCTAATCAAGCAGGTGCAGCCGTGGATAGAGTGGAAGCATGGGGAGATCGATTATTACCTCACCCGGTTTTTGGCTGGGCACGGGTATTTTCGATATCACCTGAAGAAAGTTAGAAAGTTCGCGTCACCAGAGTGTCTGTACTGCCCGGAAGCTGTGGACGATGGCAGACATACACTCTTCGCCTGCGACAGATAGCAGCAACAGAGAAGGTCGCTCCAAGAAGATATTAGGCAGGAGATCTCCTCGGGTAACCTTTTTTGAAGCGATGCTTCAAGAGGAGGACACCTGGAACTGTGGGGCACGCTTCGCAGAAGAGATCCTTCGGGCGAAGAAGATAGATTTGGACAATACAATATAGAAGAATAACAAGGCAGATGTGATCCCTAGGGCTGAAGAACAATAGACCTAGCTCGAATTAGTGTGTCAAACAGTTCCTGGTTAGTGTCGTAGAAGAGGACCTAGAAGTGGTTTTTTAGTGGGTCGGGTATAACAACCATACCCACAGGCCCCGGAAGTGCGCACCTTCCGGTCATTTGTACAGTAAAATTTTCCACCTACCCTCGTAAAAAATACTACTACTACTACTACTACTACTACTACTACTACTACTACTACTACTACTACTACCACTACTACTACTACTACTGCTACTGCTACTGCTACTGCTTGCTGTTGCTACTACTACTACTACTACTACTACTACTACCACTACTACTACTACTGCTACTGCTACTGCTTGCTGTTGCTACTACTACTACTACTACTACTACTGCTACTGCTGCTACTACTACTACTACTACTACTACTACTACTACTACTACTACTACTACTGCTACTGCTACTGCTTGCTGCTGCTACTACTACTACTACTACTACTACTACTACTACTGCTACTGCTACTACTACTACTGCTACTGCTACTGCTACTGCTTGCTGTTGCTACTACTACTACTACTACTACTACTACTACTACTACTACTACTACTACTGCTACTGCTACTGCTACTGCTTGCTGTTGTTACTACTACTACTATTATTACTATTGTTATTTTTATTTTATATTATGGGTATAGGCCTACTAATGGTTATTATCTCACACATTCATCGTTATCAGCCGTGGCTCTACAACCCTTAGTCTTGGCCTGCTCCAAGAGCCGATTCCATTCTTTCCTGTTGCGTGCCCTGGCTTTCCAATTTCTTATGTTCAGCTTTCTGAGGTCCTCCTCTGTCTGGTCTTTGAATCTACTTCGGGGTCTTACCCTTTTTCTACTACCCATTGGTTTCTGGTAGAAAATGTGTTTCGTAGGCTGTCCTTTCTCCATTCGATCTATGTGTCCAACGTATCAGCCTTTATATTTTGATTATCCTGACAATGTCCGGCTCTTTGTAAAGATGGTGTAGTTCATAATTATAGCGCCTACGCCGCATTCCATTTTCTTCTACTCCTCTAAATATTGTTCTTAGAATCCGTCTTTCACAGCAACCTAGAAGTTTCTCGCTATTTTTTGCCATTGTCCAGGTTTCTGAAGCATAAATTATGTTAGCACTGGTCTGATAAGTGTTTTTTAAATTTTGCATTTCGTGCTTCTTGAGATGAAGCTAGATGCCAGGTCCTTTATTAATCCATAACATGTTTTATTTGTGAGATATATTCTTCTTCTTATTTCAGTGTTGGTGTCGTTACTGTTGTCACTACTACTACTACTACTACTACTACTACTACTACTACTACTACTACTACTACTACTACTACTACTACTACTACTACTGCTACTACTCCTGCTGCTGCTGCTGCTGCTGATACTGCTACTCCTTGATGTTGGTTGCTACTAAAACTACTACTATTAATTGTTATTTTTATTTTATACTATGAGTATAGGCCTACTAATGGTTATTATTTAAAACTTTTTTTTTTATATAAAACGACGTCCAAGCATCAGAACGTGGTGACTAACAGAACGTTAAGCAAATATTATTCATTTATGGACGGCTTTCTCTTACTGTGCAGTAAAACATTAGCGAAGCAATAAAACGAATGAAGTAATACTGTTTCTTCAGTCTCTACTTTCCCGTGGCACTACACTAGAGTGCGCGCTTCACTACATACGTAATAATGTTTGCTATCTAATAAAAGTAATTGCTCAACTTTAATTGTGGTGATACAAAATTTGAGATGACTCAGTACTAGAATTTGGAAAAACCGCAAATGGTAGAACAAGAAAACAAAGGGTGAAAGAGAACTGTTCCATTATCGCACAGGTCCAGGGGAGTATATACGGGTGGCGAACAGGACCGGACCCCCCCCCCAGAGGGTTGAAAAATTGACGAATGTCGTTAATCTCTTAATTTTTAGGCTGTTTTTGTTATTTTTCAGCTGTGCCCGCTAATATAGTAGTAACTCTTTTGTAAATATATAAACAAGTTTACTACACAGCATTAGCGTATACGTTTGAAATATTAAATATAGCAAAATCAATTCAGTCAATAACTATCTTGTAAACGATGTTCAATAACGCGTATTTTTATTGTGTTATTACCATTTACTTCAATGGGATCGATTTCAGGATGTTATCACACGTTTTTCAACCACTATAAACATAATAATGTTGATAAGTCTTAACTTGATTTTTCTTTTGCATGAAACCGACTCGACCCCGCCTCCCTTCCCCCAATTCTAGGTATGCCAATGCACAGATCTGTACTCAAAAGCATATAAAGTTAGTTGCAAAGTGTATAAAAATACCAGCGTAACTGTAGGTGTGCCAGTGTTTTGGTTAAGTGAATCAGTTAAAGAGGTTGTCACGTTTGGCCGGCGCAGTGACTAACCACCTGCAGACTGACTAACAACAGATACTGTTGTGCTGATTTTCAATGAGATCTCGAGTACTGACGATCGACAGGTTGAATCAGCAGCAAACAATTGCGTGAGTCAACAGGCGGCGTACAAAGGACAGGCGAAGGACGCCCACTGTCGTTCGGTACTGTCAAGTCTCGTCGTCAACGTTAAAACTCAATATCCAGTCAACGGCGAAAATATTAACAAATCGTCAACCGACCCGCAATAGGGGGTCGAGCAAGCTAGTGTTTGTAAACGGACAGTGCGGGCGTCAAGGATTGGCATGGTACATCGGGTCCAACGGGACTTGTTTGATTTGTTTACTTAAATCAGTATTGGACTGACAATAATAAGTGTAAAAAGTGTTTTAAATTAAATAAAAATTGTTAATAAAATTAATACTGAGGGCGTCCGTAAGTGGCAATTAGTAAACACAACACTGGAATAATATTGTTCTAAGGCTTTCACGGCCGGTGTCAATTGAATTAAAAGTATGTTCCGGGCTGTTTGGCCGTGGTCCAGGGTTTACAGAGAAACCAAACGTTTCGACAGCACCACTGGCTGCCATCATCAGTGGAATTTGAGTCTACCTGAACGTGTGTTGTTAAACGTCAGGCCCACAGTACTGTGGTAAAGGCTCAGTGGAATTCCTCGAATTCCACTGATGATGGCAGCCAGTGGTGCTGTCAAAACGTTTGGTTTGTCTGTAAGCCTGGATCACGGCAAAACAGCCCGGTACATACTTTTAATACAAGTACACTGGAATGTATCGTTTAATATGAGGTAAACAAGTTAAAGTATATAATAAAGTTAGTTTGTTAATACTAGTAGGCGTCAGAATGCGTAAGAAAGGAGCTTTCTAACTACAAAAACATTAAAGGATTTCTAAAAAGCCATGAACGGAAGAGGACAAACTTTATCGCCTAATGGTATGCACAGAAAGAAAATTTTAATTGAATGTGGATTTCAAGGATTGGACAGACAAGTTTGCTCGTCAAAATTAAGAAAGAAGCGACAAATTTAAAGAGACGGAAAGGCATGTTTTTAAAAAGTATGTTTTCCCACTACATATTCTTCTTGTATTAAATGTTCTGTGAATTTGAAATAGATTCGGCTTGTCTTTTTTTGTTTATTTATATTTTTGCTTGGAACTTCCCTTCTGCAGTCACGAAGTGGCAAAGAACGAAGCAATATTTTTCTTAAAAATAATTGTGCAAGAAAGTGTAACAAACGATATTGGAAACAATGCACCAATAATTGTAAAACTTTTGTGTATTTATCCCTCTGTACATTTACTAGCGAGACAGAACCGCTTGGCAATAACTCAACTACATGTAACTGCCGTTGCGGCAGTACAAGCGACTGAAAAACATCCTTCGAGTGCCGCCGTTGTCCTTCAGAACGAGTCTGCTATACCACGATTAGGCCTGAGGATCGTACTTTCTACACTGAAGTGAAGACGTTATGAGCAGTTCTTTACGTAAATACATTTTGTACTAAATAAAAATGGTTCAAAATTCGTCAGACATCTTGTTTCCATGATATCAGAATTACTCCTCGCCGGGCCGTAAGGCTGTGGTCCAAAGTTGTTATACGCAGACGTTTCGGCCGTGCCTTCGGGGGGGCCATCTTCAGTGCAGAAAAGGCTACAACACGCTGACTGAGGTTAGGCAGTCAGTGACCACAGTACTGTGGTTAGGGTCCTATGGTACTGTGCCCTTACAGCCCGGCAAGGAGTAATTTTAACAACATTGACGCCAACCGTGGACGCCTCAGACAAAATCTTGTTTCCATATCCCAGTTGAGTTAGTCACGAATAACTGACTGTGTAAAGTGAAGATTTCAATCTAATTATTGAAAACGTTTCTCGTCGATTCCCTGTCCGTTATCAGTGGAAGATTAATACGTGGAGGAAATAGTAGCTTATCGGTGAGTAACTACGTGACGTATAGTTGCTTATCAGAATTACGTAACGCTCCGGATCATTCGAGACGGTCCTTCCAGACGGCGCTCGACTATCGTACAGGCGCCCAGGCTCGCTATGTCACTACAGTGCAAGGCAGCGAGTTAGAAATACTGGATTTCTAAGCGGACAGTTCAGTCAGACCTGGCGGTATTTCAAGTGCGGTAATTATTTTGTTACTTAGTACTGTAATAAGGTGACACTTATTGTTGTGCGTTGGACAAATTTAACTTGATTTGTTCTGTAAGGTTGTCTTTGTTGATTTATAACTGTTGTTTGTTTCTTATTAAAGTTGTAATTAGTGACGTCATTGGTGTCAGTTATTCTGGTCCCACTGTACAACACGACGCTCCGTGAGACCGTCGTAACGATACAGTTAGTACAGTCTAAACTAAATTATCCAGCGAGTTTAGAAAATGCGACTTTACTAAATCTTGAATAACAAAATGATTCAGTTTTCTCTGACATTATTGCGTCCAAGGACTGCCGGATTAGAGTAGACGTTCACGGTGAGAGGTAACAAGCAGAAAACGGGGGCTCAGCGGGGCTTAAATAGCCGTTTGGAGGAACTGGATTATGCTGATGACCTGTGCCTTCTTGCAGAAAACCTACGAGATATGGAATTTAAATTCAACGATCTGAAAATGGAAGCCAAACAAGTAGGCTTAGAAATAAATAACAAAAAGACAAAGGAAATTCGTATTAACCATAGAAATAATTCCGATTTGATATTAGACGGAAGAGTTATAGAAAGGGTAGAGGAATTTTGCTATCTGGATAGCATGGTTAGTAAGGATGGAGGTGCTCTGAGGGATGTGATAAGTCGTATAATTAAAGCAAAAGGAGCATTTGCACAGTTACGGACAGTATGGAGATCACTCCATACACGCAGGAAGACAAAACTCAGAATATTTGACTCAAATGTCAAATCTGTGTTGCTGTATGGATGTGAGGCCTGGAAAGTTACAAAGGACATTACCACAAGGTTACAGACTTTCGTAAACCGTTGCCTGAGGTACATAATGAGAATTTGGTGGCCCAAGACCATCTCGAACAGAGATATATGGGAGGCCACAAGTCAAAGTCCCATCCACCTACAGATAAAGAGAAAAAAATGGAGGTGGATCGGTCACACCCTAAGAGGACCACCAGAAAATATCGCTAGACAGGCACTGAATTGGAATCCGCAAGGTAGCCGCAGACGTAGAAGACCAAGGAACACCTGGAAGAGGAGTATGGAAAGAGAGTTGGCTGGTGTCAACAAGACATGGAGGGAGGTGAAGGCCCTGGCAATGGACAGAACACGCTGGAGAAATTTCGTCTAGGCCCTATGTTCCACCTAGGAATTTAAGGACTTAAGTCAAGTAAGTCAAGTCACGGTCAGAAGGAAAAGCTATTATCATCCATCCTTTTATTCGTGGAGTTTGGTACAAGAGTTCGAAACTAAATTAAGAGACTGTGAAGAATGTTCGAAACTGTTTAGTTTATAAACTAGAACTATTTCAATAAGTCGGATTTCCGATTACTGCGAATTACTCTGCCAATATTTGAAACATCCCCTCTGTTTTTTGCAAAATTTGTATTACAAACCAAATAAAGCCGGTGATGATGGACAGTGGCGTATATAGAATTTGGCTTTGGGGGGGGGGGCCGGGGTCGTATCGTCTTCATACTAAAGGAAAAGCAAGTTAAGACTAATCAATATTACTGTATTTAAAGTGGCTGAAAAACTCGTGGTAACATCCTGAAATCAGTTCCATCAAAGTAAACGGCAATACCGCAATAAAAATACACGTTATTGAAACATTGTTAAAAGATACTTAATGACTGAAATGATTTTCCTATATTTCATATTTCAAAAGTATACCCTAATGCTTTGTAATACACCTGTTTGTATATTTAAAAAAAGAGGTATTACTTTATTAGCGGACACAGATGGAAAAAATGAAATAAAACAGCCTAAAAATTAAGAGATTAACAAAATTCGTCAACTTTTTCAACCCTCTAAGCGGGTTCGGTCCCGTTCTTCTCGCCCCGTAAATACGCCCCTGACGGCGGAACGGGAATCCACGAGGGAAATACAGTATATCTTGAATAGGGTGGAACCTCTGCAAATAACACAACCGAGATATTTACACCCACATAAACCTGCACTCATATTATAGTTTAAAAAGCCAAAAGGCCAAAAGAAAGACTGTGACCGCAACAATAATGAAAATAAAATTATGACGTATCCATAAATTGATAAAATTATATTGTTAATATAAAATCCGCGGGATTTATTTAAAACAATTTTACCAAACTAACCGCCCCAATATTTCTAGAGTGCTGCAGCCCGTCAGCTACCCTCCTTGATAATCACCCTCTCTGCAGCTAATCAATCCACACGAAATTTTTAATGTGCACGATTCAGTAAACCGCGTAGGATATACAAATTTATTCTGTTTGAAATGACAAAGTATAAACGACCAGCTGAACAAACACAGGATTTATTGGCGTAGTGAGCAATTCTAAACGCAAAGCGAGTACGGTAAATACGTTGAATGTATAAGCCTGCTGGTTGTTGCACAACGATTAGCGTTCTGATTATCGTTCTCTTTGTTTCGTTATATACGCTCGCGCGCGCACGTATAACCAATACTACACTTCAGCCTTCGATTCTGCTACACTCCTGGCATGCGTTTCCAACAATCGAATCGTTCCTTGGTTCACACAAATTTGAATCCTACAACGGACTTCAAAAAAACTTCAGTGTTTTATCAAGACGTTACTCAGGTGTGCCTGCACAAAGAAGTAATTATAACATTCACTGTAGACGGAATCGCGAGAGAGACGAATAAGAAGAAAAAAGCAGCAGAAGAAAAGCAAGAAGAAGAAGAAGAAGAAGAAGAAGAAGAAGAAGAAGAAGAAGAAGAAGTGTGATCCATTATTACGCCTACTCCATTATGTTGCCCTGAATCGGCGGAGGGTTCGTTGGTTTACACAAATCTGAGTCCGCTACTGCATACAAAACTAGTGTTTTATTAAGATGTAATAAGTACCCTCCTAAAGAAGTAATTATGATATTCTGTGAAAACGGAACTGTTCTAAGAAGAAGAAGAAGAAGAAGAAGAAGAAGAAGAAGAAGAAGAAGAAGAAGAAGAAGAAGAAGAGGAGGAGGAGGAGGAGGAAGAGAAGAAGAAGAAGGAGGAGGAGGAGGAGGAGGAGGAGGAGGAGGAGAATGATAATTTTTCAATTACCAAAACAATTATTGAAGCCCCTTCTAATCTACTCTGTTTTAGTAAAATAACTATTGTAAACCAGACGGACATACAATAAACACTAAATATTCTGAACTACAGCTTTGGGATTTTAGTTAAATTTATAACCATAATGCCTAACTAACAGATAATTAAGACCTAGCTTTTAAGCTTATGTATGTTTTCATAGATATCCATAGGCCTATGTCTAATTCTTTTCACAAATGTACATAACTGACAAAATATGTAATGTTTTTTTGCAAGCATAGTTTACAAACGTTTTGAAGGCGGTCCAAAATTTCCATGAGGTGTTGCGATTAATTTGTCGGATTATTATAGATAGTGAGTTTGATTTTGAATTAAATTTCTCATAACTTGATGCCCAACATAGACTTTGACAGTTATCTTAGAATCTTGACTCCCATTTGTATTCTATGGTAGCCTTGAGATTAAAAATTTTCCAGAGTTAAAACTACTTTCAGATTTTTGTTAAAATTCTCTTTAACTTGAAACCTCCATACAGAATATTGCGCTTTTTCAAAATATTGAACTCTCATATTTTCACCTCCTCTCCCCTATTTTTGAGGGTATCGATTTCAAAAACAATAGATCTGTTGTTGTTCCCATTCCCCCCAAAGGCCATTGTACAGTTCCCCCCCCCCAATGTTCCGAAATCCCCCAAAATTTGATTTCGTGGGTAGGGTGGGATCACAATACGAGGGTATGGTATACCCCCAGTTAACGGTGGATCTTGGGCCTTTATTCAAAAAGTTCTGAAAACTAAAGACATTTAAGGAACTATTGGAATCAAAAAACTAATGTTATTCTTTTTATCAATACCAAAAGGTTTTCTAATATCCCTAATCAATAACTAAATTATGAGAAATGTAAAAATCTGGTCAAACCTGGCCTAACATAATTACATTAGGCTTTATCAAGATAATCTAACTTGATTTTGTAATTGCATTCTTTTTCTTCACTGATTTGTTTGATTTACGACGCTTGTAATGGTGTAATTGAGCCCCTGGTTACGCAACTGGCTTAAATTCATGTAACTTCTATTTCCAATCGTCTTGAAAAATCCCCCCCCCCCAAATTCCAGTGTTGCGACTTACACCATTGCAATGCTGTGGGCACCCCTGCTGTGGTGTAAAAATATGGACGCGCGTGCCAATTTTTACGAAAATCGGTTGATATATTGAAAAGTTATCGTGAGTCATGCTGATGGACAGGCTGACGTAGATAGACAGACAAATTCCGAGTTAAAGCTGAGAACTCGCTTAGGTCGTTCAATTATTACGTTTACAGAATACAACTACACGAACGATACGCAACTGAGGAGAGTAACTAATTGGTACCATTCCCAAAGGCTGTTCGTTGTTACGTACGGTTAGTTTTGTAACATCTACCTGTAATTTCACAATTAACGGTTAATGTTCATTATTCATAGCTACAATTGTCCACAAAAAATATGTGTCTCTTTTTTCTTTTTGGAAACGTGTATTTTTTCAGAAACAAGCATAATTAGCTTCTGTGTAATTATTAAACACGACATGACAAGGTGTTCTTGTTTAAAAAGAGGCACGATTAAAAATTTTCAAATATAATTACACAGGTACGGTATTGAGGCTAAGGTTGCGGATGACATGTTACTCGCCCGGTCTTCGCGAAGTAAGGTTAGTATAACCTTGTACAGCCCGATGACGCACGAAATAAGTCCTTTGTTTACGTCATTATTTAATTAATATACTCCGCTGGTCAACCTGCGCTCACGCGCGCGCGACCATAACAAACACTGTCGATTGTTCGTCGGCCATAAACCGCAGTCCAAGTACAGACATTCCTGCTCGTTGTAAATCATATCTATGCAGATGAGCATTACAAAACGCTTTACCGCATACCATAACCTGACCGTATATCGATTTTATTTTGAAAATCTGTTTACCGAAGTGGCGACGTGACAGAAGTTAAATTATAGGCTATGATGTAGCTTTGCAGTGTTCGTGTTAAGATAAACACGATTAAACGAAACGAGTTCGGACATTTTTGTTGAAAATAATATCTCACACTAAATTACATGTGCTGAGCAGGAAAAAAGAGTTGGTAATGATATAGTTATCGAAACAACTGTCTAAAGGCTCGATTACATTGAGCGAGTTTACTGAGCTACTAGCCGGCGAATTCACTAGCTGCTAGTAAACTCGCCTAGTGTAATCATGTTCACTAGCTAACTAGCAGATTGTAAACAATCTGCGAGAAAGTTGAAAGCCGGGCTACTTTACTCGCTACTCGCTGGCGTGTGGGCTTGTTAGCTAGTAAACTAGCCGTGTGTCATCATAGTTGCTAGTGAACTAGCTGCGAGTATCCCGGTGGTTCCCGGTTTCAGTGTCTACAAAATGTCGACGGAACTAGTTCGCGCGGGAGTCGTTATTTTAGCTCATGCTATCAAAAAGGAGTTAAAAAGAAAAGAAAAGCAGAAATTGAGGCATAAAGATCTTTGACTTCGATATGTGAAACGATTCTCACGGGCGCGATTGAAAGCTCGCACATTAATTATGACGTGGAGAAACGAGTCACTTTGAGAGTGAGATACAAAATTTACGCGCTGAAAAGCCTTTTTATAATTTAATTTATTTGTTCGTTTATTTATTTAGTGTAGAGCAGTGGTTCCCAAAGTGGGGTCAGCGGACCCCTGGGATCCGCGACAATGTTTCAGGAGGTCCGCGGACACTTTTAAGAAAAAATAGAATATACCTTAATTTTTGTAGTCTAAAAACTAAATTTTATAATCTTAAAACAATTAGTAGAAGATTCCAGTATTTTTTTGATGCAAACTAATTGTAATTGTAAAAGTAATTTCAAACGAATGTCTTTAATAATGTCTTTAAATCATGTCGCGTAGCAGATCTGTTTGTCAGCCGAACTGACTAGAGCGCCGCATCAACGCAGAACTGATCGCGCTGTTTTAGTCCACGTATAAGCACTGTATCTCGTGTCTAAGCACTGCATCTCGCGTATAAGCACTGCATCTCGCGTATAAGCACTGTATCTGGTGTATAAGCACTGCATCTCGCGTATAAGCACTGTATCTGGTGTATAAGCACTGCATCTCGCGTATAAGCACTGTATCTAGTGTATAAGCACTGCATCTCGCGTATAAGCACTGTATCTAAGCATAACGTTTTTCCATGTAGCTGGTTTTACGCCTAAGTAGCTGGATTCCGACACTTGTGACTGGAAAGATAGAGCCGAGGTTGGCAAAGTTGAGAAATAAACTTGGTGTCGAGAGTGACTTAATACTGAAATTATATATCAGACATTAAACATAATATTGCAGAGCTAATTGTTCAAAAGCAGCTTCATTGTTCACATTACACAATGTTTGATATCATTAATATTATTATTTTGCAAGTTAAAAGAGTTTTGATTTTTATACGTTTTAATTAAAACATATGAGTTTGTACCATATTTACTGTTTGTTTTATTTCATAACTCAGACGGGGTCCGTGAAATTTTTAATTTTTTGGAGCGGGTCCGCGGACTGAAAAGTTTGGGAACGACTGGTATAGAGGAAACACGACCTTGCAGGAGCATGGTCCTGGGTTAATATAGGGTGGGGCAATGAGAACACAAGAATTCCCGTGTTTGGTTACTATGGCAACAATAAATAAACAGATTGTTCTATAACCTTAACTAAACTATACCATTTCAATAAACACGGCTCAATGGTGAGTTGAACATTGTGCGTTTCTTGTAGATTTTTCGGGAGTACGCGTGAAAGCAGCTCTTATTCTTTCCACATTTTCTGGTATGCGCACTGTTTTTACACTTCCTCCACTTGTTTTCTGTGTCGAGTTCATGGTTCTAAATGTTCTTACCCAGTTCGATATGTTGAGCTATCTGGAACTCTTCCTTGTCTCCCAACGTTGAAATTATTTCTGACCAGTCTTCGTGTTGTTGGATAGGAATAATTATTTAAAAAGCGTTTCTACAACAAAAGCACGATGTTCAACTCGCCACTGAGCCATGTTTACTGAAATGGCATAGTTTAATTAAGGTTATAGAACAATTTGTTTATTTATTGTCGCCATAATAACCAAACACGAGCAACACAAATTGTTGTGTTCTCATTGCCCCACCCTGTACATTAACCAAATAGGGGTGGCTTTTCCTGTTTTTCGCGACAACTAAAAATATATTTCTCCAAGATTTGTTAAACATCACAAGTAAAGCGGTGTTTCTCCAATGTCGGAATTAGGTTGTAATACCGTTTACAATTAAGACGTGCTTATAAATAAATTAATTGAGACAATTTTTCTCCACAAAATTTCCTTCATGCTCTGACAAATATGTTCCTGCCCAACAAAACGAATCAGGGCAGCAACGAATACGGTCCCGCTCTCTTACGTTTTTATAATTAAAAACGAATCGAGACTTCAAGTATTTGGGTGTAACAATGACATCGGATGGTGACAGCAACCAAGAAATAAAACTAAGAATAAGACAATCTAATACAGGAACAAAAGAATTAAAAGTCTGCTTTTGAGTCCACGAATAACAAAAAACAATAAAATCAGAATATATAAAACTATAATCGAAAGTATATGCCTATATGGAGCAGAACTGTGGGAAATTAATAAAAGAAATAAATCCATAATAAGAGCTATGGAGATGGATTACTGGCGGAGGTGCTGTAGACTAACAAGACTAGACAGAGTGAGAAATGTAGAGATAAGACAATCGTTGGGAATCGATCTTGACATTATAGAAACAACAGAAGCAAGAAGAGTGAATTGGTTTGGACACCTAAAAAGGATGTCAGATGAGAGATGGCCAAGGAAAGTATGGAAATGGACTCCACCCTCTAGAAGAAAAAAAGGAAAACCTAAACATTCATGGAAAATGGATGTCGAAGATGTAATGAATGCAAGAGGACCTACAGAACAGGACTGTTTAGACCGGCGTCAGTGAAAGCTAGAGCTAGGATGAGAGAGGCGGCGCCAACCGTAATTAAATCGCCTAAAAAAAACCTATCGAGGACGAAGACAGTAAACAACTACAAGTCACGTTCGTTTTCGTACCTCAGTAAAACAGAATATAAGCTTCTATCCGATACAAATCGGAGAGAAATATGCGTTAAAATTAAGCGAAATTTACTATAATCGCAACGAAACACCATTAAAACGTAGATGGAATCGTGTGGACGTCGTGTGACGTTCGTATTCCACAGACATCAATTGAACCGACAGCAAAATCGAGATGACGTCTGTTCTTGTTCAGGGACAGACCAGATGAAATTATGATTATGGTTTTCTGGAATTTCAGGTGATAAACGTAGGCCTATAAGGACCGATGGATATAAAACAAAATATGAACGGAATCGTGTATTAACGAAATGAAACACGATTGAACAGTTGGGCGTCCGATATTCACATACAACGGTGAACAGTAAGTGAAGAGTCTGGAACTGAAGAAAGATGAAGAATTGCGCGTAATAACACACCGCTGAAAAACAATTCCGTGATAAGCACTTTTTCACAACAATGACAAATGATTTGCTAATTTGCTATGATGACTTGCTGAAACTATCCACTTGCTGGAAAGTCCTTGTAATTTAACTAATTACAGTAACAACGATACCTAATCATACACGGTTGGCAGCCTTTTTCACTTTTCGAGGACTTAAAATTACAGATTGTAGGTTTGTTTGAATTGTGACTTCTACATAAATATTGAACAAACGTATGTGTATGTACGTGTTGTAAGGCGGAGGAAGTTTGTCATCGAGTGGTTTATCCATATAACTCGATATAACTTTTCATGGCTATAATTAAAGATCAGACTAGAAAACAAGACACAGCACAAGGATTACATTTTATAAGGCAGTTGCAATGCCTACATTGATTTATGCGAGTGAGGCGTGGGTCATGACAGGAAGTAAAGCGGCAAGATTCAGAGTGCTGCATAGGAATTAAACGTTTTAAAAGGCCGCTGATTTTGAAAAGTGAAGACGCGACCACTGTGTTGTTAAAAACAAGGCTGTTATGAGACGTTAATTACAATTTTCACTCAAAAAGAAAAATACGCTGTCATTTGTTTTGGATTTGGTGAAGAGGACGGTTTAAAGCACTGCTGTGAGCTAGCGTTTTTCCACTGAGGTTGAAGTTCTGGGCCAACGAATTACTAGTACTGGGTCGCACACGCACAGCTGCCTGAAAAACGTTTTGTTTTCCTTTTCCCAGTTGTTAATCAATAATCAGTGGTTAAAACTTATAGAATTTAATGTTAGTTCTTTTTCAATGGTACCATCAGACTTTGTTGTGGAAAAAGTGTGTAAATCTAAAAACTCTGCGTTTTTTTTTTATTGAAAAAATGTTAATTAACATTTCAATAGAGAATGTTATAAGATGGTGCAATGCACAAAAAATATGCAACACTTATAAAAATAAAATTATTATTTACGTCTTTACAGACTTTCGCTTCCTTGGATGCTGTACGTAATGCGATTAGCGCAGGTATTACCAGTTAGCGAAGAACAAAAGCTAGTTTTTTCACCTATGACGTGGGTCAACCTGTTTACACATAACTTCCTGTTCTCCGGCCGGTGGATTTGCTTTATTGTTTTTCAAGGTTCGTTTAACAAGAATGTACTACAAAGAGAGACTTGAGTAAATACGAGGCGGGGAGACGTTTGGGAGAGCAAACACTGTTGTGTCAATACAAGTGTTAGTAGACCTACTTGTTGTTGTTGTTGTTTGTTCGACAACGATATGGCATGGTAGTATTGTAATAATTACATTGATAATACAGATTATTTCAGAATCAAGGTAAAAAATTGTTTTTGCAATGTTTTATAAGACTCGATATATATTCGTATCAGCACTGCAGGGTAGATATTTGATGAATTATTCGGAAACTCTTAGGAATACTAAATTATTTTAGTAGTACAAAAATGAGCCTTTATTATTATTATACCTGCCGTAGAGGTTGATGGTGTTGTGATATATGATTCTTGGGTTCTTTTGCAACAAATTTGGGGAATACTTCGCCTCGGTTAATCAGAACCCTAAGCAGAATGACGTCAATATGGACATTCTTATTGGTGACTTTCAAAAATTAAATGTTGTCAGTAGCCCCCAGGGGCATATTTACGGGGGGGGGGCGAACGGGACCGAACCCCCCAGAGGGTTAAAAAATAATCCAAAAATCCTCTACCTCCAATCCCCTATACCCATCCTCCTGAGGTCATCTTGTACGTTCTGTAGCCACCTTCTTCTAGGTCTTTCTTTCCTTCTTTGCCCATCTATTGTCCCTCTAAGAATTGCTTTGGTCATTCTGTCGTCCTCCGTGCGTATCACATGTCTCAACCAGCTGATCCTCAATAGACTTGACGAACCTCACTATGTCTTCGCCATCTATCAATTTCTCCAATTCTCTATTGTTCCGTATGTGCCATTCTTCACATTCCTTCACTGGTCCAAAGATTTTTCTTACAATTCTCCTCTCAAAGACTCTCATGTATGTCACTGTTAAGTAGTGTCCAGATCTCCGTAGCATACGTCACAACTTGTCTTATTAAGGTCTTGTATAACCTAAGTTCGATTCTTTTGCTGACTAAACTGAAGCTGAAAATTTTCTGGTGGGCATAAAACTTTATTACCTCTCATTATGCGATTTGCAATCTCATTGCTGATTTTGTTCTCATTGTTTGTGGAGGCACCCAAATATTTGAATTCCCGGAGCCCTTGGAAAGTACACCATCCTACACTGAGATTTTCAGTTCTCCTCCTTCCCTCTGGACTTGATACTTTCATATATTTTGTGTTTTCTTCGTCGGCGTAGAGTCCTACTTTCTGGGCCTCCCTTTCCAGTTCTTTAAAGGTCCCTTTTAAGGTGTTTACATTTCTGGCTACCATAATCTGCATATGCACCTATCTGCCTCATTCGCTGAAATATATGTCCCCTCAGTCCCATCTTTCCTACTGCATGCTAACCCGGGATAGGTAAGATATAATTAATTGAGGCGGTTAGAATGAAAGTGGCGGAAGTTCAGTTTGAGTAGTTTTGAGATATTGAACGTTTTGTTTATAGCACTATAAAAAAAATAAAGATGTAAAATGTGAATTTTTTACTTATGTTCGAGTAATTACTCTATAAAAGTCTGTAAAATATTTACCTTATTTCTTCCGTCGTGTGACTTCGTGTTGCGTTTTGATTTATTTTTCGCGTTTCGAGACATATGTCTCGTCATCAGAAATAAATAAAATAAAAATTCACTCTTAGCGAGGTCGTTACATATTAAAATACAAATATTTGAAAACGATTACACACATATCCGCTTTACTTGAGTGCGCACTCGAGTCGGACCGATCGGACACTGACTATCATTCGCTGTTGTGTAGACAGGTTTATTGCGGTATCGTAGAGCGGGTTTGATTTAAAATTTAAATGGTCGTTTAGCACGAAGTCACGACTGTGTACGTCATTGTACGCCCTATATATCTCAAATTCTTCCAAGGCGTTCATGTAAGTGCCTTTATTCCAAAAATGCATGGGTTTCAAGTTGGAAACAAAGCTTGTATATTTATGATTTTTGTCACATTTTGTCAATAAGTGACTTGGATACCTATTCAAACATGTCTTTTCTATAAAAGTGAATTTATTGCTGATATCAAAAGTTTCCCCTGAAACTTACCTTTAAAAAAAAACAAATATGTGACTTACGCCAGTGTCATTCTCAGCACATCGTAGGTATGGTTAATAAATCTGTTCAAACATTAATTTAAAACTTTGGATTTATTCACAACACTTTTTTTCAAAATACAGAAAGATAAAACTAAATATAAAGGAATAAACACTAAGCTTGTTTTAAAATATTATTCGAGAAACGTTTTTTTATTTAAATTTGTAACACATTTAGTTTTCAAATAATAAGAAATGGATTTTTGTCCGTTTCTTACACTCCATAAAACAGTTAAACACACTCAAACTCTTCATTGTTTTCATCAATTTGTGGTTCTTCATAAGCCAATGATCCAATGTCCTCTTTTGGATTTTTCAGTTGTTTTTAAGTTATTGGAAAAGTCATGGTATACTGGGGGTATAAAAGCCAAGAGCTCCAACATGTCTTGTTTTTCAACATGCTCACTGGTGTCTTGCTAGTTTTTCTGCAGGTACATTCCTCGAAGATGCTGTTTGTTGGTCTTACTTCCTTTTGCTTGGAGTTATGTCTAAGGCTTCAAAATCAGTATTTCGTAAAGTTTCTTAATGTACAAACCGTCCCAACGCACTGACAAAACGATATCCGCGAGAGGTGAGAGGCACTCGTACACAACCAGTGATACAATGACTACGGGAAAGTTGAGAGCGTTTTGTATTCATCTTACATAATTCAGTAACAGAATGGTATCCGGGAAAACTGACAGGTAATTCTACACATTCCGTACAATGCCGTATTAAAATGGTATACAGAAAAGGTAGGAGGTACATTTCGTGGCATTTAGTAAGGCGGCTGTTTAGTCAAAAACATATGTGGGACACAGCGTTCCGTTACATCCCACGCCTAATTACTCTGACACCCTAATAGCGGTCTTACCGCAGCTCGTTCTCTCTCTCTCTCTCTCTCTCTCTCTCTCTCTCTCTCTCTCTCTCTCTCTCCACTTATAACGTAAGTACAATTCAGTTTTCTTAAGCGCATCTGTAAGCAAAGCGCGTCATATTAACCTAACCTACGCTGACCCTAAAGGGTAAAAACATGAAGACCTTATGTTTAACCGCCGTCATAGCTCTGTAACCTTTATAGGCTATTACAATTTAAATTTTACAGTATTTTCTTCTTTTTATACTGGCGCTACAACCCTGTATGGGTTTTAGCCTCTTCAACGTTCACCTCCTTTCAGCCCTTTCATTATAGGCTATAGTCTTCTCCATGTTCTTATCCCCATATTCCTCAGATCCTCCTCAACATCTCTTCCTTGGCCTTCCTCTTGATAGCCTACTTACTGGCCTCCATTCTAGAATTTTTCTGTGAATTCTATGTTGTTTCATCCTCATTGTGTGTCTCAGCCAGGCTGTCCCTCAACTCTTTACACACCTTACTATATCAGTTCCGTATATTAGATTATTTATTTCATGAGTCCTTCGTATTATTCATAGTCGACGTTGTTTTGCACTGATCCAAAAAAAATTTCTCAGTATTTTTCGCTCGAATATTCTTAAATATTGTTCGACTTTTTGTGTCAACACCCAGGTTCCACACGCGTATGTTACAACGGTATAATTATGCTTTTGTAAATTTATATTTTTAATTTTAACTATTTGTTCAGGGCTTTCGACTTCTTTAATCCTAAATAGGCGTAGTGAAATCGGTTACCACTAAGAATTCTCGTCTAGATCCCATTACTTGTGGTGTTAGTCAATTTTAAACGTAAACTATTGTTCACGGGTGCCTACTTTTGAACACTTCGTGAATCTTAGTAGTAGGCCCTAATATATTCAGTTTATCTGACTGCCTGTTCAGTACTTTCAAATTAGTACGTATAATAAACGAAATATCTACAAAATAACGATACCTCTTGTTCGTGGTTCTAAAACATTCAATTAATCTCGACGATATGAAAACGGTACGTTCAGCGTAGGCAGTTAATGTCAACAAAGGTGCGCGCGCGCGAATGCGTGTAACTTTCCAATTTTCACTTTCTTCCGTTACGTCACCACTTTCACTAACATTTACACCACGCTTCCACATCCGTCTGACACGCGTGTCAAGGCAAATGCGCCAGCCGTTCGCCGTTATCACTGATGTAACTTCTGGTATCTTCGTGTGTTTTATCAGTAACGTTTACTTTTCGTTTAATTCCGAACGCTTTCGATTGTACACAGGTGATATGAAGAAAAGGACGCAGCTGCTTACTTTTGATTTAATCGATGTTTTACGATTCTGGAGATAGAATGTAATATTTATAGCATCTGGACACCGTATAAAATACCTACTTACGATATGTGCGAATATATAAAAATATGCTATTCCTAATTATTTTTAAATCGTTCTAATAACAGTGTGTAATCGACAGTTGTGTTATTTCTGTTTTGAAAATTTGTACTTGTGTTTATTAGTAGTGGATCAGGAGAAGAATCTGGGTGGACGATTCTGAGGAGGCATTATAAGAACCTGTCAATTTTCTTCTTTCATAAATTTTATATGCTTTTCGGCAACTCCTAAACAGTGGTTGAAGAATATTTCTTTGAAAAAAAAACTGCGTTTGCTAGAAAAAAGTTTAATAATTTTCTCTAATTTTTTAAAATGTTTTTGGGAGGAATTTCAGTGATTGCCCTCCTTGACGGATCCACCCTCGTGTTTCCGTAGGTAATGTTAACGTCTGCAAATGTGTTTGCATAGGGATCACGCGCGCGCGTGCGTACGCACTTCGCAAATGTTTAGATAGTTAGTTGTAAATATAATATGATATAGGCAATTCATAATGTAAGATCAAGGCTTCATAATTACTTAAAACGTATCGTAAAATACCTGTCAGAACAGAAAGGAAAAAAGAAGACAGCCGAAACATTAGCTTAATTCGACGACTCGCGTGGTTGGAATGTTAATAACAAAAATTTTTTTGAAATGACAACCACGTGTTGTCGATATTAATATTTTCTTTCCTAAACTCGTATACGTTGTCTCCACTCAGTCCTGTGGTGTTTCGGCTACGTCAATCAGTTTCTCTTTTTTCGAGTGTTTTTCTTATTTCATCCTGCCGTGTTTCCTACGCCTGCATCTGCTTCTCTTCTTGCCTCGGTTGGTTTCACGTATTATAGTGTCTACGGGTTTTTGCTCTTAATCTTTCTTTAAATGTGTCGTTTATTATTTTCCGTGTTTTATTGTATATGTTTGTCAATAATCTCGTTTCAGTTACTTCAATTTTCCTTCGTTGTTTATAGATGATTGTGCCCGACTCTGATCCACGTGCAATTATGCGATCAACACTGTTTTAAATATTTCTCTTCATATTTTTAAACGTATAGTATTTTATTGACTATTATCAGTTCATTATCACTACTTCGAGTCGCCGGACGGATCGAAAAGATATTTGGGCGGGAATGAAAAAGGAAAGATTGATTTTAGCCAGACGGAACGTTAGAGGAGTGAAAAACAGGAATAGGAACTATACAGGAAATTTTAGGGACGCGGGATAAATACGGCAGTAATTAGCGAAAAAAAAATCAAGGGCTACACGTACTTAGACGGATACGTCATGTAGCTGAAAGAGGTAAAAGACCTAGGTGTGATGTGCCTGTATCGGTGGATAGCAAATGGATAATAAAGGTATACATTGAAACGAAAGAATAGTGAGAGTAAGATTTGGGACCAACTATCTGACAATTTGTCGGACTATATATGTGCCCGAAGAAGGAAAGAAAGAAGAGTTGAAACGTTGCAAAGGATGATTAGTAAGCATATTAAACGAAATTCTCTGATTTTTTGTGGGGATTTCGACACTAGAACTGGCTACGATCATGAAATAGCAGGAACACTTGGAGAGCATCGCATAAACGATAATGGACGCAATGCAATATATTTGCTAGAAGTTACAGTCTGAAAACTACGTTTTCCAGAAAGAAGTACAACATGAAGTTCCCGTGGAGTGCAGTGGCGTATCTAGAATTTGGCTTTGGGGGTGGGGCCTGGGGTCGGGTCGGCTTCATACAAAAGAAGAAACAAGTCAAGATTAATCAATATTATTAACTTTAAAGTGGTTCAAATCATTCCAATTAAAATAAACGGCAATAACATAAAAATACGCGTTTTTGAAACATTGCTTAAAAGTAGGCTACTTAGCGGTTGAATTGATTTTCGTATATTTTATATTTCAAACGTATGCGCTAATGCTGTGTAATAAGCCCGTTTGTACATTTAAAAAAGAGTCACTACTATATTAGCGTACACAGTTGAAAAAATAATAAAACAACCTAAAAATTAAAAGACTAACAAAATTCGTTAACTCTTTCGACCGTCTGGGTCCCATAAATACGCCTCTGTGACCTAAATCGTCACACACTACCTTCTGACGAGTGGTAGAGTAACGAAACAAGTACAGATGTACATGTGTATTGGGATCCGAACATATTCACTGACGACTCCTTTGTTGTACCCAGAATAGTCTTATTAGCTAAACGGAAGCGCCCAAGTAAACAGAGGAGATATTTAAGGTACATCAACTGCAGGACTAGAGTATTACGGACCTGTACCAGAATAGTCTCAGTTACCTACTTGCAAGGGACAGCTACAAGCGAAGATATAGAAACTGTCTGGAGAAATGTAGCAGACTGTACATACATGGATTAGGTAATAGTAGGAAAAGAAGAAATGCAAAGGGACTGAGAATTTAGAACGGGAAAATGGTAAAATGTGTTGGTGAGAAGAAAAAGTGTCTCGTGTCATCTTCAAACACCCGCAGAGTAAACGGAACGCGTACACGAGGAAAAGGCGAATCAGGAAGAAAGTATAATTAAAACAGCAAGCATACAACCTTGGGATGTTTATCATTAGCAGAATATAACATGATTTGCATGGGGACCATAGAACAGTGTATAAAGTCATGAAGCATTTCAATACAATGACGTGAGACACTGTATACTCAGATACAATATACTAGGGGCGCTGGGTGAAACTGTACACAGTTGTGGACGTTATCAGTGGATACAACAACTGACGAAGGTATAATCTCAGGTGAATATGCGTCTTATGAAGGGGACACAATTACTGCTCACGAACTAAAAGAGGCCAAAAACCGTAAAGCAACAAGGACCAGCGGAATTAATTCCTAACTTACGATCATCGCTTGGGTTAATGATTCTGCACATGCCGATTAACAGTCGTGCGTTATTTCAGATGAGCTATGCAGAATAATCGTAACATCAACAGAAGCATAAGGATACAGTCTGTTTACCAAAACATAGTCTCAAATAATGGCTGGCAATTTAATTTGTAAAGGACAAAATGGATTTAAAAAAAAATTAGACAACGTGTTAAAAACGCAGAGAATATAACAAATAAACTTATGTAGTCTTTACTGATTTCGTGAAGCCTTTACTCGTGTCGATAGAAACTTAGTACGGAGAATGCTACAGAGAAGGAGCTACCCCGCAGTACATTACAAAAATAATTTGTAATTTATATCCTGAAACAATAATAACAGTCAAAACCAATTAAAAAATCTCAGGCTTGATTACTATTACCAACCGGAAGCAGTTTGTTGTCTCATATGTTGACGACCTGATACGAGAACGGACAGGAACAAGTGAATTTCCAGGGATGTTTGTAAAATATGTCACTCTTTATAGATGACTTGCTGATGCTTCAAGATAATGAAAACTCCTTGCAAGGGTCAGTGTACAGACAAAGTCAAGTTGACCAGAGTTGACATATACATAATTTTACAATATTCTATAGTACTCTGTACTATAATTTACAACAATATGATTATAAGTATTATCCAATTTCACTTGATAGATAGGTTTACCATAAACTTGTGTTTGTAACATTATGTAAATTATCTGATATAAGTTCGTTAAGTTCTACAGTTATTGTGTAATTTAGAATTTTCTAAATTAATGATTGTTTTTAATACCAGTAGTGAGTGAAACATGTTAAAAATAATTTTTATGATTACATAATTGAACATCCCTTAATCTGTATTTAGCTATAATATATTTTACTATTCTATATGTTGATTGGTATAGCCTATGTATAAACGTTTTCTGTACCAATTCTAATTGTTAATTATTGCGTTTACAATTAATTAAAAAATACCGTTACATTATGAGTAATTAAAATTGTAATAGAGTATAAATTAAGTTCTGTGATATTATTATTTTCTCGTTGTCCTTAAAGAGAACATTCGGAGATGTAAAACAAACTATCTCAACTCCTTCACATATACAATGATACATACATACGCACGTACACGCACATACACTCACATACACAAACACGTTCACTCAAATAATTGTTCTGTTGTTTTTGACATTTCTTTTGTATACACAGGTCCTGATGATGACAATAAATATTGTCGAAACATCGACACAAATAAGTTAAAATTTGTGTTATATTTTTTACAGATCCTCACAAACCCTTCACCGAAAAATTTACCAAAGTTGTTATACGCGAATGTCTGTTCCAAAATTAAGTAATTCTCTCCGAGGAGTGGAGCCAGTAAGATGAAGAATCGTCAGAAACAGCAAAACGGTGGAGCAAGCCAGTCATTTCAGCTACCTAGGAAACGAGATTAGGTGTGATAGGAGCAATGGCGTTGACAATAAATGTCATAAGTAGCGATGGATGTGTGGTATGTTACTGGCCGAGAAAGTTAGCAAAGAAAGTAAAATGAAATTTTGTAAGACGATGGCTGCCTCAGTTTGTTGTGTCGAATAGCGAAACACGAACAGTCATTAAAAATCGAGACAACAGAATACAGTTCTCGAAAATAAAGTTACACTAGTGCACGGACGCTCGAGACCCGGATCAAGCCATAAGGGATGTACTAGTGGTCTAAACAATATCTGCCAGTCCTCAAGTACAGATATATTCTATACTACCGAAACAGTAGAGAGAGAGAGAGAGAGAGAGAGAGAGAGAGAGAGAGAGAGAGAGAGAGAGAGAGAGAGAGACGGATAGACAGACAGACAGATAGACAGACATCAGTCAGATAGATAGATAGATAGATAGATAGATAGATAGATAGATAGATAGATAGATAGATAGACAGACAGACATATAGACAGACAGCAGACAGATAGATAGACAGACAAACAGATAAGATAGACAGACCGACAGACTAAGAAAAACATAGGTCGTAGCCCAATAGGCTCTAGAATCACGGGAAGATGAAGAAGAAGACACACACACACACACACACACACACACACACACACACACACACACACACACACACACATTTCTGCGTGTATGTCTGCAGAAAGTACATGCAGAACAGTGGTTTTTGGATACTGGTTCCTGTTCTGTACTTGCATGAAGGCTTATTATTCCAGTAAAATTTTCACATCGTGGGCCTTTATGATTTCGTTCCCATGTTTTCTCTTATTACTCAACGCACACTGAGAGATTAAATACGTATTTAATTACATTTACTGTTGAGAAGACGATCAAGTGAAAGCAATTCATGCTCTCATTGTAAAAGTAATATCATTACTTGTTATTAAATGTTTATAACCAGTAATAAATAATTAGTTAGATTCTCGCTGAAGGAAATCCGAACACAAATGTAGTGTCTATCTTTCGTCAACTGTCTGCTAATTCAAGGAAATGTTTTACTACGTAGTGTGACGAAGACAGTTGCGTGTAGAATATCTGCCAACTGGTTCACGATAATGCAAAGAGAACAAGTTGCGAATATTGCGAATACACGACTGGAAATTAGTTTAGTGTGTTACCTGTGGCTGGCCTCGCCCCAGCCAAAGTTGCTCAGGGTTGCCTAGACGTTAATGGTAAGGACAACACGGAGGCAGCCATTTTCGGAGCAGGTACGAGTTCTTCACTGCGCCCCGTTTGCCGCTTGTGGTACAACCAGCAATGACAGTGCGAGTTTTGGAGGCAACAAATGTCAGCCGTTATCACGTACATCTGGTGAGGACACAAATTGGATTGAACAGTTGAACAGGAGTAAAATGCTTCCAAAACCGATTAGAAATAATTCCAGTATGCCTATGTAATATAATCATGGACCTGAGTTAGTGTAAGTCCCTAGAATTCCGTCCGAGTCCAGGTAGCAGTCTGGTAAACGCCAGGATGTGGCAGCTTGCGACTCTGCCAGAGCTGAAACCACACACGTAGAGTACTCACTACATCAGTGGTTCCCAAAGTAGGGTCCGCGGACCCGTAGGGGTCCGCGACAATGTTTCAGGGGTCCGCGGACACTTTTAAGAGAAAATAGAATATACTGTAATTTTCTCAGATTTTGTATGCTCTAAAATCTAAGCTTTAGAATCTTAAAACAATTAGTAGAAGATTCCAGTATTTTGTTTTTGTTCAAACTAATTGTAATTGTAAAAGTAATTTTAAACTAATGGCTTCAATACTGTCTTTAAATCATGTCGTGTAGCAGATCTGTTTGTCAGCCGAACTGACTAGAGCGCCGCATCAACACAGAACTGATCGCGCTGTTTTAGTCCACGTATAAACACTGTATCTAGGTAAAACATTTTTACATGTAGCTGGTTTTACACCTAAGTAGCTGTATTTCGACACGTTTGGCTGGAAAGTAGAGCCGAGGTTAGCAAAGTTAAGAAATAAACTTGATGTCGAGAGTGACTTAATATTGAAATTATCAGACATTAAACCTAATATTGCAGAGCTAATTGTTCAAAAGCAGCTTCATTGTTCACACTATAAACTATGTTTGATATCATTAATATTATAATTTTGCAAGTTAAGAGAATTTTGTTTTTTTTAAACATTTTAATTAAAATATAAGAGTTTGTATCATATTTATTGTTTGTTTTGTTTCATAACACAGCCGGGGTCCGTGAAATTTTTAATTTTTTTTTGGGGGGGGTCCGCGGACTGAAAAGTTTGGGAACCACTGCACTATACCAATTGGAATGGAACAGCGTATTGATGGAAGCAGAACCGAGCCCTTTGAACTTACTTTTCATATACCTGTCCCATTCCATAACATTTAATATTATTTTGATTACAAATTGATGCAGACGGAAAGAGTAAAATCGACAAAATATAAATAAATTCGTCTAAAACCCGTTAGCCGGGCATTTACACGATAATCTGGAGGACGCGCGTGTAGGCCTAGAGCAGTTGAACACACATTCACAAAAATAGCAGTTTGTAAAAACAATCCACTTAACAAGCCCATAAACTTTTACAGTTCATTACAATCTTTCCTCAAAACAAAGCTAATGATAATAATTTCCTATCGGGTAGGTACTTTAAAGTTTATAACATTTAAAGAACCACATCTATAACTCGGACATACGTTTAAATGACGCGCAATATCTATACACTTTCTTGATAATCAAAACAAAGGTTTATGTAAACACATAATAACTATGCTAACAAGAGTAATATTAATTGTTACAATTAAATGTTGTTGACGCCAACAATAGAAATGTTAATTGTTACAATATCATTACTATGCCGTTCCGATCCGGCGTTAAACTGTAGGTCCCATATACCTGTGAGAGACTCCGTAACACACGCACCGCGGGTATATGCGGGGAGACTGAAGGACCCAATAATTAACAATATCATTGACTTTAATATCATACCTAGTCTTACTTAGTCTTAGTCGGTCTTCATTTTCTACATTTATTTTACAGTAAGTGTAAAATTAGTAAGCGTTACGTTGGCGCCTCTAGTCCGGACAGTCTTCGGCCTTCCGTCTAATACGGCCGCCCGTGTTTCGCACATACGGTAGCAGGGGCTCTAGATGGTAGCTTCCACGCTACAGATAGCAAAAGGTCATAGCCCGGAAGCCTCTCGACCATCTCAGGTAACAAAAACGTCAAAGCACAGAAGCCTTCCTTCATCTCTCAGTTTCTACTACAACTACAGCAACAAGGGGTTTTAAACAGTATAAAATCATTTGGGTCCGAACTTTCAAACAGTAAACATTCTCAGTGAAATTGAAACAACACAGAGAAAAAAGGGAAAGGTGTTGATTAGGAACGGTCGTAATTCGGATTTCAAAAAGGGTTAAAAAGTGAGCTAGTAAGTTCACTATTTCGTCATCTCTACAACCTTGTTGGGTTGCTGCTCCAAGAGTCGATTCCATTACTCCCTATTGCATGCCTTGGCTTTCCAGTTTCTTATGTTCAGCTTTCCGAGGTCCTCCTCTATCTGGTCTTCGAATTAACTTCGGGGTCTTCCCCTTTTTCTACTACCCATTAGTTTCTGGTAGAAAATATGTTTCGTAGGCTGTCCTTTCTCCATTCTCTGTATGTGTCCAACCCACCTTAGCCTGTGTATTTTGATTAGCCTGAAATGTCCGGCTCTTTGTAAAGATGGTATAGTTCATAATTATATTTCGTAGGACTTGCAATGTTTAAGAACCTGTAAAAGCTATTTAAAAACTGTTTCAATTGACGACACTATTATCGTGGAAAGTCAGAGTCACTCTGAAGCATCCACTGCAAACATTCGGCGGCAAAAAATCCGTTGTGAACGGACACAGAATGGTAATAACAAAGTAGCAACGCAAAAAAGGAGAGGGTATGTGCAAAGTCTAAATCCATTCCTCTTGGGGAAGAAGGACAACATTTCAAATGTGGAATACGTGAAACTGACGTCTTGTAAAAAAACAACTGAACCTAATGAAGTGTACATACAACCAGCTACAACCAGTAGCGTATGTAGAATTTGGTCCGGGGGGGGGGGTCCGGTCTAGTCGGCTTCATACAAAAGAAAAAACAAGTTAAGACTAACCCAAACGCTGTGTAATAAACTTGTTTGTAGTCTTATATTTAAAAAAGAGTTACTACTTTATTAGCGTACACAGCTGAGAAATGAATAGAACAACCTAAACAGTAAGAGAATAAAAAAATGTCTCGTCAACTTTCAACCTTCTGGGGGGGGGTCCCGTTCGTCCCACCGTAAATACGCCCCTGCGTACAACAGGGCTACATTACTAGACGACCACTAATGTTACAAAATATGAATTGAAGAATAAATAATGAAGAGCACAAAATTAATTAATAACATTAATAAAAATTAATTAATTAAATTATAAAAATCAATATAGAAAATTATTATTAATAAATTAAATTAATAAAATAGGTGAAAAAGCAGTATTTAAAAAAGTTTTAAAATGAAAAATGAGGATAATGTAAATAAAACGATGAAGATGAATAAAAACAGAATGAAAAAATAATGAAACATAGATCAAAATGTAGAAAAAAATAATACGGGATATGACTCAGTGTTACCCTGGGTAATGCTAAACCTACTGGTAACATACACACACCTCATAACGGCTTTCCCCATTATTCCAAATGATAAGTGGTGCAAAAATGTGTCAAAATAAAACAGAAAACATAATAAAAGAAACAGTCGCATTTTGCAGTCGTTTTCTGATTTCCTTATAAAATTTTAATAAACAAAAGTGAATGTTAAAATCCGAATTTGACTTATTCAGTCCCTATAATTTACGACATAATTCCTACTACAAGAGTCTGATAAAGTATGTCGCATTGTTATTTGTGACATTTAAATTCAAAAATGTAAAAATAACCTTATGCTTCTGAATTTTGCATCTTGAAAATAAAGTTTATTGAATAGCACCCAGTAAGCCTATCATGAAATAACGTTTAAAAATACAGTATACGCAATGTGAGCGTGATTGTCCTGAACCCTATTTTTCTATCAGCTATAGTGACCGTTTAAGTGTTACAAATAGCTCTCGGCATTTTCCAGTCTTTCGGGGGGAGGGGGTTACCCCTCGAATCCTCACTCTGGCTACGTCCTTGCTCCACAGAAGTCTTGTTTACGCTCACAGCGTGTTAGATATACAATTAAAAAGGTGCGTTCCGGGTTTAACCAATAAACATTAAAGCCAATAAAATAATAGATTACAAAAAATCCAATTTTAATTTGAATGCACTTCCCCAAAAGAGCATCTCAGATTACAGTAGTAGTGATGTAACTGTTCGAAAAGTCGGTAAAGTATACTTGATGTAGATTGTTTAAAGTTTTGCTCTGTTCAACTTGCGAATAAAACTTTAACGGCAGTATATCATAAAAATGCTAAAATGCGAATTAACCTACTGTAAGTCTCAGTCGGTACATTGCCTGTAACAGTCGGTACAAGATGTAAAAATAATCATAGACAGACGCGCGCGCGCGCGCGCACACACACACACACACACACACACATACTTATTTACGTCACCTGACGTACGTTTCACTGAATGTATCAGTGTCCTCACAGGCTTGTGAATGGATTAACAAATAATCGAAATAATTCGATTCCAATACAGAAACTAACGAATAATCGATTTAAATCGATTTATATTATCGATAGTTTAAATGTTTATTTACTTAATCAGCTGTTTTATCGGTTATATCAGAAATATTAAATGTTTACATTTTATTTATTTTAATAAATTTATAATTTTAAATAGACCACCGTGTTTTGTTATTATTTGTTTTTTTATTTATAATAAACACGTACATATTCACACTTCTATATTGATTTGTAACACACGAAAAGAAAAAAGTTGACAATGTTTTTTTGTATTTTGTTGTTTTGGCTAAAAGTTATCCAGCGTTGTGACTAAGAGTTTTATCTCCGAAAATCCTGATAAATGTTACTACTTTTTAAGTAACGTTCCGATTCCTCCGGCGAACATTCTCCCCGCTCGTCCCATAAGTTATTAGCTATTTAGTTATTATCGGCGAATTACGACTTGAGTTTATGACATGGGTTACGATAACGTTTCTCGGCGTTTGCAACGTTCGGGTTTACCTGGTCGTAACTAACGGAACGTTCAGTCGTTTCGTTTTACTTTATATTTTCTATGATGTTTTGTACTTATTCCACTCTGGGGAGGTTTCAGCTCTTCATCGTCTAGTTAGTCACTTCTAGCTAAGACTGTTGGAGTTTCACCACACGTTGAAGTCAGCGTATTATTTGTTGAAGTATTTCAATTTCAATCATTTTTCTTATACGACCATGTACGTCCTATCGTATACCTATCAAACTCACGAATACGTCCAGGTGATTCGTGGAAACGACCTCGGTGTATACTGAGCTAGTGTAGGCTAGCACAAACAGCCGATGTACGGGCAGCTAAAGAGCAAAATCGCCCTACTTGTGGGCAGGACGACGAAGCGGAGGCTCTAGAAGGTAGCTCGGAAGTCAGAATCCCGAGTAGTACGTCTCTGCGATGCACAACCACACAGCTCAGAGTCGGTCTGCCTTTTTTTCAGATTAATCCCCATAAAAATAGAGGTGAGAGGGGGCAAAAATGTGGGGGCTATAATTTTGAAAAATTCGTACAACTCCAAGCAGCGTATCACATTAAGGAGAATTTTAAACACAATCTGGGGATATAGCGTTCAGTTTTTTAAATTAGGGGCTGTACAAAGAAAACAAACTTAGAAAAAATACAAACCTTTCAGAACAAAGTACTCAGAAGTACAGTGAATGCCCCTTGGTATATAAGGAATGACAACCTACATAGAGACCTCAATGTAGAATATGTCAGCGAAATAGTAACAAAATATACAGACAAACAAGATCAGAGGATTCAGGTCCACGATAACCCAATAATGCGACACGTGGTGGAAGGAGCTCCACACATTGTGAGGCGACTCAAAAGACAGAAGCCACATGATCTGGTATCGCAATAGAAAGCAATTAATATGTATAGATCCATAAAACTCTACGTGAGGGAAAGACAGAATAATCTTGGAATTAGCCACTGGGCTTCACTCCATCACATGTAAAGGAAACATGAAGGAGAAGCTGCTGGATGAGCTTGCTCAGTTGTAGCATTAAGGGAGGTGTTTTTAGTGGGTTAGAGTCCCACACTACTAGGAAGTACGGGGTTCCTAGTGTCTGTAGAGATTTTCTCCTACCCTCGAAAACAAATTTAATCTCAAAATTTTGTTACAACAGGACTCAAAAAGTTACCAAAAATTTTGAAAAACTTGCAAAAATCCACGTGGCCTATCAGACTGAGAGCGATTTTAAAATTATTTCTCACTTCAAGTGTTTTGTCAAGTTAGTCATGTCTACATAACAACACTAGTTAATTCAATAACAGCTGATGTCATTACTCAGAAACTTGTGAGTACAGATCATAAGTTGAAAGAATAACGATTGAAAGCGCTTTGACGGTAATATGGTACTATAATACGACTTAAAAAATAAATTATATCATAAAATTATAAACTATATAAATGGACTACACATATTACGTACTGAAATAACACAACAAGGGCAACGTTAAAATTATTGTTATTCCATGGCGGGAAGCACGTACGCCTCATACATCGTTGACACACAACACTGTGTTGTCAAGAAATTATCTACACACACCGGCGCAAATGGAAAATGATTCGATAACAAAAGCAATCAGAATCAACATTTCGAGTTTAAAATTCTTTTAATATGGTGAATTTTTATTTACAACGTTTCACTTTTGACACGACATAACATCCGGCTTCAACGCTGAAAATACGTTATACGTTAGGAACAGACTGGAAAATCGGTTAGTTTAATTGCGAAAGTGAATTTTTATTGAATTCTTCGTGTAAATGTAATATTCAATCCATAAATTTGGTTTTTCAAGCGTGAAATAAAGTCAAGGGGACCCGTTCGACTGGAAAGCGTATTCGTTTACTTTGAGATTTATTCATATTTTATAACTTTTACTTCACGCGCAGAACGCTTTCCAAACGATTTTACTATCTCAGTTCATCTCTGTGCCTATGAAATATTCATGATCTGCATAAAGTAAAATGAAACTACCGTAAAAAATACAGATAGTCAAACCTTGCCCGAGCTCTGAAAGAAATCTGCTGACAGATGATAACATCAAAAGTAGAAAACTATTCAAGCAAATCGACCGAGCGATACTATCTTCACAAACATTGGATTATCCAGTAGCAGAATTAAAAGTATTTCTGAGCTACTATAGTTAAGCGTGGCGTTATAGGTACACGATTTAAAACCTATAAATACGTTAATCACAATCGTACCTACTCGATATGACTAAGCAAAGTTATCACAACCAGTAAACTGTGAACAATCGTGCTTGCAGCTGGAAATAACTTTTTATTTGCACAATAAATCGTGTACTATATTAAACCGTGAATAAAACAGCATGTTCTCGACAGCTATATGTCTCGGAGACCGGTATGCTTGTTATCTCGGCTACAATAATATTACGTCCAAGCAGTTACAGTCACAGTTAAAAATAGAGTAAACTCTGGAATAAAATAAATACGTCCTTGCTTTTGCCGACGACATCGTTCTGATTGACAGCACATAACAGAATCTGCACCACAACATAAATGTGTGGGAAGGAACGGTGAAAAGGAAGAAAAAGACAATGATAATTAGCAGGCAAGCAAGACAACACAGAATAGTAATCAACCATAAGGAAATTGAACAAGTGGCGACATTAAAATATTTAAGTGCCGTATTCAGTGAGGATGGCAGAACTGAGTCAGAGTTACACATCTGAGCATCTCAGCTGCAAACAAGCTTTACGGTGCTATCAACAGGAAGTTTCTTGAAAAAAACGAAGGCTCACAGAAAACCACACTGGTAGTATACAAATCTGTATAATATATATGGTCAGAAACAGTGTATATGGTCAAAAATACACCATGACGGTGTACCATGTAACACCACGTCGACACCCGACGGGTAGAAGAGGATCACTGAGAAGATAAAGTAAAGAATATTATGATTGAAACAAAACAGCACTTAAGAAGAGTTGTTTCAAGTCATGGTCTCTGAATGACGAACATAAAAAAAGAAAACAAGCAATGGAGATGAGATTCCTGTGGAGAACTAAGACGAAAGCTCGTAGAGATGGGATGAGATACGTTAACATGCGGAAGAATTTTAAGATATTCTCTTTAAATGATAAAATTGATCGTTCTGTATCAATTGATTTAATTTCCTTATTTGAAAGCTCGCACCTGCGTTGGTTTGGCCACCACCTGTAGGATGAATGAGGAAAAGTACCCGAGACGACCATGGGAGGCAAAGCCAGAAGGCAGAAGAGGTAGAGGACCGCTCAGAACGAAGTGGGAGGATAATATCAAGAAGAGTTTAGAAGGCAGAGGGGCAGTCTGGGCCCGTGCCAGGGTTTTGGCACTGGACAGGACGAGATGGAGAGCTCTCTCGAAAACGTCGACACACGACGGGTAGAAGAGGATCACTGAGGAGAAGATAAAGTAAAGAAAATTATGTTTGAAACAAAACAGCAATTAAGAAGAGTTTTTCCAAGTAGGAAAACAAATTCTGTTCCGACGTAGTTGCCCTGTAGACGTAACGAAGAAATGAATGCCTGTGCTGAGGCGACAGAACTGTTACTGTTCAGTTGTAGTGCCCAAAACGTTGCCAACCTGCATGATTTGAGCTACCATGTAACACCATGGACAATCCACGGCTACAGCTAGAGGAATACTCTTCAAACCCAAAAAACCCAGTTGTCGTCTATACCGCACGACTGTCGTTTCCTTTGCCACGAAGACAAGCGAACACGACCGAGATTCGGTTTTATAATTAGTGTCGACTGTTGTAATTATTGGTATATTCAGGGACGGATTAGAAGCGCGTGGTCCTCTATGCTACCGTCAGACTGGTGCCCCCACCCATTCAAAATTCAACCTTTTAACCATTATTTACACTGATAAATGGCATACACAATTTCAAAAGTTAACAATTATTTTATTAAACTCGCAAATTACAACAAATTGTTAGCTAAATAGTGGTTACAATGAGTACTTAAGCTTAGAAATTATTAATCAAACCATTTTTTTTTTATTTTGCCTTATCGAAGTCTTGTATAATTTCTAAGTCGAGCGACTGAAGTATCTCACTTTTAATATTCAACCTTGCTACCGAATATAATCTCTCATCTCCCATAGTTGAACTCAATATAACTTTAATGCGTTTTAATACAGAAAATTATCTTTCAAATTTGCAGTTAGATATTGGAATCGTCAAAAGCAGACGATAAACAAAGTATACATTCGGAAATACTTCAATAATTTTACAATCAATAATCCAGTTTAAAAGTTTGAGCGGAAAAACTAGTGTCATGGAATCTATCGTCTTCATTCGAACTATTTGAAAAAAACCTCTTTCTTGCAATTTTACTCGTGGCACAAAGTGCTTCATTTCTGTTACAAAATCGTTATACAAATCGTTCCAGTAAACTTCTATAAGAGCCCTCGCTTGATTTTCCAACGCGACACTCTCCATGGTTAATGAATGCGTAAGAAAACCAAACAATTGCGTAATGTAATCATAAGCTTTGCTTCGCTTAGTCATTCATTCGCTTAGTAGAATGGTGCACCCTCTGACAGCTGAAGCATTGGTGCCCGGTGCTGGACCATACCCTAGCGTTATGGATAATCCGCCACTGCGTATATCTCTACTTTCTGTTAAAGCAGCTTTCCTAAAGCTGGAAGTAGAGGCAGTCAAATTAGGACTGAGAGTGAAAGAAAATAAGACTAAAATAATAGTATCAAGGAGGAAGAGACCTATACAACACCGATAACATTACGTGTTTGCTGATTACTGTTTTGAAGCAGTCTCTAATTTCCAATACCTTGGTTCCACTGTCAGTGAAGGGCTGGATGGAAAAGAGGAAATAAGGGAAAGAGTTGCAGCCACGAACCGAGCATACTTTGCCTTGAGTAAAATCTTGAGGAGCAGGGTAGTAACCCAATCAACGAAGTTCAGGTTGTATAAGACCTTAATTAGACCAGTCGTGCCTTACGGAGGTGAATCCTGGATCCTTAATAGGTCGGCAGTGGAGTTGCTGGGCAGATTATAAACAAAATTGCTTGGGAGGATTGCAGGCCCAACTTGTGAAAGTGGAATATGGCGGCTGAAATAGAGAATAGAGAATTGTATGCAGCATATGATGATCTCAGCATTACCTCCTTTATTAAGAAGACGAAGAGTGAAATGGCTAGCCCATGTCCTGAGAATGGAAGACAGCAGGACAGTCAAAAAGCTGTACAAGGAGTCTCCTGATGGAGTGAGAACTAGAGGACGGCTTAGGGGTCGGTGGAGAAACAATTTGCGGCCTGTATTTTACTGTCTTTTTTCTTGGTTGTTGTTCATAAGTCACACCCACAGGACAGTACAGGGACTGCCATAAGTTTGTAAAAGTTTAATTTTGTACCTCGACGTACCTCGTTTCTAAAAACACGGCCGATTGTCCCACAGATCGTCTGGAACTTACCTAACTTAACATCAGTAGCATAATTCTTATCGTAGGCAATTTCATTTTCCATATAATTAATATGGCTAACCTGTTCTAGAATTCGATCACTAATCATTATTTTTGTAGCATTGGCTTTTTGTCTCGAAATGCCGTTACTTTTGTTTTTTTAGTGGAGGTTTTCATATTGCATTGTTAACAAATCTGATGAAGCTTGAAAACAGATTTTTGCAGATCAGATTCTGTATTTTGAAGTACAAGCTTATAACGTAAAAAATTGAATTCTACTCAAATTTTACGCAGGTTTTATATAGAATCATGATTATTAATTGTTTATTGGAATAAGCCATGCAAGTAATGTTGAGCTGAAGTACTGTTAGAACCGAAGCTAGCGGTGTTTTTCAAAGAAACACACCCTTGTCGAGGCGCCGGTCTGACGGGGAACAAACCATACAACAAGTCACGTACAGGGTGAAAAAATCATAAAATGCATTGTATTAAAAAAAGCAATAAAGTTTAAGTGAAATCGAAAGAAAGCTGAGTGTTCAGACAATACAGTCCGTTAGAAATAGAAAGAGAGGGTAGAGTGAGAGAACCGTAGTTGGCGTCCTTTCCCCCTTAGCGGTATAAGGTTGGTACGCGCTGTTTTTTGGCGAATTAAAGAAAGCGTCACTTTTTGAGCGGGTGAAATTAGCTAGTTGGGTTGGAGGAAATCAAATATCGCGGTGCTTGAAACCAATGGGAACGCGATTTGTAAATATTGAGTGTGGGTAACTTTGCTTATGTATAAAAAACGTAGTTGGGAAAATTGTCGGGAGTCGACGGAGAACATTACAACTATCAGACTCGTTATCGCGTGTTACGAATTTATAACTAAAACTTGCAAAATTTATTATAAGTACAGTATTCGTGTCGTGGGTTAATCGTATTAAAACCGGTATTGCAGTGAAAGAAGTATACTAAATTAAAGTAATCATTAGAATAAATATAATATAACTGTTGATAAATTATCGAACTTCTTATTATCGATAATCTAATACGTGCATCCGGAAGTTACGGAACGTTGGAGTGTATTCGGTATGAATTACTGATATTGCGAGCACTCAGCTTAATAACATATTTACTAAGGTGTCAAAAATAAGTAGTAGTATACACTAGTTACATGCTGAATCAGTAAGTAGGTGTGAACAGTGTAGTGAAGGTGGAACCGAAGTAATTGAAGTGTTAGTGTCAACAACAGGATCGTCCGAATCGCCGACAAACGCAATCTCCAGGATCACAGACTCCGAAGGAAGGAATCACCAACAAAAGGAATTCAACCAACAAGTAACCCAATTTGAACATTAAACTCATATTAATTCATGTGTCTTTTGTAACTCTATTACTATTGGCAATTCAATCTGTCTATGAACCTACCTTCCAATGATAATTGATGAGAAGCGTAATTTCAATATTGTAAATCATTAAGATTGTATGTAATTTGTAATATGTTAATGAAGATGTTCATTAAAATTAGGAGTCATTCAAGTTAATTGTGTTAATAATCATTTTTTGATACCCTGAGATAATTTTAAGAGTCGCCATCAAGCAGAGTTGAGAGCTTAGTACTAGCGAATTACACATATCTTTTTCTAGCTCTAAACTGCGAGGGTGGTAAGCTAGTTGTCAGCAAACAACGGGACATTCAAATATCCGTCTCGTGAAAACTTAATACCAGAGTTCACTAGATGTTTCAATTTCCTTACCAGATCGTCAATATAAAGACTACAGAATTGAGTTGGCAATTACAGTGTTGTGCACTGCATCGGCAGGAACAGAACAGGTGTTGAAGATGCAAACCTATAATTAGAAAACGAACAAAACAAATATTTTACTCATTTTAAACGTGCATAAATGTAGCATACTTATGTGTTATCGCACAAACTATAGAATAACAACTGATTTCAAACGATAACAACGTTTATGTTCAACAAGACTGATGAATTTCCGCTCTAGATACTGAACTCTTTAGAAACGTTTACAAGAAAGACAATGATGACTGGGAGATACGGCGCCGTTAAAGAAAGTTTTTTTTTGGAATAACAGGCAAATCTGACAGTTTGATAGTGCGGTCTGTCATGCACACTTGCACTTTCATTCTTTTCTACACTTAACAAACCGTTATTTTTTTCGTATACTATCTTTGTCCACCTTTGTGTTTCCGCACAGGCTGACAACCGCCTATTTGTATGTCTATCTACTCATCAAACCATCTGTCTATCTAACCATTCATCGTCGATGTCTCTATAAACATGGCTTTCAGTCTCAGGCAATGTGACGATTTCATTAATTAAAAATAAAATAATTAATAAATAGGTAATGTAAAAGCTGAGAAATTTTAAATTTTAATAAAATCGCACATTTAAACTAAATTTTATCGCTATCATAAAATTATAATAATATTTAATGAAGAGTTTTAAATTAAAAAAAAAATATTAATGCGAGTGTACAGATAGGGAGAACCTGGTTAATTAACCCTGCATAGATATGCGCTAACCGGAATTAACTTGAATACCGACCCCTAAACAAACTAATAATCCTTGTAAATTTGATATTAATTATATAAATAAACAAGACCACAGTAGTGTACTATAATGAAGTCTGTAATTAAGAATATCTTTGGATAATTAAAAAGTCAAACTTTAACCATTTAAATAGAGGATAAATGTGGAACTATTTCGTTGCGACGCGTAACCTCCGCGCGATTAACTGACCCTTCCTACGTTGTAAAGAGTCGAGATGAAGCACTCGCGTAGAAGACACACGCCTGAACCATGTCTCCGCGAAAGACATTTTATTTTTATTTAGAAGACCTATACAACAATGTGTAGCTTAAGTATTGGCAATTTAGTGTGATAGTAAGTCTAAATGTTATAAAACCGAAATGCATAAATAACTGTGTAAGGGATGACATCTCATCTGTTTAATTGGTAAGATGTTTATGTTGTTTTAAATAATATGGTACGAGCTACCAAAAGTGAGAACTTTTATAAACAATAATGTGACGTGCGATTCTGCAACAAACAAGAACGGTTACGGCACTTATACTAATAACGATGTTTAACCACGAGACTTCTGAGAACCTCCAAGCTACTTCATTATGAACTAACCACTTCAAGAACTTCAACAGAAAAGTTATCTCCACTTAAGATCAACCGCAGACGAACACCATAAGGACCAAGGACCCTGACTACGAGTAACCTGATGGATTTGGCAGGTGACATGGAGACTTGTTCTCCGTGATTAATTAAAATTCTAACCAATGAATTGCTAAAGACAGTTGAAATAAATAAATAGAAAGATTTTAACGATAACCACATTATAAGATGTAGTATGTTATAGAATTCAAAATATTTGTAGTAACGAATAATGCTGTTGTATATGTATAGCTTCACTGATACAAATTCTTAGATTAAGTCCATTCTTCAAATGCCCACCCCCCAAAATAGTATTTATAGAATATAAATAAGCGAGCTTAACATCATAAACAAGTTTAAGGTCCCGGATCCGTGGATAATGCTAGCACAAATAAATCCATATGTTTTGGCCCCAGTTCTTTACCAAAATCTGTTATAAATTGTAATCTTTTCTTTAGAAAACTTTGTATGGGAATATTTATGTAGAGCTGTTACAGTAATGATTTAATAAAGAGATGTCGTTACTTTACACTAAAACAGTGAGTGAATAAATCATCAGACCCCCATGTAAAAGTTCCTGTAGTTATAACTACTACTGGTTTATCTAGTAATTAAGATTTGATTACGAGTATGGCAGCCCGTGCAATTGATCAGAGGTAAGTATGCACAGGTTCCCGATGTTATAGCGTATGTGACACGCTATAGAAATCGATTTATCTATTCAACACTACGTGGATACCACAAGGCTACTTAAAAATGTATCTCTGAATAATAATAATAATAATAATAATAATAATAATAATAATAATAATAATAATAATAATAATAGTAATAATAATAATAATAATAATAATAAAGAGAGTCGGAATTACAGTGCGATCCTCTCTAAAAACAAATGCTACCAATTTAAAGCGGTACCGTTTGGACACGTAACCAGTCTAGCTGCAATTATTAAATGTCTAGACTCAGCACTTGGCCCCGACGTAGATGAGTTTGTCAACATCTTTGTTGATGATTCTGGTTGTATCCAAATCATTTGAAGAGAAACACATCTACATTGTATTTAACAAACTCAAGAAAGCTAATTTAGTTTTAAATCAAGCAAAATTGAGTTTATTAAACCAGAAATTAAATTTTTGGGGCTTAGAATAAATGCAGACGATATCAGCACCGATCCGGAGAAAGTAGATAGCATCGTTAAATTTCCTACACGTTAAAGATGTTAGAGAAGAAACCGAAACGCAATTGAGCTACAAGCCCTCTTTTGGAACCCTCAGGGAAGAAGAAGACGGGGAAGACCAAGAATCTCGTGGAGGAGAACTGACGAGATGGAAGCAGAAAAGGAGGGGAAGTCCTCGTCAAAAATAGAGTCCGTCGGCGTAGCTTCGTCGAGGCCCTACGCTCTGCAGAGAGCGACAGGAATTAGTAGTGGTGGTGGTGGTGGTGGTAGTGGTGGTGGTAGTGGTAGTAGTAGTAGTAGTAGTATTAGTAGTAGTAGTAGTAGTAGTAGTAGTAAAGGTGTTAGAGCTTTTCTCGGATTAACTGGATACTATAGTCGTTTCGCGCCAAATTATTCCAAAACAACAACACCTTTATTTGAATCACTGCAAAAAGGACAAAAAACGGAAATGGGATGATAAACATCAACATGCATTTGTAAATGTTGAAGATTTATTCAATAAAATATTACTCCTATTTCAGCCTAATGATGAGGGCACTTACTGTATGTCTTACATCCTGACGCTTGTAATAATGCTTATCGGTGTGGTGTTATTAGGCCTATATCAACGTGACGATAAAGGGGAACATGGTGTCACCTCATATATGAACCGTACTCACAAGGGTGCTGAAAAGAACTATTTTACATCTGAAAAGGAAATATTGGCAATTATCTAAGCTTTAAATAATATAAAATAAACATATAATATATAATTGGCGCTACAGCTATTGGAGAGCCTTGGCCTCTTGGAGAATCCGCTTCCAGTCGTCTCCATCTTCTTACACCGAGCTTGCGCAGGTCGTCCTCAAGATCATTCAACCATCATTTCTGGGCCTACCCCTCCTTCCTCTTCCACCAGGTCTCCCCGCAAAAATTGTCTTTAATGTGGATGTCTCTGACATTCTCTTGACATGCCCTGCCCACTGGATCCCACCTTCATGTCAGTGACGATATCTGGTTCTCCATAGATTTGCTGGATTTCTGTATTCGTCCTTATTTTCCATGCTCCTTGGACGTTCACTGCACCAAATATCCTCCTGAGGACTTTTCTTTCCCACCAGCCCAACCACTCTTCCTCTGTTACTGTCATTGTCGAAGTTTCGGACCCGTACATGACCACCGGCTTAAGAACTATTTTGCAGAGACAAATCTTGGTCGATATTCTTATGTAAGTCCTCAGTAACTAGTGAGCCCAGGTATTAAAATTGTTTGACCTTTTGAAATTTCTGTCCTCCAATTACCAGGGGCGCTCTTCTATCTTCCATTTTACCGCCTGTTAACATGTATTTCGTCTTTTCTGTGTTTACTTTTAGGCCTAAATTTGTTGATGCCTCTTCTATTCTCAAGCTTCTTGACATAAGTACTATGTCACCTGCATAAGGTAGACACTACAGCATTCTGTTAAATATCGTGCCACATATAGTATATAGGTCTGTGTATTTATATGTCTATCTACCCATCACACTCTGTCTATCTAACCATTCATCATCGATCTCTCTACATACATGGCTATTAGTCTCAGGCAGTCGATTTATCTACTCATCACTAGGTGGATACCACAAGCCTACTTCATAATGTGTCTCCCCGTTTTCCTAACCATCAGTTTCTCTCTTCACATACTTTACAAATCGAAGGCCTTCCCCCAATTTATCAATTTCCTTAAACTTGTAAGCTCCCTAAACTGCAGAACTCGATCACTACTTTGAACGAAATACATTTGTTGTTAGATAAATTTCAAGTTTAAATAATTTTACAACCATCATGTAAACTACGAAACTCCCGATTGCTCTATTATTATTTTTTTTAGTATAACAACAGTTTTATAGCAGACAATCATATCGAGGGTTTAGAGGTAAAACTACCCAAGACCCAAGTTTTAGTGATGTTTCGAAAGCGATATTTTTATGGATTTCTGTTTTATTTTTATTTTTAACAGCTACATAATCAATAAAAACCTCTATCAATAATAAAAATTAACTTTGGAAATCAGTTGTATGGTTTATCATTGTTGCATCTGGAAACCTTTAATTTCAGTTTACCGTAAATTAACATGAGTGGACTTAGGTAGATTTACCGACGGCCCGACGATATAATAAACACTAAAAATTCCGGCTACTCCAATGGTTTTTTACTTAAAATGACGACCGAAATACCTAAATGGGAAATAATTCTGTCCTGGCTTTTAAGTTTATGATTGTTTTCACAGATGTCTATAGCTTCGTATTTAATAATTTTCACAAATATAAACAACTGACATCGATATCAAAAACTTTTTTCAAACATAGCTTAAAAATTTATCAAAGCGGTCCAAAATTTGCAATGGGTGTTGTGGTATGTTAATTTTGTCAAGTCATTAAAGATAACGTGTTTGTATTTTATACAAAATCCTTTATGACATGATGCCCCACAATGAATATTAAAATTTTCTTAAAATTATGACTTACTTAATATTATGACTCACAATGCCCCTATAATATTAGAAAATCATAGCAAACTATATTCATATTTGGGTTAAATTTCTCTGTAGCCTCATACCAGGCATGGATTTTTATACAATTTTTTCAAATATTTGATCCTATTCCTAAGCCGTGTGTTCTAAAATTTTCAAATTTACAAAACCGAAACTATACTCAGAGTTTGGTTAAAATACTCTTTAATTAGATACCCCACATGGATTTTTGTGACTTTTCCAAATTTTAACTCCTTATGTTTTTACCTCCGGCCCCCGTATTTTTCGAGGAATCGATCTAAAAAATAGTATAGGTCTGTGGGTTAAAATTATAGACACGAATGCCTAGTCTTACGGAAATCGGTTGGTGCACTCAAAAATGTCATGAAAAACATACCCAAATAGATAGATAGATAGATAGAGAGAGAGAGAGAGAGAGAGAGAGAGAGAGAGAGAGAGAGAGAGAGAGACAGGCAGACAGAGAAAACTAGTATATGTCGATAGGCGTAGCCCAGTAGGCCTCTAGAATCACGTGAAGATGAAGAAGAAGACACACACACACAGGTCTGCGTGTATGTCTCCAGAAAGTACATGCAGAACAGCGGCTTTTGGATACTGGTTCTTGTATTGTACTTGGATGAATACTTATTAATTCCAGTAAAATTTTCACATCATGGCCTTTATGATTTCGTTCCCATCTTTTCTCAACGCATACTGAGAGATTAAATACGTATTTAATTACATTTACTGTTGAGAAGACGATCAAGTGAAAGTAATTCATGCTCTCATTGTAATAGTAATATCATTACTTGTCATTAAATGTTTATAACAACTAATAAATAATTATTTCGATTCTGGCTGAAGGAAATCCTAACACAAATGTAGTGTCTATCTTCCATAAATTGCAAGCTGTAAATTCTGCTAATTTAACATCAAGAAAATGTTTTACTGCACAGCGTGGCAAAGAGAGAGAGAGAGAGAGAGAGAGAGAGAGAGAGAGAGAGAGAGAGAGAGAGATGGGTGGGGTGGGGGGTGGAGAGACAGGCAGACAAATGCCAAACGGTCGAGTTAAAACTAAGAACTCCCTACAAGTACACCTGAGTCGCTACAAAACTGTTCACCAATTTAATCGATATTGGTTACCACGGCTACCAGCCGATTTTCTTATCCAACAATCGTTCCGTCTATCTGCCCATCTAACAAGCATTTATCCAAATCGTTATATGCACATCAGTTAACTTTTCAGTTATAACTATTACATACCTAGGCAACTCGTCTTGTTAGTCATGCGGTAGGCTATATGCTTTCGTTAGTCATACGGTAAGCATAAACCGGTTAAGTAAAAATATACGTGTGTAATGGATCATTAACGGGACACTTAACAACTGATTCGGCCGTGCCACGTGACAAATTACAAATTTCAAGTCACCGCTTACGTATAAGCTTCAATACTTTCTCCGTGCCATAAGGCCCCTTCATCAAGACATAGCAGAACGGCAGATTCTTATATATTCAAATGATTATATATTTTCTACAAAGTAAATAGCGATTCGCGGTGTTCTGAAACTGAATTGAATACTAGAGAATAAACAAGCGTGAGTTGCATTTAATTATTTTATCAAAATCGCATTCCTAAATCAACGGTTCTCTACTTAAACACATATAGAGCTATCTATTATATTTACCGGGACTTGAGAGCAGAAGTGAATCTAGAATTTGGTCTTGCGGGGAGGGGCATGGTCGAGTCGGCTTCATACAAAAGAAAAAACAAGTTAAGACTAATCGATATTACAATCTTTAAATTGGCTGAACAACGCGTAATAACATATTGAAATCAATCCAATAACAACACAGCAAAAATAAGCGCTATTGAAACGTTGTTTATAAGATACTTGTTGACTGAACTGATTTTCCTGTCACGCAAAATGCTGTGTAATAAACGTGTTTGTAGACCTATATTTAAAAAAGGGTTACTACTACTTTAGCGTAAACAGCTGAGAAATTAATAAAACAGCTTAAAAATTAATAGATTAACAACATTCTTGTCAACTTTCGACACTCTGGGGGGGGGGTCTGGGGGTCAATACGTCCTTGATTGAGAGTAGACGTATACAAAGCAAAAATAACGACTCTGAAAAGATAACGTGAATACGATTAACTGGACCCATACGAAACTAAAAAACATATTGTATCACGAGAAATACAGAAATATCAAGCTGAGGAAAGGGAAATCAATTTAAAGCTTAAAAGTTAAGAAATACAAAACGAAATTCATTAAATATACAGAATGAAAATGTGCGATCACTGCAGATAGTAAAAACTATTTTTCTATTTTTTTACCGCAATCACGAGACGTGATGTGTACCGCCATAAAATGAGTTACACGATGAGCTCGGACATAACACACTACATTAATATCCCGGAAATATTATGGCTGCTGCTCAGGTGCCCGTGTTTTGTCACATAACTCCTCTCGATTCGCAATAAATGGGATGTAATGCGTGCTACAGAGAACCGATGATGAAAGTCACTGAGCCAATAATTTTTTTTACTACAGTTTCAAACACTTTGTAATAGTACGTACGAATTTCACAGCTTCAGTCCCCCTTAAAAATAGTTCGCAAGCGATTAACTGTCTTGCGCTCCGATTTTATAAAGATCTCCGGACAAGGTTAACAAGGTAGTAGACGGGAAAGTGGCAAAACCTCTGGTGGTCTAATGTAGAAAGGACGAGGACGAGCTGTTCATTCTTATCTACTCTTGTTTACTCTACGACATTCGGGATTATTTTGTCTGTTCAGTAACGAATCGAGAATTTGGTCTTGGGGTGGGGGTCCGCTGGAGTTGGCTTCATACAAAAGAAAAAAACAAGTTAAGCCTTATTAACATAATAAATAAATAAATGTAATAACACGTTGAAATCAATCCCATTAAAGTAATAACACAGTAAAAATATGTGCTATTGAAACATTGTTTATAAGATGCTTATTCGCTTAATTGATTTTCCTATAATTCATATTTCAAACGTACACGGAAATGCTGTGTAACAAACTTGTTTGTAGACCCATATTTAAAAAATGGTCACTACTATATTAGCGTAAGCAGCTGAGAAATTAAAAAAAAACAGCTTAAAAATTAAGAGATTAACAAAAATTTCTAGTCAACTTTTGACCTTCGGGGGGAGGGGGTCCGGTCCCGTTTGCCCCCCCCCCCCGTAAATACGGCTCTGTGTCTGTTTATAATTGTTTATGCCTTACAGTTGTTACTCGATACCCAAAGTTTTCGTTGTTTAATAGGTTACAGGACAGGTTACTATCTCCAAACGGTGCGACAACGTACTGAAATAACTTTAATACGCGTATAACTGTCAATGAAATATTTCACAATATGCGTAACGAAACTGGATTTTAATAACAGGTTTTTGCAGGGACGTATTTGCGGGGGGGACTGAACACGACCGAACCCCCCCCCCCATAGGGTCGAAAAAAGTTGACTAATTTTGCTAATCTCTTAATTTTTAGGCCCTTTTATTATTTTTTCAGCTGTGTTTTTCAGCTAGTTACACTTTTTTAAATATATAAACAGGTTTATTACACAGCATTTGCGTATACGTTTGAAATATGAAATAGGCCTACTGGAAAATCAATTTAGTCAGTAAAGGGTGGGAATTGTCGGATACCGTTTTGATTTTTGAAATTTAACCCAATTAAAAAGAGTTATAACTGGTATTACTTTTTGTTAAAATAACCTTTGGAGTTCCTGCATATTTTGTAAAGGATATTAGGCCATTCACATAATAAGTATTTGCTGTGTAGGTTGCCAGGGCAAAATAGAAAGATTATCAGCACTGAAAGGAAGGGAAGGTAATGTCGTATACAAAAATCACCCTTATGTATGAAGTGCAAATGTGCATTCATTTTGTATTCATATCATAAATAAGTAGTTACATATAGTTTCCATCAGTTTCTAACAGAAATCACACACAAATTGTTGACTATATGCACCTGCACAATCGGCATGGTACCAGTCTTCACAGATAGTAGATAGATAGTACATTGCACCCACTGTTCACCTTGTACATCGTCAGAGAAGTTTCCTGAGCAATATGCACATGTTGCATCTTGAGTTTGTTTGTCAGCATTGTGGACATCTGCTGCTCGCATTTCTAGTTTTCGATTTTTTTTAGCAGTATTTTTGGGCATCTGTTGCGAGTTCTGAAGCAACTTGCGTTTAGTTCCCTTATTAATGGATTCCTCCAACTGCTGCTTGTAAGGGGATCCTGTAATTAAAGCTGATGAGCTTTTGGGTCTGCCGCGTCTGGATGCTGTATTTTTCAAAGTAGGAACTGGTGATATATGTTCAGGAGTGACATAACTTTTTGAAGTTCCTGGAACTCCACATTGGACTGTATTCACAGGAATATGGTTGTTACAAGAAGATGGAGTTGAATGATGAACGGAATCAGATGAAGAGATATTCAAATTACCTGTTTTGGAGGGAGTGACGGATAGTGGCGTAGAGGCATTGCTGTTGCATGTTGTGGGTGCAGGATCAGAATTTACAACTGGAGTGCTCGGTTCAGCGGGCTGTAGAACTGGGATACTTTCTTCCTCTCCTTCAACCGCATCAAAATCAAAATCCTGGAAAATGTTTCTGTTTACAGGATATAGTCCCGTAGCCTTGAACCCATTCAGAGCTATTTGACCTGTCTGAACCTTTAAATATGCTCTACCAAATAGCTCAGAAACCTCATAATGCGTTACTGCACGTTTGTTTTGAAATTGCCAGTTCCTGATTTACTCACTGTAGTAATGTTTTAATGGTCCCATGAAGGTCTTATCAAGGGGTTGGAGCTTGTGAGTGGTATGAGGTGGTAGGAAAATAATGTTGACATGACATTCCCGAGCTCTGTTGATCAGATGAAGATTTCTTGTATGGCTGAAGTGGCCATCCAAGATGAGGAGAACTGGGTCCGACTCTGAACGTTTTGTAGTGGAAACGAAATGATCAAACCAGTCCAAAAAAGCTTCAGAACTGATCCACCCGGACTGCTGGCATCTGAAAATGGATTCTGGGGGAGCCCCTCTTGCCAGAAGATGATTGAAGTTCTTGCGTGGAAATATCATAAGAGGAGGAATAAATATTCCACTCGGACTCATTGACACTACAATTGTAATTAAGGAGCCCCTCTCAGCAGACGTCATTGACCCTATTTGTCTTTTACCTTTCAAAGCAAGGATTTTGGGCAGTTTGCTCTGGACTACAGTTAAGCCCGTTTCATCCACGTTAAATATACGTGAAGGAGGATAGTTATGGGCTTCTAATGCTTCTTCATAGAGGTCAAAGAATTTTCCCACGCTTTCTCTATTGAAACCCTTGACCCTAGCAACAGATGTACCAGTCGGAGTACGCAGCGATAATTTCTGATTATGTCTTTGCATGAAGTGTTTGAACCAGTCTTTACCTGGGACTTCTTTCACGATGGAAAACGGATTGGGAATATTATTCAGTTCAGCCAGCTGATATGCAAGCCTCTTAACATCATTCCTTGTGCAACCAAAATATTTCTTCTCCATCATTAGCAAATATTCAACTAGTTTTTCTTCAAGTTCGTCTGGTAATATTGGTTTACGTCCAAGTTTAGACTTTACAGCTTCAGTGGGCTCAGAGTTTGATCGTACGTAATCAAATAACGTTGAACGAGGTACATTGAATCTCTTGGAAGCTGTAAGATAGCCCATTCTTTTTTCCCGTACTGCGATAATGGCATTTATCATATTATCGGAACTCCACTTTTTCAGACTGCACTTCCTTTTTTCTTTGGCTTTAGGCATCTGCAAATATCGCAAGAAGAAACAATCCGTTATTTTCCAACTTTCGAATAACTAAGAAAATATTTAATAATTAATTAAAATAGTTTTATTTTGAACACCCCTCTGAGCAAGAATTTAAGTATTGTTATACTGTGAAATAAATTTTGTTATTTATTTTATCAATTATGTACAGTTTATTAAAGATTTCTAGCAATAAATGAAATTTAATTAATTAAATTGACTGAAACAAACATGAATAAAAATGTTGTGAATCTTGTTATTCACGGGTTTGAGCTAGCTTTTAAAACCGCGCGGTATTGAAATGTAGCAGCTAATGTCGGATACTATTCGACATTGCCGTAAGCTAGTATCCGAGGTTAGCCGACTCCTCACGAACAAAATAACAAGCCGTCTACCTGAAACATATTGTCCGCAGCATTTCTACAGTTAGGGAATTAAGAAGCCCCGTTCATGCATCAAACAGTGCATTTTATGTTGGGCACATATATTAATAACTTGTAACCAAAAAATCATTTTACTTACCCTTCAAAAGTTTGTTATTTGCAGAGAAATTGAAAACACGCTTTTCACTCACAATTCAACAGTAATGGCTGCCCTTGCAGATGTTTGCCTAGTAATTCATGACTTTCACACCAGGTGGCACCACTGGATGGACACGATACTTGCCATCCGACATTACAAGACCTATCCGACAACACCCTCCCTTACTCTATCTTCTAAACAATGTTCCAGTTACGCGTATTTTGTATTGTGTTATTACCGTTTACTTTAATGTGGTTGATTTAAAGATGTTAAAACACGTTTGTCAGCCGCTTTAAAGACTGAAATGTTGATTAGTCGTAACTTGGTTTATTTATCTATTTTTTGTATGAAACCGCCTCGACCGGACCCAGGACCAACCCCCAGGCCAATTTCTAGATACGCCACTGGTTTTCTGAGACTCTATGTTAAAAAATCGTTAGTTGTTTGATGAAAAACTGTAGGCGTCACGAACAAAGCTCGCTGTACTATTCCTTGCGAATCTGTTACTCCTCGAGTTTGCAGAGCTCATACGTTATTGTTCTTAATAAATTGTTCTTTTATTAAACAGATTGTACGATTACGAGTTAGATTTACAGCAATACTTCCACAGGTGGCACCGTGTGACAGTGACCGATGAGACTCGAGTTACCGACTCACTTATTGACAAATTGGTCAACCAACGAGAACGTTAAATGCAGTAAGTAAAACCACTTGTGTTTAGTTTAGCAACATCAGAATCTGCGACGATCTACGCCTACCCATAGACGCCTGCGAGAGAACCGACTCGAGTAATTCGTCGTCAGTACACTTCATTACAGATTATTAAACAAATAATAATAATAAACGACGTAGAAATATCATAACCTAACAAGATGACGCCGCAACTCGGGGCTTAAATATACTCTAACGGGATTAAAATAACCTACAGGTAAAAAGTAACATAATGGCGCCCAACCTGCGAGCATGAAGTATGGGGAATTCAATAGCCTAATCGATAAGAAAAACTGATACACAAACTTCTAGCGGCAGCTGAAAGTACACAACGAATATGTCAGGACTAACAAAAACAGAGGAGGCAAAAATACTGGAGATGATGAGGGAGCTGCTTCAACAAACAAAGAACATGAATAAGGAAATAGATGATAGTTTTAAGAAATTGGGAGAGAAAATAAAGGAAGATTGTAAAGAAATGAAGGAGAGTTTTAACAAGACAACAGAAAAAATGAGAAACGATAGCAAACCGAGAACAGAAGAAATACCCAACGATCAAAACATTGAACATTTGAATAAAAAAATAGAAGATAAAAGAACACAAGACAATTGGATTCGAAAATTATAAAGTGGAACTAAGTAGGAAAATCATTAAGTTCAACCAACAATCAAAATTTCAGTATTCTAAACACAAATCCGTCCATCTCCTCATTCAAACACGTAAGAGGTTCGATCGAAAAGTTCATGCAGTTCTTGTTTATTTTAAAAATTATGCCTTCATTCATCGAGACACTTATACTGACCCTTCAAAGTAGTCTCAGTCAAATGTAACCCGATTAAGCCAGCCGTTTTGCAGTCTTCAAAATAATTCAAGCATGTTCTTTTTGTACAGACTTGAACTTGCTTAGCGATTTTCGTTTTACGTCTTCAACGGTCGCGAAACGTTGCCCTTTCGTGGAAATTATCACTATTGGGAGGAGAAAAGATCGCGTTGGGACACGTCTGGTGAATACGGCAGTTGCCGTATCATCATTATGACGTTTTCTTTTGTCTGGCCTGATAAAATTCTTAACAAGCAATTGCGGGTGCATTATCGGGCTGCAATTTTCATAAATTATTCTTCCGCAAATCTGGCCGTTTTCTACGAATAACTTCATACAAATGGCGTAAAATGACCGAATAGTACTTTTACCACTGCGCCTAGCGATGAAATCTCGTGGAACAGAAAAACATAATCTTCATCTGACAACCACGATCTTCAGCTCATTTACGGCAGCCTTTGAAGTTCGTAAACCGCTTGTTCACGCACAGCAGTCTCGTCAGCTGTTCTGAACGTGTTTACCAGAACAGCGCAGTTTATCTCGCAGTTTACACAAAATTTAATCCATGTTCTTCAATCATGCATTGTAGAATAACAAAAAAATCGCCTAATACACCTAAAGACGATTTACACAATTAGCTGTGAAATGTAAAATGTGCATCAAATAGGGCTAACATTTTAGACTATTATCACTAATATGTGTACTAACATCACAAAAAAAAAAACAGTTTTTTAATCGCACACTTGTAGCGGAGGAAATTGCAAAATTGCACGAATACAGACTCGTACATGTACACATAATACAGACATATGAAGCTACGAAAATGGAAATTTTGAAAGTTATATGTTTTTAAACTGAAAAATAATTTATTATTAAAGGAACAGATAGAATTTAGTTAAAAACAAGATACGCACTTCAAAATATTTTAAATAATATCGTTGGTAATTCATTACACAACATAATTAATAGTAAAATATTTTATGTAACGCATATAAATAGACCGATTTAGCGTGCTATATATATATCTAATCATAATATTAAATAGGTAATTGCATTAAGCGTAGCAACTACGTAAACAAACAAAAATTTTAATATTGTGAAGAGCTTTTATGGCATTGAGCAGAAATTCATTCAACAACTTAGTGTACAAGGAACGAGAGTAGCCTAATACTTATAGATGAAAACTTTCAAGTAAAATTAAAGAATTATATGGACATATGTAATGGAAGAAAGAGTTGTTTATACAGTAACGAATCTAGAATTTGGACGAGGGGGGTGTCCGGTCGAGTCGGTTTCATACAAAACAAAAAACAAGTTAAGACTAATCAATATTACAATCTTTAATGTGGCTAAAAAAATACAGAAATCATCAATCCCATTAAAGTAATAACACAATAAAAATGTGAAACCACGTATATTATTCGGAGGACCAACTTCTTTTTGCGTTTTGAAAGTACAGTTTTTGTTGGAAATACATTTTCAACGCTTTTTACCAACTGACGAGGTTTTTATTATGCCTGTCCAGGAGGTTATTATGTCCTGTGTTTATTATGTCCTGTGTTTATTATGTTTTTTAATATTTGAAACGGATTCGAACTGGAAGCAAACGCGCTAACTGCTACGCCACTGAATTACAACTCGCCACATTGCACTAGTAATCCATTGTTAGTTACAATATCAATCTAACTGTATCAAAGATAACATTACATTAAGTCGTTTATTTTTTGTTGGAGTATTCCGATATGTCAACTTCAATTTTTAATCCGCATAGAGACACCTTGACTTTGTATTTTATGATTCGATGTTATACAGAGCGGCAGTGTAAGCGTTTGACAGAGTACAAACAATAGGAAGTGATACAGCTAAACAAAACATTCGACTGTATTGTAAACCCGTCTTCCGCATTCTCCGCTAAACAGTGCGGCCTTGCATTTCCACATTGTTTTCATCAACCGTTTTCCTCTTACATTTATTCTTCGCTATTTTATTAAATACAGTGGACTTGCTTATAACGAGATTCAAAGGACCGGACAAATGTGCTCGTTAAAACCGGGTGCTCGTTACGCCCGAGTTGTCGGCTTGCAAGCCTAAATTTTTGTACCGTGATTATCGAACACAGAACAAAAAAAGTCTGCTGTGGAAGAGGCCTACTGTGCACAACAAAATTTTGACATGTTTTACATTCAACGGTTAAAAGTGAAATTTATACTTTTTACATTTTTTAGACGCTAACATTCTTTGCTTAATTCTGGCGTATAGTGCGTTCGCGAAATATAGTAAAAGTAAATGTGTGGTGAAAACTTAAAAAAAATCAGCCAGCTATCTCGCAAGAAACACAAAACTTCCCATGCCAATGTACAATATTTATTTTTAAATTACAAGAAAATTCACTCTAACTTAAATTATCTTTTTGTTCTTCGCTCTAAATGGAATCATCAAAATTATATTTCGCACACAAAACTTAATTAATCTTAAAAAATCACCCATTTTTGTTTGTTTAAAAATTTTGTATCTGTAGGCCTAGATACCAAAACAGTTTTTTATAATTTATTTAATTATTCCACGAATTCATCATTCACATTATTAATTTTACTAAATTGCGTTAATGACTTTAAACGAATGTTTCAAATGTATTGTAACGAACTTTTTCAGACCTTAACCCATGAACAAGCCTGGGATAAAATGGTGTTATAACAAAGTCTCTAATGCGATCCTACTCGTTAAAAGCGAGTTTAATTATAATTACTAAGATATAAAACCAAACAAATCTCGCACTTTTGTTCGTTACATCCGAGTTTTCGTTATAAGCGAGCTCGTTATTCGCGAGTACCACTATACATGCGAATAAGAATTTCTCATTCTTAAGATTTTCTACATTTTCAAAGTGTGACGGGGGATTCTAGTCTGGCTACTAATCTAGAGGTCCCGGGTCGATTTACGGGCGCAGCATAAAAACCAAAGTTCGTTTTTCAGCCCCCAGGCCGACTCAACTTGTCGAAATGGGTATCCTGGTGTAATAATGGGCGGCTGTGGCGTAGTGTTGGCCACACTATCTTCCGAACGGCTCTCACAAGGCATGCTTACAGTGCCTAGGAGGTAGAGGTGTGTCAAAACTAGTATTTAGCAAACTAGTATTTGGTGCAAACGAAACCGTTCCAAAATAATAACACGTATAAATACTTGTTATTACATACCTATTATACATATACCTATATTATATAATTTGTTATAAGAAATAAATTGAAACTAAAAGTATTAACAGTGTTACTTTACACTGTGAATTTATTAAGCTATTAATGTTTAAAAGGAAATAAGAAACAAGAGGATTTTTAGGACTATCTCCCTTCGGGAATACTATGTAAGTTTCACTAAGAGTAAACAAACTGACACAGATTTAATACTAAATTATTTATTCTATTTTGGTTAGACAAATCAGTGGCGAAACTCAGGCAATGAAATTTAGAGTGCACGTAATAGCACAACAAAAAATTTACGTGAGATGCGCAGTGAAGTTAAAATCATCTCCGAAATCACATCAACAAAAAGTAGCCTACTATACAGCCTATCAGCCACTCTGTAGGTTATAACACAATTTAATTCGGTTTTTCCAATTTACCAAGTTGGTGACTAGTATAATATATAATTTGTTATTATAATCTGTATTATATAACTGTATAACACACAAGAATAAATGTAACATAGGTATGAATTGTTTTCATTCATTAAAAACAACTTCGTCTCTTTGGCATAGAGATATTCTGAACCTCTCTGTTTTGCTTTGTTTCGTACTTGTATGACAATCGGCACATGCGTAAAATGAAGTATTCAGCACCAAAAAGTGACTTTGTACTCGTGTACTCGTAATGCTCGTAATACTCGAGTATTCCTTAGTTGTGTAGGGGGGGTCCCGCGACTCGGAACCGCGAGGCCGCGAGTAATCGGAACGGGTATTTCTACTTTTCAGTTATCGTTGAATCGGAACAGGTATTTCAACTTTTCAGTCACTGTTATATCCGTTCCACAAAAATAATCGCTCCAAAACACCTGTTATAGGTACTATCATGTGTTTAGCTTTGCAACCCAAGAAGGAATGCGGTGACGTTTGCCATTCCACTACACGTATCACGGTACTACTACACATTTAAAATACGTTTTACACTGTCTCTCGCACTAAATCTTTTCCACTTAAGCCCTATTTCCTTAATTATTTTTCGTAAAGAACTGTTACCCCATGGAAAATATATTTTTTCTTTCACCACGGGTAGAAGTTTTGCCACTGTCGGCACTTTTTTCTGCACTGTGTAAAAATCATTAATAATTCTTCTGATTACACACCTGTCAAACTCGTCCACGCTTACCAAGGTGTGATTCGGTCTAGTTTTTCTCCTTTTCCCTGGGGTACTTAAACGCTGATCCGGGCAATTTTCTAGACGGGTTATTATGTTCTTTTCGGATTTTTTTAATTGTAAATTCTGAAACGCCAGTGTAATACGCTGATCTTGCTGTAGCGTTTTTAACCGTGAAGGAATATGACACTTCCCTTGATTCTTCATCACACTTTTCAATAACAGACGATATAATTTCACGTCCTTCCGAATGAATTGTTTTGTTACTTTTTTGCGAAGTCATTTTAATATTATTTTTTAACGGAACTACTCATAAAATATAATTATTAATGTCAAATTCACTGCTTAGGAATTGACAACGAACGATAAAATTATTAAAAGATGGCTAATTGTTAATTTGTACCGAATAAGAAAACACAAACAAAATATTCAATAAATTACACTGACATATAATGTACGAACGCTCAATCTAATACGCACACAAAATCACAACTGAATACGTCTTCTGAACAACTCCATACAGAACAATGTTTACAGAACCAGTAATACCGCACCAACACAAGCACGCGTTATCGTTCAGTAGAACCCCCGCTCTTCAGGCGTCTCGGTGGCACAGCTTGTGCTCTATATCGGCCCACCTCTTTTAGGAGGTATAAAGGGAGCCATTATTATATTATAAAAACGTAGTAACGTTGAAGTTGTTGAAGTGAGAACTTCATATACGGTACTCGCATTCCTACGGTAGTAAACTGATTCAACGTGCAACGAAACGTGTAAACGAAATAGATGGAACAAGAAAGCAGTGTTGCCAGGTTAATGAAACCTATCTTCCCCTTAGCTACTCAAAATGTAGCTGCAACAGCTACTCAGAATTTTCCCACTGCCACAAATATGTGTGTTTTAAGCAAAGCGTAATATTTTAAAACGTGTCAGAATGTACTAAATGTTTAAATACTATGACAAGAATAACGTGAATATTAAAAATAATTTTATTTGTGATAAAAGAAAATGCACTCACGCGGTGAGAGATCGAGCTGAAATATTTACACAATTTTCCAGTTATTTAAAAAACAATCTAAAATCAGCGACACCTATTTATTGTTATAATACTTATATTATCGTGAACGAGAATGTTTGAGTACACGTTTGAAATGTCGATAGAGTATTATTTTGTATCTTTGTTTACGCTGTACGTTTTTTAATTAATCCGTGAATTCGATTCTGGTTTTTATTTTGTATTTGGATGAAAGCTTTTTCAGCCGCAACTACATCAAACCTTCAAACGAAACATCAAGCGAGTTTAGTACCTCAGCTGGAGTGAGACAAGCGGATTTTCTTTCACCTTACCTTTTTGTTGTATTGATGGATGCTATTATCAAGGAGAGTCAACAAAGGAGTAGGAAGTTTAAGGTAGGCAACTGGAGGCTGAAACCAGTGAATTTTACAGACCTTGCTTTTTCCGACGACATCGTTCTGATTGCCAGCACAGAACAGAATCTGCAGCATGACATAAATGTGTGTGAAGAAACGATGAGGAGGAAGAATATGATTAGTAGCCACACCAAGACAAAGACAATGATAATTAGTAGGCAAGCAAGGCAGCACAGAATAATAATCAGCAATAATGAAATTGAACAAAAAGTGGCGACAACCAAATATTTTCAGTGAGTATGGCAGAATTGATTCAGAGTGGTGTCAAGAGGAAGTTTCTGGGAAAAAGCGAAATGTCACAGAAAAACAAACTGCCAGTATACAAAACTGTATATACTCCAACATTGACGTACAGTTGCGAGTCATGGACTCTGAATGGCAGACATAAAAAGAAAATACAAGCAATAGAGATGAGATTCCTGACGAGGATTGACAAGAAAACTCAGGGTGATAAACGCTAACATCAAGAAGAACTTGAAGATATTCTTTTTAAGCGATAAAATTGAAAGCTCGTAACTGCGTTGGTTTGGCCACGTCTGTAAGATATGAATGAGGAAAGGTATCCGACACGAGCATGGTAAGCAAAACCAAAAGGCAGAAGAGGAAGAGGACGGCCCAGAACGAAATAGAAGGATAACATCAAGAAGAGTATAGAAGGCAGACGAGCAGTTTGGGTCCGTGCCAGGGTTTCGGCACTGGACAGGACGAGATGGAGAGCTCACTCGAAAACCCCAACACCCGACGCGTAGAAGAGGATGACTAAGAAGAAGATGAAAGTTTTCATATGTTTCAAAATTCGATTTTGGTACTTAGATATTTTATAATTTGTAAAAAAAAAATGAATTATAATACTGCATACATTAAGCATAATATAACATATAATATGAATATTATGAATATATAATATAATACATAACATAATATATAAGTATAATATCTAAGTATCATTGCATTATACTTTTCAACTAAATATTGCATATATCATACTGTTACAATGGGAAAAATTATTTGTTACGTATTGTTTGTATATGTATGTATACTGAAAATAAAACAACTTGGGAAATGATTCTATCGTGAATATGTTCACTGTAAATAACGATTCCTTATAATAAAATACACATAAACATTACCATGCCCTCGTCTCATTAAATTACCTGTTAAACATCAATATTTTATAGCAAAATATATCTAACGTCAAATAACGTCAGCAACATTTTACTCGCCACTCGGCACTGAAGTTCTCACCTCTGGCGTGTGTCCCACGATACACCCAATTTTTACTTCTATTTTCCAAAAGGAAATGGAAGTATGGTGATGGCGAAACAAATCGTGTTCGAGATAAGGACTGATTCACATTTTCCTACTTGATATTATTTCGGAGAATTTTGTTTCGCATAGCGTGTTGCTTGATGCGGTTTGTTTTCTTGGCGTTTAAATTATTGTTCAGTGTTAATATGAATACTTTAGGAGGCCTAGTAGTCAAGACGTTTTCATACGTGCATACTTGTTTCTGGCGCTAACGTGTACGCTATTTCGTGTGTGTGTGTGTGTGTGTGTGTGTGTGAGAGAGGGATAGAGAGAGAGAGAGAGAGAGAGAGAGAGAGAGAGAGAGAGAGATAATGTACCAAGTTTTCAAGAGTTTCATAGGTTATCAATACCACGAGGAAGTGTAGGCCTACTATAGAGGGACGTCGGTCAGTTGCGTCCGCCTGAAAAAGAACCCGGTCAATTGCGTCCCTCATAGGAAATTTTACCCGGTCGCGTCGCTACCCGGTCAACTCCGTCCCTCGTAGGAAATTGTACCTTGCTATTCCGAAAAATTGATCGTAATAATAAGTATAAATACTAGTGTATCTTCCTCTAATCATTTGTGGTTTTAATATCCCAATGAAAAGCAAAAACATATTTCACACTTATTAGTGATCACCAGCTGTAGATATCCTTTGAAAGGAACTACAGTATATGTTTTGTCTAGCCACTTATAATAGTTTTGTCAATTCTCTGTTACATTTTTTATTTTATTTTTTTGATGCTGTTTGTCTAGCCACTTAAAATAGTTTTGTCAATGTTCTGTGCAACTTTTATTTTTATTTACTTTTTACTTTTATTTTTTTTAAATTTATTTCTATGTATTTTATTTTTTTGCTGCTGTTTGTCTAGCTACTTATAATTTTGTCAATCTTCTATGTTAGACTACTTTATCTTATTGGTAAAAATTTCATGCAGACAGCCTCTACACACTGTATTCGAGCACAGGTTTTTCTGGTGAATTTATTCATTTGTTCCCGAAGATACATTTCCTTTTCTTCTATCCGTTTATATTTCCTTACATTTTCTTTGCTTCTTAATTTGATATATGTATCAGCCTGGAAATTTTTCAAAACATCAACAACATTGTATATGTTGGGATGAGAAGTTAGAAGTGCGCATTTAATCGAGCGTGAAACGATTCACAGTTGTTCGTCGTACGATTCGTTGAAACGCTGAAATCCGCCCGTATTCTTGGAGGAAACGTAGCATCAGGAGAAATGTAATTGTCGAATACGTAATCTGTGAATATTCTTATGTTTTCTTTTCCGTCTGGTTGTAATGCCATTAGGTCGTTTGTGAAACAGTCGTCTATGTCGTCGGGACTTAGGAAAGGTAAGCCAAAAAATAATTTCAAAAAACGGCTGGTTTACGTGTTCGATTTATACTCAGAAGACAACCCAAGAGCTTGAATTTTTTTCCACCAGTTTTGCCCCAGATGAAAACGACAACCCTTGATCTTCATTGAAGCCCAAACAACTTTTGCAGCACCATGTATTGCAGATTCGAAGTCCATAAACATTTCCTCAGGATCAAGGGACAAACTATGCGATTCGCACTTCGCGACAATTGACTTGAACATTTCGGTATAAGTGCAAGAGTCTTTGTCCGGTAATAGAAAAAAAACTAGTGGCACATACATACCCTTTACATATCCATGTATTGTGAATATCTGTTTGAAAAATTTTGGGCAACTTTTAAATGTACCATCAACATAGAGTTTTGGAGTTTCACACAGAATTTTTAAATTTGTCATTGTCGAAAAACAAACAAGTCCTTTTACTGGGTCGTTCATCATGTGGAAGTCTTCCCCAGTATTGGTGACAATTTCCATTTCTCGCAGAGCGCGATGAGTTGCACAACTACTTTTTGGAAGACCTGGATGAATCGATTCGGGTCTCCCAGTTGTACGTCTAAAACCACGTTGTGTTTGGTGACATTTTCTTTAAAATTTTATGGAGATTACAAATATGCTAATCTCATTTGTTAAAAAATTCATATTATAAAAGTTGCAGTTACGTAGTGGACGCCCCAGTAGATGATCCATACCCCAGGGGTGTGTCCCAGCTGCGTGTGTGTGTGTGTGTGTGTGTGTGTGTGTGTGTTAGTAAGGGTCTCCTAATTCCTCAGGTACCATGGGACTTGGAACACCATATAAAAGTCACAATCATATAATGATAGATTTACGTTTATAAATCACATCTAGATAGTCGGTTTAGCTTGTGTTCTATACACTCCATAAAATATTATACATCCTTTAAATTAAAAAAAAAAATGCTTGTTTCTTTCTGTTTCTTGAAAAAGTGAACAGTTTTAATAACTAAAGCCTTTCCGATAGCAAATTTGACGTAAATTAAACTTGTTTTAGTGAACAATAAATTTCGATAAAGATATCACAAAATGTATATACGATTAAATAAAATGAAAAAGTGATTAAACTCAAAATGTGTACCGCGTTTTATTAAACACATAACGATACGGATAAGCGGCCCAGAATGATTGACGTAAAAGTTCTGGCTGTGAGTTTTCCTGTCTGATTAGAAAAAAAAAACAACGATTAAAATATCTGATACAAGAAATTATTGCGCTCAAACAGAACTAATTAATTACCGTGTTTTTCTGTTCTGTCCGGTTTATAACAGAATAAGAGAAAGGCTAATATAGCATTTTTTACTTCCATGTTCCGTAAGGACACAGAAGTATGGTGATCGCGAAAGAAATCGTATTCGAGAAAAGGGCTGATTCTGATTGTACTACCCTCAAAACATGAAGAAAAGTCATTTTCCGAAAAATGTCTGTGTGTGGTTTGTGTCTGTAGGTAGAATTTTTTTCTATAGCAAATGATAACTGCCTCAAATTCAAACAAAATCAAATAATTATTTGTATATGTGCCCGAATTGTAGAGGCCTCAAGGCCGATTCAATCTGGTGAAGATCGGTTAAGGGGAAGGGGTAGTTTACCTGCAACATTTTACGTTTTAACAAGAGTAAAGTACTTAATTTTGATAAATAAAGTATCCTGAAAAGAAGGTCGTAATAATCCACTGTAGAAAGGTAGATGGAATATTTATAAATGAAAAGTGTAGGTGAAGGGGGAGGGGATAATTTTGTATATGTGTACTTCATTATCGCCAACAAAGAAGTAGTTTTTATAGAAATGTATTATTTCAGTTTGTCAAACATAAAACTCGATTTACAAGGAACACACCTAACTTGTTAGAAATTATCGAACCGAATCCAAGTAAATGATTTTAAATATAAATCTTAGAACATAGAAGTCATGTATGGTCCTCCGTACCGATTTTTTCTCTTAATATGGTACACACATTGTTTTAAGAAGAATACATGTGCTCAATAATCTCTACTTTATTAACTGAAAATCGTGACAAAACGTGGTCTTCTCCTTAGTCTATTGTGTTTCTTCTTTTTGGGAGGCAAGTAATTTTTTCTCCTGACTTGATTGTGCCCAATATTCAAAACGTTTCGTTCCCAAACTCGAATCTTAACTGCCCCTATTTAGCTGATCATAACAACTAATAGCGTATTGCTTATAAAAATCAACACCCAGTGGGTCACAAGTATTTTAGATTTAATAATTAAGGTAAATCGAATAGCAGATGAAAGTGGCTTTGAAATATCAGCGGTCAAGATTAAAACAATAGCGTTCAGAGGGAAGCAATCAGTAAGAACTAAGATAGCTATAGATGGAAAGACTATGGAACAACTCCAGCATTTCAATTACTTGGGGTGTTACGTTACATATGGGACAGAAATTGATCTGGATGAAAGATTAAACAAATTTAAGAGTATCTGTGGAACGATTCACAGACACTTTAAAGATAAGACAAAGCAGGAAACAAGGATAAGGTTCTTAAACCACAACCAGCGGTACCAAGTTTGTAGCGGTACCAGTTTTGAAGTATGGAGATAAAGCCAGAGTTATGACAGAAAGAGACAAAGCAAAGATCAGGCAGCGGAGATGAAGTTTCTGAGGAGTACTCTGGGCTGTACCATTCTCTATAGAAAGAAGAGTGCGGATATAAGGACGGAACTGGGGGGGCCGATCCATTGTTGGAACAGCTAAGGAGCAACAAAAGAAGGTGGTGTGAACATTTTGGAAGAATTGCGAGTGACAGGATCCAGTGCTAGCAATGGAATACAGGTCGGTGGGGAAGATAGATATAGGACGGCCGAGAGCGAAGTGGGTCCCGGAACAGGTTCAGGATGAGCCTGATCCTTGAAGTTGATGATGGTGACGATGCTTAAGGCTTATGACCGAAGCGGCAACTGTCCCGTTCCCGTAAACACCCATCAGTTTGAAGTTACTTCTTCAACTTCCACTGTCCACAGTAGCAATGAAGCTGGTAAGGTCTTCGTTATAACGACTGTTCGTTCACGGTCAGCTGGAAATGATACACGGCTCCAATCTTGGACTGAACGAGCACAATAAATTTCTTTTTACAAAAAAATTATATTAGCAGTACGCTACGTGTAAAGCAGGACAGAAATTCTACAGACCGTCATTGACATATAACATATTAGCCACATTTGCCCTACGGATAGCGTAACTACGGGAGGCTCAGAAGGATCACCCCCATCCCGAAAGCTATCAAAAATGTTTGTGAAATTCCATAATCGCTTAATGTCGGCCTATTTATAAGCAAGTTGTGTATACTAAAATAAGGAGTATAAATAACTGTACAAATAATTTTTACATGAAGCATCTTGAATATCTCATTTGTCGTGAATAAAATGGGGAGGCTAACCTCAAGCTATACCCTGATTAACGAAAGAAAGTGACTGGCGGAGCGGCCGCGCGGCGACCGAGTTTGTAGTAAAAACATTCCACTTAATAACCTCGTGGAAACGTAAAATACAGGGCTAGAAATGTCTAATGAACTGTATTTTAATCAACAATTAAAGACATTTTTAACAGACTTTTCTAATTTTTTAAATCTTTTTTCAATTAATTTATATTGAGAGTTAAATAAAAAAATACACGAATTTGAATTAAAAATTTAGGGTTTATCATTTTTATTACGTAAAAACTCAGAGGTTAAGCATCGGAAAAACATTTCTTGTAGGCAAATGGTAGTCCACCTTCTTTAGTACAATATATCAAAAATTGAGATTCCTACGATTAAAATTAACGACGTTATTAATTTTTTTCTAATGTCCTGTTAACTCAGTTGTTAAAAGTTGTACATGAATGAGATTTGCGTGACGCTCTCTTTAGATAATTAAGTGTAGAAGACATATACAACTTACACCTTGTACGTGATAGGAATACTACAATGGATTAATATATAAATTGAATTTCACAGAGAGCAGTGTGTGGCGCTCTGCGGCGGAAGTACAGTCAGAACCTAGTGGACCCATTTTATTCGCGCGCTACCGTCTTCGTTTGAAGACTACTAACTCACAGCTATAAGTGTTTTAATAAGTGTTTCTTATAGAGTGTTTTAATAGTGTATTTTTATGATTTATACACATATTTTATGAGCGGATTCCATAAAAGCTGAAGAACACTACAATACTTGTAAGTACCTTACTGTCTTTATTATTTATTTGTCAATGCTAATAACAAGTAATTTACTAATTGTTTTTTACATTTCAATACATTATAACAGTAAAATACTGTTATAATTATGCAGTATCTGGTAGACCGAGCTTTGCTCGGTAGTTTTAAACTGTAAACTGTATTTCATAGTTAAATAATTAGTTGTTGAGAAATTTGAATGGCATTAACAATTTCCCAGTAATTACATTGAACTTCAATTAGTAGTATTAAAGCTGATCACAAAACAAAAATAGTTTATTAACAAGAAAACAATAAATACCGTACCGCAAAAGAGTGATAAACAATCATTCAAGACCATCTGTTATAAAAAGCATGTAGTTCAACTAAACCACAAAAGTCTGGTCAGATGTAAGTTTTTGAAAGATCTCCAGGTAGATAGATTAGATTAAATAAGTAGACAGATAACTAAAATCTCTGTATATTTATATGAGAGGTTGGTGACTCGTAGCAAGTTGGCTGTGTCAATGCGTGAGCCGTGAGCGTATGCACATATTTTTTGGGCTGTTACCACTTTCTTTGGGCTGTTACTGTACCTTGACTCGATGGCGCGCCGTTGAGCGATGTTAGTTCTAATTTTCCTATATTAACTGATTGTGGTTATATTTCGTAATATTTGAAGGTTACATACCACTTTTTATTGATGAATACAATTTTGTTATGCTTACTGTGAAAAAACTCAATGAAAAAAATTATTAATAACGGAGTTAACAGTACATTTGGAAAAAATTAATAACGTCGTTAATATTATTCGTAGGAATCTCAATTTTTGATGTATTGTACTAAAGAAGGTGGACTACCATTTGTCTACAAGAAATGTTTTCCCGATGCTTAACCTCCGAGTTCTTACGTAATAAAAATGATAAACCCTAAATTTTTAATTCAAATTCGTGTATTTTTTTATTTAACTCTCAATGTAAATTAATTGAAAAAAGATTTTAAAAATTAGAAAAGTTTGTTAAAAACGTCTTTAATTCATGATTAAAATACAGTTCATTAGATATTTCTAGCCCTGTATTTTACGTTTCCACGAGGTTATTAAGTGGAATGTTTTTACTACAAACTCGGTCGCCGCGCGGCCGCTCCGCCAGTCACTTTCTTTCGTTAATCAGGGTTTAGTCTAATCATCCCCCCCCCAAAAGCTAGTCTCGTCCCCCAGAAACTAGAAACTACTTTCATCCCCAATGAGCCATATAATATATAGAGCTCCTAAAGCATTCACGGCCGGCGTCCACATAGTTGGAAAGATTGTTAGCCTGGCTGTTAGGCCGTGGTCTAGAGTTTATGATGACAGACGTTCCGCCCTCACCATCGGAGGCCACGGCGAGACCGAAACGCGTGTAAACGTAAACTCTAGACCACGGCCTAACAGCCAGGCTAATAATGTTTCCAACTTATAATACATGTTCACAAAGTTTTGTTCGTAACTGCGATAATTGTATTTACAGCGTCATTGCGACATTCCTGGGTTGTAACAAATTTGACGTTGTAATTGTTACTAAACCACGTTGTATGCTACTGTGATTATGATAGTTACGCAGTAAATGGAAAGCTTCAGACTCGACGAAATTTCCCACTAGGCTAAAATACCCTAATACTGTGTCATTTCAAGGCAGGTTTAAACATTATCTATAATAAACAATAATAATTAATTCAAGGCAATGTTGTTAGCAGGTTGGGTGACCGTACCCCCCCCCCCCAGTTTTATTGACCCTCCCAATCAAATACCCATTATACAACTTATTTGACACACTGTAATGAAAATTACTTTCTACTTAAGAAATCTGCTTTCAGATGAAGCGAAGGTTAACAGTCTTTTGTTAATTAGTAAACATGCTAAATGAAGCAAATTTTTAATGAAAAAAATAGTAATTACTTTTTATAACTAGGAACTAAAATAATCGAATTCAGAAAAAGCCCATATCGAGTTGAACAAAGGGTACGTAAATAAAGTTATTGAAATTTAAGTTGGCTAAGTTACTTTCGAGCTTGTGGTGATTATTATAAACTTTTAGTTTTTAAACGTTACAAAAGTCATTTAAAGATCGTAACTATGACAAAACTATGACCGCAACTGGAGGGGGGGGCAAGAGGGCCATATGCCCCGGGGACCGTGTTGGGAGAACGCGAAAATGACAAAATAATACTCTCGACTCTAACTGACAAACGCACACTTGAAGAAGCATATTCAACTTGACTGCAGCCTTAAGGTTATTTTTACCTCCAGGGGAAATAAATCATAGTAAGTTGAAAATTATTAAAAATTATTTAAGAAGTGGCTTGGGGCAAGATATATTTTAAATTCGAGTATTGTTTCAGTCGATCACAGGAGATCATTGTCTGTTTGCTTTGATCGCATCATTCCCCAAAATTCTCGCAAGTTGAATCTTTGAAAGACTCGTGTGATACATTCAATAGACTAATTTCATAATAAGCAAACAACGTTGAAAATGATAACCGCGTAACCGATTTCGATTTTGTGTGATTATGAAGTACATAATAAGTAATATGCAATAATTACATAATTACATAATTATGCAATAATTATATAATTACTAATAAGTAATATTGCAAGATATAGGATGGTCTACTTTGTCAGTCGTTCCCAGTGGCATATCTAGAATTTGGTTTGAGGGGGGGGATCGGCTTCATATACAAGAAACACAAGTTAAGACTAATCAACATTTTCATATTTAAAGTGGCTGAAATCAATCCCATTAAAGTAAGTGGTAATAACACAATAAAAATACGCGTTATTGAAACATTGTTAAAACTGGCCGATTCGATTTCCCTATATTTCAAACTTAGTCGTATACCCTAATGCTGTGTAATAAACCTGTTATATATTTAAAAAAGAGCTACTACTATATTAGCGTACTAAGGTAAATAAAATAAAATAAAACAGGCTAAAAAGTAAGAGACTAACAAAATTCGTCAACTTTTTCGATCCTCTGGGGGGAGGGGGACTCCGGTACCGTTCGTCCGCCACCGTAAATACGCTCCTGGTCGTTCCTAAACCTAAAAATCTGTCACATATAAAATTAAATTACATCAGTTGTAAGCTGGATTAAAATTTGTAGATTGAAAAGCAAGTCATGACTATCAATCATGCTTAAATAATTCAATTAAAAAAATTATAAACCGATTTAAATTAATTTAGTGGTAACAAAGTAACCGTTAAGTAATAACCAATTACTTTAAGCAATAAACTAATACAATTATTTTGTTGACATTTATACAGAATGGACGACAATAGGTTAACAAAGCAGATCTTCAAATATCTGTGGGGAAAGAAGTCAACATCAAGTTGGATTAAAGAAGTACAAAAGGATTTAGAAAAAAAATAATATAAACGCAGAAGAAGCAATTGAAAGAGACGTTTTTCAGCCAAAAGTGTTAACAATGGAAGGAGTCCAGGGTAGGAGAGAGAAAAACGCAGGTTCAAAGTGGACTGAAGACTGGAAGAAGAGCCATAGTGAAAAGATGAAAGAATATTGGAAAAAAAGAAAAGAACAAGGAATAAAGAATTGAAATTGGCATGTGGTCTTCAGACGGCCGTAAAAATTTACTAACACCTCCCTCACCCAATCGTAGTGTGGTTTGGGGGGGGGGGCATGTTTGCGCCGGGTGACAGAAACGCTAGTTGTGGCTCTGACAATAAACATATGCAAACGAAATGGTATGTGTTAAATACTTCCACAGTAATACTTTGTATACGATGCTACTAACCTGCATAGCGGCTGGACTTCAATAGATCTCTGATACGATTGCCCCTGGTCCTCATGGTCGACAGCCAGTCTTCTGGTATGCGCGCAAGAAGAGTACTTAAAAAGGCGTGCCACCGGGGGCGACGAAAAACGGCCACCACACGATCCATAGATGCGAACCGAACCGATTATATAACCTCAACTAAACACGGCAGTGAAGCACCGAGTGTCAGTGTGTTTGTGTTGAAATAAACCTACGATGACACGGCTGTGACGCAACGTTGTTTTAATTTGTCGTCAGTCAACAATCCCAGCCAGTTTCGTGTTACGTTGATCTCGAATTGCAGAAACGAGTCACTGACGACAGTGCTGATTAAGCACACCGTTCGATCCGGTGTTTATTTTCAATACATATTCGATGCATACCTGGACCCTGAATCACTACCTCAAATGGTACAGTCAGGGGCGGATTAGAGTCGCGTGATGCCATATGATGCCTGATGCCATCAGAGTGGTGCCACCCCTCCTTATTCGAAATTCAAACTTTTATCCATTATTGACGCTGATAAATGGCATACACAATTTTCAAAATTAACAATTATGTTATTAAACTCTCAAATTACAAAAATATAATAGCTAAATAGTGATTACAGTGAACACTGCAGTAGGCCTATTTAATCTTAGAAAGTACTAATCGATCCATTTCTTTCTTGAGTTTGCCTTAACGAAGTCTTGTATAATTTCTTCGAACTCGAGCAACTCAAGTGTTTCGCTTCCAATATCCAAGCTTATTAACGATTACAATCTCTCATCTCCCGTAGTTGTGCTCACAATATCTTTAATGCGTTTTAATACAGAAAATGATCTTTCAGATTCGCAGTTAACTATTGGAATCGTCAAAAGCAGGCGATAAGAAACGTACATATACGGAAATACTTCAATCATTTTACAGTCAATAATCCAGTTTAAAACTCTGAGCGGACAAACTGTAGTATCATGGAATCTATCATCTTCATTCCAACGTTTGAAAAAAAACCTTTTCTTGCAGTTTTACTCGTGGCACAAGGTGCTTCAATTCTATTAGAAGATCGTTATTCAAATCCTTCGAATAAACTTCTATAAGAGCTTGACTTTTCAACTCTCTATGGTTAATAACCGCGTAAGAAAACCAAACAATTGAGTAATATGATCATAAACTTTGCTTCGCTTAGTCAGTTCAGCTCGATAGTGCCCCCTTTGACAGCTGAGGTCCTGGTTCCCAGTGCTGCAGCATACCCTAGCGTTATGGATAATCCACCACTGGGTACAGTTCCTCGAAATGCCACTAATCCTTGCCCTAAAATTCTAGTTTGGTAAATTATTGTACTTCTCCTTAAATAAAACTACTGTGGTTTCTGTTCGTACTCTTAAATCGCTCGTACACAATGCTGAAGCATTTTCATTGTGTAATATTCATTTGAGTAAACCAGTGGCTTATCTAGAATTTTCCATGGGGGTGGTGGGGGGTGGACCGGTCGAGTCGGCTTCATACAAGAGAAAAATCAAGTTAAGACTAATCAACTTTACTATTTTAAAAGTGGTCGAAAAACGTGTGATAACATCCTGAAATCAATCGCATTGAAGTAAACGGTAATAACACAATAAAATACGCGTAATTGAAACATTGTTTCCAACATACCTATTGACTAACTGATTTTCCTATATTTCAAACGTAGCCTATACGCAAATGCAAAACCTGTTTGTATATTTAAAGAGTTTCTACTATATTAGCGTTCACAGATGAAAAAACAAATAGCCTAAAAATTAAGGGATTAACAAAGTTTGTCAGCTTTTTTCGACCCTCAGGGGGGGTATCGGTAGGTAGGTTTTTACTTATACGCTTACTGCAGCTGTCTTTCAATTTAGAAGACACGAAGACAATAAAACGATTTATATTACCGTTTATCTTTATGTACTTTCGTCAATGTTATTGACATAACAACCTTCGTAGACGGAAATCAGTTTTTTTTAAATTGACAATAGCAATCTATAATTTAAGGGTTAGGTAAGATCATCACAATGTTGCTGGTTAGGTAACAAAAACTACTGAAAATCGCGCTAGCGTAGATGATATTTACCAAGGACAGTTGTCAGAAAACTATGTCACAGAACATTTATAATTGACAGAGAATGAGTATTAAAACAAGAGACACATTACGTTGTGTAGGAAGAGTGATTTCGTCGGACGATTACAGAAAACTTACACACAAAACTTGTGCGGCTTGAAAGAGCAAGTTGGCGAAAGATCTGACAAAATGAGAGTTCTGTGACGTCCATACCGACTTAAGAAACTGAAATGTGTATTCATCAGAAACATTACGAAGCAGTTCAGTGTATTATTGTTTTTTTTTTTTTTTTTTTTTTTTTTGTATGGGCCATCTAAGGACCACATGCCAATTTCAATTCTTTATTCTTTGTTCTTTCCTTTTTCTCCAATATTCTTTTATCTTTCCACTGTGTCTCTTCTTCCTGTCTTCAGTCCACTTTGAACCTGCGTTTTTCTCTCTTTTACCCTGGACTCCTTCCATTGTTAACACTTTTGCCCGAAAAACTTCTCTTTCAATTGCTTCTTCTGCGTGTATATTATTTTTTTCTAAATCCTTTTGGACTTCATTAATCCAACTTGATGTTCACTTCTACCCCCACAGATATTGAAGATCTACTTTGTTAACCTAATCTATATAAATGTCCAAAAAATAATAGTTCTCTTTTTCTAATTTTTTCTGTTATATTTTCTATACTTTGATATATTTCATCATTACTTCTTAATTTCCAACCTTCTGAAATTTTTCGTGGGCCTAATTCAGTGTATATTATTATTATTTTATTACACGGACTGCATCTAGCCACCGAAAACACTGAGACAGTACTGCTCACCCGGCGACGAATCCTCAAGTGGGAGCTGAGGCTATAATTACAAAGAAGACAGTTAAATACCTAGGGACGAGGCTAGATTCAAAACTCTCCTATATTGGGAGCAAATCAAGTATCCAGTTGATGAGCCGGCCACATCACAACAAAACTCAGCAGGCTTATGGCCACTGCAAGCAAGAGGCGATTGTTGATTGCGGTCACGGAATCCATCCTTCTGTATGCTTGAGAAATCTGGGCCTGTGCACTAAAGACGAAGAAATACAGGAAACGTATGGTATGGGTGCAGAGAACAGGAGCCCTCAGAGTAGCATCCTCTTATCAGACAGTATCAGAGCAGGTAGTCCTGGTGATAGCGGGAGTAGTTCCCATAAACCTTTGGCCTCTGGAGCGAAACCATGTCCTCGAAAGAAGAGACGAAATCGGAAGGAATGCCGCAAAGCATGAAGTCAGGGAACTCACTCTTCGGCAAGATCATTGGGATAGAGAGGATAAAGGAAGTTGGACCGCAAGGCTCATACCAAACTTGAAGGAATGGATCGACCGCCAAAACGGTGAGGTCAACTACCATCTAACGCCTGTTCATTGCGACAGTAGTGGACCATGTTCTAATAGCCCGGAGAGAAGTCAATTAAACAAACACGATGTTTAATTACTCCGTCCTGGCTGCGAGCCTGATATTCGGCACCAAGTATAGAGCAAACGCGTTTAAACAATTTAGATTTTGCTAGAATTAAGATCCGAATAAGACTAAGCAGATCGCCTTTGATAAGAAGACCAGTATAACGAAGACTAACGAATCAAAATTAAAGAAATTTCTTAGCCGCGCCTGACCTTCAAAACATTAAGAAACACGATTAGTCAGTACCACAATTATGATAACCGCGGACCACTCGGAGTAATATAAAAAGAGGAATGAAACAAGTTCAAAAGGAAAACAATTTAAATAACCAGTAACTAAAATAAAATAGATTATGTAATTCACAGATTAAAACAGGGGTTTTACAGGGTGCGAGCGGCGTTCAAGAAATCTAAATATTGGCATGCGCGGCGGCCAATGGGACCTTAACAAGGGTTTATACAAGCTAGGCGCGGCGGTCGGTTCTGCTCGCCCTAAGCCAGAGGTGAAAAGAAAAGAGGGCCAATGTTTTATAATTTGTTATGTTGTTATTTAGTGGTTGCATATAAACTAATAAAGCTCAAACATTAGTATATACGCTGCGGTTAGATTCAAGAATGAGTAATTTGGCGTTAGAAGTGCTATCATGGAATTATTCGAAGTTATAAGTTAAAACACACACTTTTGTTACCTTACCTCAAGTATACTGTTAATTTGAATCATACAATAGAAAATACTATAAAAGTATGCAATCAGAACAACCACTGCAATACTTCTGTTATAACTACTATAAAAGCTTAAATACTAAACTATACTGTTACAGAAAGCTTTACTTCTTATTATATATATATAATGTATGTTTTTATAAATTCTACTTTAGAGTTTTTTTTGCCTAACTGAGATTTAATACTACTTAATAAGTTTTGTCTTTTAACAAACTTCGAATTTAGTGTTTCTCTTATTGTCTTAGTGTTCATACCAATATAAGTAGTAATTTGCATGTCTTTCAAAACAACTATAAAAATATGCCTTCTTGAGGTTTGTAAATACTAAATGGGTTTTTACATTTTCTGTCATTAATTTTTTTAAAGAAGTTGTTTTATGTCAAGATTATCTATATAAGATTGGCCTGCACAAAACCCATTCTGTTCCTCAATATCCTCATATTGGGTTTCAATCCTTCCTGTTATAAGTTTTCGATATAACCTTGAGATGGAGCTGGTTACACTTACTCGTCTGTATTTTTCTGCTGCCTTTTTTGTGGAGGTGAAAATACACGCTGTCTTCCATTTAAGATGGAACTCTCCACCTTTCAGAAAATATTTGAAAACATGCCAGGTAGGTGCAAAAGTAGATCTGTACCATTTTTTAAGATCTTATACGAGTCCATTTGGACCTGGTGCCTGTCCATTTTTCACAGTTTTCAGAGTATTCTCAACCTCGGTAACAGGAATATCAGGATATTCTTCCTCAGTCAACGGTATATCAGAGAGATCAATCTTGTGGTCATTTAATATGAAAGTTAGTTCCTAAATTTAAGTTATTATTTGGTAAAAAGCGAATTACAGTATTTCATATTTATTCCATAAACCGCGATCAGGGCGAAACAGGTAGGGAAATTTATCAGTCTAGTATAATGAAGTGTTCTTTAATGTTTTATGCAACATATCTGCAATCTCATTAACATTACGTTCGATCTGGCGGACTGCCACTGGCCGCTCGCTCATTGACAAATCACTTTGAATTTATATTGCTGGCATATAAATGTAAGGTTGGATATTTTGTGGTATAGGCACTGTTACCCTCAGTGACAAACGGTTGTTTACGTACTTAATCTCAAACGTGAATGTTATGTGTATTAGTAGAAAGTCTACGCTTTATAGTAAATATAACTTAAGGGCAATTAAACGAATAATATGTAAGTATGTAGATGCCAAAAGGCATCGTGTACACCGTTCAAGTAGCGTGTGCGTGAATCAGTTTTTATTGTTGATATGTGTTTCACTTTAATAAAAAATTTTTAATGTTTCACGATCTCGTATGAGGTATATATAGGCAGATGGAACCAGGGGTGCCCATCCCCCCCAAGGCCCAATGCGCAAATCTCCCCCAAAATCTCAGCACTCCCCCCAATTGAAAAGTCCCCCCCTGCTCTACGGTCTACAAGGTCTACACGCACACATTTTTACTTTCACGATTTATTATTCACGTACCCTCTGACTCATTGACAGGATGTTGTTGTAGGCTGCCAGGGTCAGTTTTCCAAATTACAAAACAAAATTTACTAACAGTTGTACTGGTAGAGACATTTATGCTGCCAGTTCGTTAAAACAATCATAAAGATATGCAATTGCTTTAGTTTTTTACCAATAGCTTAGTTTGTTGCACAAACACGGTAAACATTTCCATCAATGTTGGATTTAAAATGTTATTCTTGGAAAAATCCCCCCCAAAAATCCTTAAAATACACCCGAAAAATCCCCCCAAAAATTCTCAATGCGCAACTTGTGCTATGATCCCCCCCGTGGGCACCCCTGGATGGAGCGATCGTTCCGAAACGCGTCAGAATGCTACTATTATGTGAGACGTATCAAAATAAGCTTCGAGGCGACTGCGGTATTGCCATGTCGCTTCACTCCCCGCCTTTGACTACGCATAACCAAGTACTGCATTAGTCTGAACTCCAAGTCTCTGAGAGGAACGAAATCACAAGACGGAACTGAAATAAGGTAATATATTAATTAAATAAAATGTTGCCTCGCGCGCACCTTGTACAGACCTTTTGGAGATTGTAAAGTGTCACTTCAAATTCCTTCGACCGCCGCGCGCAGCTTGTATAAATCCATAAAAAAATTCAATGGAATTTGGCATAAATTGTGTAATAAAGTTTGTGTACATTATAACAAAAAGTAAGCAACAATCGGAAGATGAAAAAGAAGGAGAAGGTGATTTTTGTCGTGCTGTTAATAATAATAATAATAATAACAACAACAACAACAACAACAACAACAACAACAACAACAACAACAACAACAATAATAATAATATTTACAACATTAGGTTTCTATTGAGAGGACACAACATATCGGACGGACACTGCATTCCAGCAGCTAATATTTGTAACATCGATTCGAATTACAAGGTGAAATTTTTTATATTACATTCGTGAAAGCGTTTGTAACAAATGTTTAGGGATTGTATATGAGCTATTGTACTGTTCTCACACTCACTGACAGCTTCTGGCATTATTAATTGTTGTCTCTCGAAAGTCGGACACACGCATGCTTTATCGTGTAATGGCTATTGATAGAAACGCAAAAACAGATTTCAGAGTTTACGATCACCTAAATGTATCGAGTACATTAGACTCGATAAAACTCGCTTTTTACACACACACATGCATGTGTGTATGTGCGCGCGCATTATTGTCCAAGTTCGCTTTACTTCAGTACGTGACCATCTCATCACTTCGGGAGTGGCATCGTCGTAATCCATTTACGTCTCTTGGCTCCGCCAAACTCTGTAGGCATTTACCGTTTCCTCGCCTAGCTAACGTGCTCCCTTTTATTTTCTTTATTACGTGAACAATGTTGTCTGTTCCAGTCGGTTAAACTACTCTAGTATTTCCTTCTTTTTATTCCGTTCCATACTCGCATGCGCACTCCGTTGTTTTTTGGAAAATAAAAGATACAAGTCGTTGCCACATAACTATTTTTTGTCCAACAGATGGTTGGGACCGCCAAACTCAGACTACGGTACACTAATATTTTGTCCAAAAGATTATTGGCACCACCAAAATGAGCCCACGCTAATATTTTGTCCAACAGATCGTTGGCATCACCAAATTCAGACTACGGTACACTAATATTTTGTCCAACAGATTACTGGCACCACCAAAATGAGCCCACGCTAATATTTTGTCCAACAGATCGTTGGCATCACCAAACTCAGACTACGGTACACTAATATTTTGTCCAACGCATCGTTGGCATCACCAAACTCACACCACGTAAATATTTTCACCAACACATCGTTGGCACCACCAAACTCATCCCACGCTAATATTTTGTCCAACAGGTCGTTGGTACAATCCACATCAGACCACGTAAATGTTTTGTCCAACAGATCGTTGGCACCACCAAACTCATCCCACGCTAATATTTTGTCCAACAGATTATTGGCACCACCAACCTCAGACTACGCTAATATTTTGCCAACATATCGTTGGTACCACGAAACTCAGTCCACACTAATATTCATCAAAACAAAGCTTAAACTAAATAAATTGTATTTACCATATACTGATGCTGAAAACTTATTTGTTATTTGATGCAGGGTGGGCCGGAGGAAACGCATGTTTTTCAAATGGCTAGTACTTGGGAAGGGTGGGGTTGATGACCTTGGGTAAGAGGCGGTGGACAGCGCAAACAATTTATTTTCAGTAGCCCACCTAGAAATCGAAACGTTATTCTCTGATGGATTGAAGCATTTACAATTACTAGATCTGTCACGAAGAGGAAACCACCTGGCCTTCTCCGTTCAGTACGGGTCCTGGAAAACCTTGACACAGTAAGAAGGGCAGTTCTTGCTAGTCGCAGACGTTCCGCTGGGTGTCAGGCATTAGTTTCGGATATGTCACGTCGTTCGCTACATAGCATCTTACACGACGAGTTAAAATTTTACCCGTACAAAACAATGATTGTCCAGCAGATGGCCAAAGGGGAAATTGCACAACGCAAAGAATTTTGTAAGAAAATGCTCACCATTCTTACTGAAGATGCTAACGCTGTGGTAATGATGCGTGACAAAGCTCACTTCCGTTTGAATGGATTTGTGAACAAATAGAACTGCCGGTTCTGGGTTGTGGAGAACCCACGATAACTACGCGAGAGACCTCTCTACAGCTCCAAAGTGACAGTGCGGTGCGTTGTTTTTGGTTTTTGGTCCTTGGTCATTGGTCATTGGTCCTTCCTTTTTTGAACACGGGAGATTGCAGTTATAATGACTTCGGCGCAATACGTCGACATGTTAAACAACTTCCTGCATCCAGAACACGAAAGGCGTGGGATTAACATGAGAGAAATGTGGTTTCAATAGGATAGGTGTCACAGCTCTCACGGCGAGAGCATCGATGGAAGCTGTTTGACGCATGTTCCCCCCGACATGTGATTCCTTGTTCCTTGGCCACACGCCCCTCTGATCTATCGATTTTTGATTTTTTGTGGGGGTACCTCAAAAATTTTGGGAAACCTTCGCTAACAGGCCATGCACGATCGAAGGGCTGACACTTTCCATTCGTCAAGAAATAACAGGTGTGCCGGAAGAAAAGTCGGAGGCAGGAATTTGAGGAGAGAGGCTCCGCAAGTCTGTCCGGCAAGAAGGAAGCCATCTAGCTGACAATATTTTTCGTACTTTATTTGGTACGTAAAATTCCTTAAAATATTGTACGTGCACCAGTTTTACTAACGAGACGCCTAAGGAGCGGGGGGTCTACTGAATGATAGTGCGTGCTTGTGTTGGTGGGATACTACTGGTTCTGAAAACATTGTTCAGAAGACGTATTTAGTTGTGATTTTGTGTTCGTATTAGATTGAGCGTACGTACATTATATGTCAGTATAATTTATTGAAAATTTTGTTGAACTGTGTTTTCTTATTCCCTACAAGAAATGCCGTGTAAGAGTCAATCAAGTCACACCGAAACTGTAGTAAACGTATTTTAAATGTATAGTATTACAGTGATGCGTGCAGTGGAATGGCATACGTCACCACATTCCTTTGCTCGGTAGCAAAGCTGGTGGTACAGTAATACCTTCTTTTTTGTACAATTAAAAATGTTTTATTTTGAAAATAAACGAAGTTATTCATAGGTTATTCATGGTTTCCTTTCACCTACCCTGTATTAGAGCACATTGTACAAAGTGGTCAATATACATAATCAAGAACACTTTAATGGAACAATGGGCAGGGAAGTATGCAGATACATATTGTCCTTTCACAACAAGACTCACACGCTTCTGATTCTCTTGTCAGAAATCGTTTTACATTTTAACTTTATCCATTACGTTACTTAACATCATGGATGTTACGTAATACACATAACTATTGATATAATATAAAATATTATAATATAATATAAATATAATACGCATAATAAAAACTTAATATAAAACTTAATACGCATAACATAGTTTGAAAAAACTTACAGTTTTTGCTACTTGTGTTATTGTATTTTTAATTTACCTAATTTAAATTTATTCAAAATTTACTAATTAGAAAATAATTCTGAATTACTTATATTTAATTAAGAATAAAAAGTTTGTACTGCATTTAGAAACACAAAATTGGAAGAACTGGAAACCACAAAAAATCAACTTTAACTTCGAAGCTGCGGCAATATCAGCGTTTCATGAAGTTTTCCCTGAGGCCGAGATAAATGGTGTTTATTTTTTTCATATGAAGAAGTGTTTGTGGAGGGGAGTACTGGTACTCAGCATTACCAGCGACTGCTGAGAAAATAAAAAAGTAAGACTACACATAAGGATGTGTGCAGCTGTCGCCTTTTCTTAAAGGAGAACAAGATGAATTCGTCGAGATCTATTCTGAAGCTCCTGATAATGAGAAACTCTCTAGGTTTTCGATTATTTTGTAAAGCGGTGGTTGGAAAAGGAAGAAATCCTGTTTTCGCTCTGCACGTGCCATCAAGGACGCTACAGGACAACCAAAACTGTTGAGGGATGGCATCACAAAATCAATAGCATTCCTCTGAATTCCAAAACCAAGGTGAAAGATGTCGTAAAATGTTAAAAAAAGCGGAGTTCACCAACAGTATGTATAAGAGAATGGAACTGAGCATGGTAGGAAAGAATAGGAAAAGAAAGTATAGATGGACGAAAGGATAGACAGAACAGTTCAAACGTATGAAGATGAAGAAACAAGTGATATCAAATCGTGCTTAAAAGCTATTACTTTCATTCTAAATCTGGAGGACGTCGATGTCAAGTTTGTGTGTGTGTATGTTTAATTTTTATATATTCAAAAATGTAACTGATAAAATATAAAAAACTTAAAAGATTAAAAATATATACAAAAATAAAAACATAAAAACGTAACAAAAAACGAAGTCGCTCAAATACGCCAAAACGACTGTCAATAATATCATATTTGCCAGTCCATAGCCTAGAAAAGGGTGATGAGAATCAGTTTGCATAAACGTAAAGAGCTTCAATACAGTGGATTGCATATGGTCTAAACGAAAAATATTCACTGTCTCTGCTCCATCCTGCCTCCAAGTCCGAGGTGGTGTCCGCACATTCGCATGTCAAAATATTTGCGCCATCGCGGTCTGTCCTCTTCATGTATCAGAGTGTACCACTTCTACACAATTCGCGTCATTCCTGCGGTTCGCACACTTCACTCTGCAAATGCGTACGCGCGCACACAGGCACGCATATAGTCAATCATTAACATCAAGGCTTAAATTTAATTTGGTTTATTTAACATATGTATAAAATAAAGTTTAAATGAAAAAAAAATTTTGTTTATATTGTAAAATCGTTTATAACTTTAGTTAAGGTTTCTTCTTCTACGTATATATTTTATTTATTAACAAAATAAATCAAATTTAACTTAAGTATGTTTAATGTTAATTTAATTTAATGTTTATGTGTACTCACGTATATGTGTGAGTGCGCGCGCGCGTGCTCGTGTTTGTATTGACCATTCCGACCAATCGGAAGTAAATTTCATATAATAAATAATGAATTTTCTGTATCACTTAAGTCTGAAACAAATTAATTTAATTCAACCCTCATTTGTAGGTATGTTAGCCTAATGCGGGCTGAGAACGGTGCCGCCAAAACAATTGTTCCATTAGTGAGACAATTTGCGTCTAAGCCTCTGCGTCAACAGTAGATTTCCATTGTTTTTGTACGTTCTGGCGTTCATTGCCCATAGGTCATTCCAGGTAGGGCCACAAAACATTAAGATAGTTTGTTATTCTTCATAATATTGCTTCTCATCTTCTTAAAGTGATCCGTTTTACTGTAATTGGGTTGTTAAAATTTAGCATTACCTCTCCATTATTCATTATTCTTCATCTGCAGTCTATAATATTTCCCATCATTCACCATTTTTTTCGCTTTGTTAGTCAGTGTAGACTTTGAGGTATATAACATAATATAAACTTATATTATTAAAATGATTTCTTATTTAATTAGTATTTTCGTCCTAATATTGTTCAAAGGCTTTCATGGCCGGTGTCAGTTATATTAGAAGTATGTACCGAGCTGTTTGGCCGTAGTCCAAGGGTTTACAAACAAACCAAACGTTTCAGCAGCACCACTGGCTGCCATCTTCAGTGGAATTCGAGTCTACCGGAATGCGGGGTGTCAAAAGTCAGTACTGTGGGACGTCAGGGGTGTGGGCCTTCACCACAGTACTGTGGGCCTGACGTTTGACACACCGCGTTCAGGTAGACTCGAATTCCACTGAAGATGGCAGCTAGTGGTGCTGCTGAAACGTTTGGTTTGTTTGTAAATCATGGATGACAACCAAACAGCCCGGTACATACTTCGAATATAATTTTGATCCCTCTTTGGTATTTCTTCTAGGAGCAATAAAACTAACTGACGCATTTTTGGGTCTCATGACCGCCGCCCGCTTTTATTGTAGGAAAGTATTTTAATAAATTTATTGAAAATTCAAAAATCTGTTTTAGCTACTATTAGAGCGTCAGCTTAGTTTAAACTTGTAGAACAAGCGAAGCGAGTTCTTACTTTTAACTTGACCGTTTGCCTATCTGTTTGTTTGTCTGTCTACCTATCAATCTATCTTTTAGGGGTAAATCTCACAATAACTTTTGAACGCATCAACCGATTTTTGTAAAACTTGGCATGCGTGTTCACACATTACGCTACAGAACCCCGTTATTTGTGAGATTGATTCCTCCCCCCCAAAAAATAGGTGGGCGGTAGGGAAAAATGTGGGGATCAAAATAGCGAAAAAATCGCAAAAGTACACGTGACATATCAGATTAAAAGGAATTTCAACCACAATCTGAATTTAGTGTTTATTTTTGAAAATTAAAAAAGTTTGGACCCCAGGGCTCTAATAAGTGGGCAAACATTTTGATAAAATGAAGAAATTTGTGTTAGTGGTTGAAATCACAATCAGAATGATCAATATTGCACACCACTATATAAAAATTATTCCGATTAGCGCTTTCAAGCTTCACAGCTCATCGTTAGATCAGGAATAGACAGAAAATATGTAATACCCAACCCTTCACCCCTCTCCCCCACCCTGCTCACCCACAACAAACTAAAAATTAATGACCCTTCCCCACCCCCTAAACTCTGTCTCACCATCTGTACAGTTACATATTTTTCTAGTAAATTCCTTGTGTTTCAGTGTGTGTGTGTGTGTGTGTGTGTGTGCATCCTTTTAAACCACCCTCTTCCTCTCCACACACGTGGGTCAGTCACACACCGTTATTTTAAAACAACCAATTAGTACTATGAAATATAATTCTTAATCTTATCTATCTGCCCTCTCTCATTTACTTCTTAATCATGTTATAAAATATTTCTTCATTATCAAATTTAATTTTAATATTAATTAAATTGTCTAACCCTTTTTCTCTTTCTTTCAATATTTCTAACTCCTCTCTAAGCTTCCTTTCAACTGTGTTATTTACTACTTTTACAATGTCGTATTCTTCCAAAGGATTAACAAACTTGTGGTTGTCTTCTATGAAATGTCTTGCATATAACGAATTGGTTGTTCTATTACCTTCTCCACGTTTGTGGTCAGACAACCTGCATGCGAATTTTCGTCCTGTCTCCCCTAGGTACATTTTGTTGCAGTCTTTACATTTTAATTTATAAATTCCGCTTTTCTGTAATACTGGAATTTTTTCTATATTCTTATTCCTTATCTTATCAAATACCGTTTCACATTTTTTAATAGCTATATCTACTCCATATTTATTAAAACATTTTATAATTTTTCTAGTATGTGAACCTATGTATGTCAATGACCCTGCATAATTCTTTTGTTCTGGTTCTATTTTAGCTTTTTGAATGTTGACCCTTTTCATAACTTTATCCACTATGTTGGTGCTATAATTATTATTCCTTACAATTCCCTTTATCGTTTTTAACTCCCTATCTTTTGATTCGGTCTCTTTTAAACACTTCTGAGCTCTGTAACAAAAGGAATTGATTGCCGCCATTTTATATCTGTATGGGTGGTACGACTCTCTTGGTATAATTATATCAGAATACGACTCTTTCCTAAATATCCCAAACTGTAGTTTCTCATTATCTTTAATTTCTATGTTTAAATCTAAGTAATTTATTTGCTTACCTCCTATCTCTTCCTTAAATTGTAAGTTTTTATCCTTATTATTTACCTCCTTTATAAACTCATGCACTTCTTCTATGCTTCCTTCCCAAACTACTAATACATCATCAACGTATCTAGACCATAATTTTATATTGTCTTTATACTTAGTGGAAGTTATTAATTGCTTTTCAAAATCATTCATGTATATTTCAGCAAGAATAGGGGATAATGAAGACCCCATAGGTAAACCTTTTTTCTGTATATAAAACTTGTTATTAAACCTAAAATAGTTCTGATTTACACATTCTTTAATTACTTTCATCAACTGCTTTTTATACCTGTATTCTCCCATATTATTATCGTTTATTAACTTGAAATATACATGAATATAGCTGAAATATACATGAATGATTTTGAAAAGCAATTAATAACTTCCACTAAGTATAAAGACAATATAAAATTATGGTCTAGATACGTTGATGATGTATTAGTAGTTTGGGAAGGAAGCATAGAAGAAGTGCATGAGTTTATAAAGGAGGTAAATAATAAGGATAAAAACTTACAATTTAAGGAAGAGATAGGAGGTAAGCAAATAAATTACTTAGATTTAAACATAGAAATTAAAGATAATGAGAAACTACAGTTTGGGATATTTAGGAAAGAGTCGTATTCTGATATAATTATACCAAGAGAGTCGTACCACCCATACAGATATAAAATGGCGGCAATCAATTCCTTTTGTTACAGAGCTCAGAAGTGTTTAAAAGAGACCGCATCAAAAGATAGGGAGTTAAAAACGATAAAGGGAATTGTAAGGAATAATAATTATAGCACCAACATAGTGGATAAAGTTATGAAAAGGGTCAACATTCAAAAAGCTAAAATAGAACCAGAACAAAAGAATTATGCAGGGTCATTGACATGCATAGGTTCACATACTAGAAAAATTATAAAATGTTTTAATAAATATGGAGTAGATATAGCTATTAAAAAATGTGAAACGGTATTTGATAAGATAAGGAATAAGAATATAGAAAAAATTCCAGTATTACAGAAAAGCGGAATTTATAAATTAAAATGTAAAGACTGCAACAAAGTGTACCTAGGGGAGACAGGACGAAAATTCGCATGCAGGTTGTCTGACCACAAACGTGGAGAAGGTAATAGAACAACCAATTCGTTATATGCAAGACATTTCATAGAAGACAACCACAAGTTTGTTAATCCTTTGGAAGAATACGACATTGTAAAAGTAGTAAATAACACAGTTGAAAGGAAGCTTAGAGAGGAGTTAGAAATATTGAAAGAAAGAGAAAAAGGGTTAGACAATTTAATTAATATTAAAATTAAATTTGATAATGAAGAAATATTTTATAACATGATTAAGAAGTAAATGAGAGAGGGCAGATAGATAAGATTAAGAATTATATTTCATAGTACTAATTGGTTGTTTTAAAATAAGCGTGTGTGACTGACCCACGTGTGTGGAGAGGAAGAGGGTGGTTTAAAAGGATGCACACACACACACACACAAGGAATTTACTAGAAAAATATGTAACTGTACAGATGGTGAGACAGAGTTTAGGGGGTGGGGAAGGGTCATTAATTTTTAGTTTGTTGTGGGTGAGCAGGGTGGGGGAGAGGGGTGAAGGGTTGGGTATTACATATTTTCTGTCTATTCCTGATCTGACGATGAGCTGTGAAGCTTGAAAGCGCTAATCGGAATAATTTTTATATAGTGGTGTGCAATATTGATCATTCTGAATTTGATAAAATTGCAAAAATTTATGCGGTGTATCAAATTAAAGGGAATTTTAATCAAAATCTGAATACGGCGTTCGGGTTTAGAAATTTCAACATTTTTAGACGCCACGCCCAGAAAAGTAGTAAAACAATAGTAAAAATCCATCCGGGCGTCAGACTAAATGGAATTTTGAGACAAAATCCGAATGTTTGGAATTTTAAATATTTGTTGCATGATTGTCTACTCTAAAATTGTTATTTACACACAAAAAAGTTAGTAGTGTAATTAGAATAATCGTAAGTTTCCTGATAATTAGAAAGTTTTTAAGATTATTTTTTTTAATAATATTAATAGTCTACTATCGCAGAGTATGCAGATGATATCAATATTATGGCAAGATCCCAAGGAAGAGCAGAAGAGACATTCCAGGAACTCACAGGTGAAGCAGAAGAGATAGGATTACAGGTTAATACAGATAAAACAAAGGTTATAATCACCACTCGGAAGAAAACCATGAAACCTGAACAGTTTGAAATTGAACCGCTAAACCTGGAAACAGTGGATCAGTTTAAATATTTGGGATGTTGGATGGCAGAAAACAATGAAGAAGTAAACGAATTAAGGAAAAGGATTCAGGCCTCAAATAAACATCTCTATACACAAGGAATATCCAACATCAGTCCAAGGTCACATTATATAAAGTTATGATTAGACCGGTGATAACATATGGCAGCGAGACTTGGACTCTGAACAAACAAGCCGCTAACATAGTCAATACTTTAAAAGGAGAATTTTGAGGAGAATATATCGACCAATCCAAGTAATCCAAGTATGGAGAATGCGTCACAATGAGGAGCTATACAAGCTGTATAAAGACAATGATCTGGCCACCACCATCCGACTGCATAGATTGAAATGGGCAGGACACATAGGATGGAAGGCAACTGAATACCTAGCAAGGTACTGTTTAGTCAGATCGAGGGTAGAAGGTCTGTCGGAAGACCCAAGACACGCCGGATTGACGCGTTGGCGAGGGATGCTGAAATTTACTTCAAATAAAACGATGGACATCGATCGCCAAGGACAGGGAAAATGGAGGCGGATGATTATGGAGGCTAAGGTTTGACTTCGAACTGTGACGCCATAGAAGAAGAATAGTCTACTAATGTAGTCTAGTAGTACAGTTTATCTACTCCATTGAAAATAGTGAGCGAGTTCTGGAGCTCAAGGAGCTTACTAATGTAGTGAACTGTGTTTAAATGGTCATGATAAAAAAAAAAATCAATTTTCTTATATCACAATTAATTACATGTAGAAATAAGTCTTATTGTGTTATTTACAGATCGTAATTTAAACTTAATTTCACGAATTAAAAATGGAGAGATTATTCTTTAAAAGAGAGTCGAATCTTTTTTATCCTCTATTTTCTTCTAACTTGACGCTAGACTGCGGAAATTCGTTTCCTTCGAAATCAGTAAAATGATATTATGTGGTTCGATTACACGACAAATTCACGATTACGATTAAGATAAGATGAATAGCGTTAGAAGAATGGAACCAGACAGGAAAGAAAGCAAGATCCTCACCTTTCAGGAGGACAAAAAGGTACAAGTATCAAGGGTGAAAGGAATCCATCAAGATCTAGAAAAATATGGAATCAGGGAAGAAGATACAGGAAAGACAACAGGAAGAAAAGCGTTCAGAAGGAAAATTACAGAAATGAAGGATGTGTCCGAGGTGAAACCGTGGAGAACCAAGATGTTATCGGAAGAAGAACGTGCAAGAGCGAGCCGAAGAATGAAAAAATACAGGCGAAGGAGAAAAGATTTTCGGAAAGTGAAGAAAGCTGAATCACCATAGCTCATATGTGGTTGCAACAAAAATGGATGTAAGGAATAATAATAATAACAACGAAGGTTTCAAAAAATACACAAACATTTGGTAGTTTCACAATTTATTTTTAACCTCTGACAATTGTTTCAGCCTATTAGGGTATTCTCAAAGAACTGGTAAGAACAACTAAATACAAAGAATATGTAGGGTGGTGAACATGTGTTAAGGGTGTGTTTTATGGACATGTGTGTGGGGTGTATGTTGGAGGGGAAGGAGGAGGTTGTATAGGGAAGGACAAATGACCTAATTGTAATATGAATGCAAATTATAAAAATTAACTAAACTAAATAACACCTTAATAAAGGAGACACAAAGAATTCTGTCTGTTCGTTTGTTAAATTGTTGTTACTTTTAATGGTTCTTAGCAGCTCTTTGAGAATAGCCTAATAGGCTGAAACAATTGTCAGACGTTAAGAATAAATTGAGAAACTACCACGTGTGTGTGTGTTTTCACATTTGTGGTAATATGTCCACAAAGTGCTATGTTCCACCAAATGCCAAACGAGTCTTCAATCAATATCGTGAATAATAATAACAACAACAATATAACCAAAGAAAATGGCTAGCCAATTGATATATACCAGCTTCCGAATTAAAGGGGCTCTTCTACATAAATGCCATAGGTTATGCATGCCTTGAATTGCATAAAATTGAACGCCACTATTTTCAATACGACTTTTAATGTTGGCAAGTAGGCCTATTTCTACTTTCTGTGCGGGAAAATTAATAGCGTTTTCGTACAATGGACAATACCTACAGACTGACTATGTAACAACCCATGGGAACGCCTCAAGTAAATTACTCTGTTGATGTATTCTCAGATCGATTGTTTTACAGAAACAATTACATAGGTCGTCGGACGAACAGCGGATTATTCACCGACAGAAGATCATGAAGGGTGGTAGATTTTTTTGCTTATCAGTATTTTTATCTTTCTTAAATGTAGGCAAAGAAGAAACGTATTCAAATTAAAGACACATTTTGCTCAGAAACACAGAAAATTTCCAAATTATGGTGAAGTTAATATTTTTCAATATTTTATTTACTTGTCGTGGGAGTGCGCTGTCTACAGTCTTTTCTCTGAAAGCTGTTTATAATAGTCTTTATTAACGATATTGACTGATGACTCGTTGGACACTTGGTGAAACAGTACTTTGTGAAACTGCAAAGGTTTTTAAAAACAAACAAACGCTTGGTAAGTTTCACAGTTTATTCTTAACCTCTGACAATTGTTTCAGTCTATTAAGTTATTCTCAAAGAGGTCTTTGGGAATAGCTTAATAGGCTGAAACAATTGTCACAGGTAAAGAATAAACATGCTGTGAAACTTACCAAGTGTCTGATTATTCTTTATTAAATTAGCTGAATATTTTGAATCGTGCTAGTATAATACGTCTGGCTTCAAATTGCAGTAATTCAAGTCGCACAGTATGTCACATTATTGTTCTTAATTATTTATTTTCGTATAATAGAAATTTGTACAATATTTATTGTGATTTTTAGTTGCATTATTTCACTTCTCTGAGAGAATTTGAAGTAAACTATCTATAGCCTGATTAATGGAATCGATGAGTAGAGCAATCATTGGAAAGACCATTTGTCAGGACGGCCGACAACACGCTTCTTGAAAAATGTGTTTGATTACGTTTGACGGCCTCGAAAAGTGAAACTTTTAGGCTTAATTGAATTTAACGTATTTGTTTTATTTATTAAGCCTATTTGTATACGCAATACACGAAAAGCAATAAAAGTAACAAAAATTTAACAAATAAACAAACCGAATTCTGTGTATCCCCTTTATTAAAAGTTGTTATTTAGTTTAGTCAATGTTTTATATTTTGTATTCAGATTATATTTAGTTTTTACAGACACTTGACCTTCCCTTAGCTTCTCCACGCCCCTCCATCATCACACCTCACGCATGTCCGGGTAAACGCCCGAAACATATGTTCACCACCCTAACATCGTTTGTTTAGTTGTTCACTGATCTCTATGACAATAGCTTAATAAGCTGAAACAGCCGTCAGAGTTAAATAAAAACTGTGAAACGTACCAAGTGTTTATATATTTTTAAAAACCTTTTGCATTAATATGTTCCACCAAGTGCCCAACGAGTCATCAAATAATATCGTGAAACATATTTTCTAAGTAAACAATGACATTAATTTGTTTGAAATTAACTGAGATGGCCATGATGTGAGCCAGGACTGTGAAACATGTTACATATGTACATCAACGTCCTAATAGGATGTACTGATTAGCAGTCTGAAGTCTGTATAACACTTTCGCCAGCTGTTCTTTTGGATTTTTGAACGTTAAACGTTATTTTTATAGGTGTAGTCTATATCAGAGCTTCACAAAGTGTGGGTCGCGAACCCATATGGGGTCGCGTAACTACATTTGAGGGTCGCAGAAATCTTAGCAAAACTAAAAAAAACCATAACAGCCCTTAACTATCGTCTATTTTCAAACCTTTGCGAAGATATGAATTCCGACTACCAAACCTTATTGTTGCATGCAGTAGTACAGTGGAAAAAATTTATACAGCTTATTACAGTTGAAAGATGAAGTTGTTATATTTTTAACCGAGAATAATCCGATTTTGTTGATTTTTCACAATGAATTATAGTTTTTAAAATTGTATTATTTGTCAGTTTTTTTTTAATCGAATGATTTAAACACGTCACTTCAAGGGAATAATTGTAATATATTAAGTTTTATTAAAAAAGTGGACATATGGAAAAATAGAGTGGAAAATGGATCTTTAAAAATGTTTAAAATTATAGATGATTTTATAATTGAAAATAAAATTTCCAAAGATTTAATTCTAAAAGTTATAAGCGATCATTTGAAGTGTCTGGAGACAAAATTTCAAAAATACTGTTACGACGGTCTACTTGATCGTCGTAGGTACAGTGGAAAACAAAATACAAGACACCAATTAAGTCGCTAATCACCATATTTAATTTTCACAGTTAAAAAGTTCGTAATTAACAACACTGTCTCTTACAACAAATCAAATAAAAATTGTTCACACGCAATAAAATGTCAACTAATATAAAACACTATTGTATTACAATTATACCGCCCGATTATAAAACAATTCACTTCACTAATATTCACTTGAACGCACACAGTAATATCGCCCGATAATAACTCAAACTAAGGCCGCTGCCACCTAGCATTTATACCCCGTTCACAAACTAGAACATTCCACAGTTACTCGTTATCTCTACTACACTATGACGTAATTAATTGCGGCCTTGACAGAGTGCGTGCGGCCGCTCGAATTCTGACACCAGTCTAGCAAATGCGCTGAGAATCACGTACTCCACAACATTCAACTAGATCTCTCTGGAACATTCGATAAACCCGTAGATTGTTCTGTAATGTCGTAACAATACTTTCCTTCAAATTTTGATGTTGAAAAAGAAAATTGGGTCCACAATCCATACTCAGTTGAAATGGTTATTGTCAGTCATTTACCGTTGAAACTTAAGTCTTCCAAAAAAATCATTAAACGAGGTTTGGCTCGGTATTAGGACAGAATTTCCAACACTTTCTGAAAAGTGTCAACTTTCTGGAAAAAATCGGTCAACTCTGCAAAACGTTTAAGAAGTTCTACGTTCTGCAAAATAAAATATTCGTCGAAAATATAAGGCTTTATATAAAAGTAAACTAGCACACGGAGCTCGTATGAATATTTGGCTTTGTCTTTAATACATGGTAAAACTATATTCCTAAGAATACCAAAGAATTGTTTTCTAATAAATTTTCTTTATGATTTATCATCAACAAATGTTTTGATTTGTATTCCTAGTTTATATACCTCTATACCCAGGGTCGCGAAATTATTGGCTCGGGTAAAGGAGGTCGCCAAGACGAGAAGCCCTGGTCTATATGGTAGTGTGGTGGCTTGTTACAGAACGCTGCTTTCCAGCCACGTGGGTTACTCTCCTCGCAAGCCTTGGCGGTCAGGGTCGAGATGCGCCGATGGTCAATAAATTATTAAGACGATTAAATAGGACTCTCGAAGGGTAGCGGTCGAGGTGCGCCGGTGGTCAAAGTGGTCAGGTAAAGGACTGGTAAAGCGCCCCCAAATTAACGTCAGAGCATTCCGCAGGAGTTTCCAGAGTTTGTGCCATAACAGACAATAACCAACAGAAGTGTTGTTGTTTTGAAAAATGTGCAAGTAGAAACTTTCCGTTGAATTTTTAGCTCTTCAAATCCAAGGAAAATATTCAACGGTCGATACAAAAAGAAAAAAGACTACAATTCTTGGAACACCTCTACATGCAATATTCCACTGGGCAGATTTGGGTAGATTTCAAGCATAGCCTACATTTCATAAAATGCGCGTCTTATCAGTATATTAAGTCTTAAAGAACGAACCAGTGGACAGAAGACAAAAGCCTTCTTATGTAAATATTGAGTGTAAATATATAGTTAATAAAGTCCTCCATTCACTAAGAGAGTGCTTTTAACACTGACTGCAACAAGTAATTGACAAGCACGAAAGGTCAATCAATATATTCGTCATATATTTTTCTGTGATATTATAAAGGGACAGTTGGTTTAATGAATAAATGAATTAATCCATTTTACTCTTTTTATTTTTTTGTATGCAGTTAAAACCCCAACTATTTATTAATGTGGGTACATAACATATTATTCAAAAGTAAATTAAAACTTCAAACACTTTGAATCGGCGCACCTCGGCCCTCCTAATTGAGATAATCCTTACTTTGTATTGACCATCGGCGCAACTCGTCAGCACCCACTTGCAACCGCTCGCCGGGTATTGGCCTGGCTGAAACATCCCTCTACTTAACCGTCCATAGCCGACGGTAAACTGTAGTTTCAAAGTATTTGTGAGAGAATCTTCCACGCGCGCGGGATCGCACACGCACACATACGCGTATATACAAGTAAGTGACAAAAACAAGTCCCGGCCTGACGACCAAGGGGACAAAGGGAGAGTCTATATTGATTATGTAATCATGGTTTAGTGGCTATCTTTACAAGGGGTCGTTTGAAGATACTCTTAAAGTCTCTCAGTTTCCACCCAATATCGTAAAGTGGCTGGCTGCTAGATAAGGTCGGGCTGATGACTAAGAAGTATAGTGCAGTGGTTCCCAAACTTTTCAGTACGCGGACCCCCCAAATAATTAAAAAATTCACGGACCCCGTCTAAGCCCTGAAATAAAACAAACATTAAATATGATAGAAACGCTTATATTTTAATTAAAATGTATTGAAATAAAAATTCTCTTAACTTGAAAAATTATAATATTACTGTATCAAACATAGTTTAATGTGAACAATGAAGATGCTTTTGAATCTCCGCGATATTGGGTTTAATGTCTGATAATTTCAGTATTAAGTCACTCTCGACATCAAGTTTATTTCTTAACTTTGACTTCAACTATGTGAGCAGGAAGAATTCTGTTTCACACAAATAAGTAAAGGGAATACAGATAAACGCTTCAAAGCTTTCTTTCCGAGTTCAGGATATACAGTCATTACATATAACCAGAAGTCAGCTAGCTGCAATTGCGAAAACTGTAATTTTAAAGCCATTAGTTTGAACCCAAAACAAAAATACTGGAATCTTCTACTAATTGTTTTAAGATTTTAAAATTTAGATTTTAGAGCATAAAAAATCGGAGAATATTACGATATATTCTAATTTTTCTTAAAAGTGTCCGCGGACCCTACTTTGGGAACCACTGGTATAATAGATTTTTTACTCTCTCCCCTAGGCCCATAACGTGTTAAGTGTAGCAATGTCCCTTTATAACATTGGTAGTTCGGTGCAGTATCGTATACTGTTCTATAGTGTCTATCGTATGTATAGAAGTCTACGATATTTATGTGTATGCTTATAACAAAATATTTAATGAAGAAAGTTGTGTTAGTGGTTGAAATCACAAGCAGAATGATCACTGTTGCACACCACTATATAAAATTATCCCGATTAGCGCTTTCAAGCTTCACAGCTCATCGTCAGATCGGAATTGGCAATTCCGATCTGACGATGAGCTGTGAAGAAGCTTGAAAGCGCTAATCGTGATAATTTTTATATAGTGGTGTGCAACAGTGATCATTCTGCTTATAACAAAATATTAAACAAAAGTTATGCGCGCCGTTAGTTTTGCTTTCACAAATGAATGCTAATATAAAATGAATGCTAATACAAGTATGTCAAAAGTTTTTGCATATCTTTGAGTACTTTAAAAATAACTTTCCGGACATTTTGAAATCCATTAAATAATTTACATAATTTACATAGGTCTACTTAGTAACCAAGTCTATGCTGAAGTAAAACGAATTTAAGTCAATGTTAAAGCTATGACACATTGCCGAGCTATTAAACCCTGGTATAACGGTGTTAATTTGAAGAGACGTTTCGCCCCCACCATTGGATGCCATTTTCAGTGTAACGATCGAAAAGGTTACTGGTACGGTGTTCACAGTTCCCAAAGTACTGTAGTACATCGTACCAGTAACCTTTTGAATCGTTACGCTGAAGATGACCTACAATAGTGGGGCCGAAAAGTCTGTTCAAATTAACAGCATTAGACCGCGACCTAAGAGTCCGGCAATAGCTTTAACCGAGTTACGTTAGGCGCCGTGAGAGCCTAAGACATCAAAAGTTAATTTTCAATTGACTTTTCTTATAATTATTTTAAACATCGCAAGGGATGTATGGTATTCAATTACCAAACTTACTGTATTACCTGTCGAATGAATCTGTGAAATTTAATTGTCGTATGTAACTGTGGCATTTAATTTGCATATATGACTATGGTATCTAGTTGGATATGTAACTGGGGGATTAAATTTCGATCGTATCTGTGATATTTAATTGTGTATAACTGTGGGACTTTATTTTTATTGTATCCGTGGTACTTAATTGTCGTATCTAACTGTGGCATTTAATTTTCATATATGTCGGTGCTATTTACTTGATATAAGTCACTGGAGTATAGTAGCAAGAAACGTTGATAGCATCAAAGATACGTGTGCATTAACGGAAGCAGAAGCAATGAAAGTTGGTCTTGTGATTAATGAAAACAAGACAAAATGCATGGTAATGTCTAACTCAGAGGCCAGAAGGGCTCCTAGAGACTTCAATGTGAATAGGAAGCGTTTCAAAGGAGTGTCCTGATTTAGTAATTTAGGTGCATTCGTATCAAATGATAATAACATTAAGATGAGAATTAGAGAAAGGATACAAGCAGGAAATAGAATCTACTTTGCAAATATAAACATCTTCAAAAACAATCTTGTTACAAGAGGTATAAAACTTAAAGTATATTGTTCTCTTGTGCGACCAGTTGTGACATATGGATCTGATGTGTGGACTTTGACAGAGAATGACAAAATTGCTTTAAATCATTTGAGCGCAAAACATTTTCTAAAATTTATGGCCCGGTAAGAGAAAAAGGCAGTTGGAGAATACGCAATAACAATGAACTACAGGCTCTCACGCATGGAAAAGACATAGTGAAATTCACCAAATCACACAGGTTGCGTTGGCTGGGACACGTGGAAAGAATGTCTGAGGAAAGAATGAGTAACAGAATGCTGAAGGGAAGATTATATACTACTAGACGTATATAACGTCTACTAGACGTTAGACCAAGGATGAGATGGTTAGATGGCGTAATAGAAGATCTTGCCAGCATGGGAATCAGAGGGTGGAGAGGAAGGGCGGAGAACAGGGAAGCATGGAGGAGTATTGTTGAGGAGGCTAAAGCCCACCAAAGGCTGTAACGTCAGATAAGAAGACGTAACTGGAGTATTTCACTTCCGCATGCAACTGCAAAATGCAGTTATCGTATTAATTAATACTGTGGAAATTGTCACGTACACATGCGGTATTCGACTGACGTATGTAAGTCTAGAATTTACCTGACGTATGCCTGTGGTAAGTGAATGACACATGTAAGTACAGAATGTAATCGTCGTGGGGAACCGAGATATTTAATTGTAGTACTGCTATGACAATTACGGAACCTTCTCGAAAAGACGAGAGTGTCATAACTCTCGTCTATCCCAGCGTGTGGCGTCTGTGTCAAGGCCGTCCACTCGCGTGGCACTCCGGATCGTTCGAGAGCACTTGTAACTACTCAAATTATGCTGGCCGCCAAAAGAATGGATAATTATTCTGGAACACCTGAGAGACCTATATAAGCAACAGCGGCCGGCTTAGGAGTTAGATAGACGTGGCGAGATTGTACAGTTGTTGTCCCGAATTTTGGAAGTGATTACTGTGTTATAATTAGTGCGGAACTCTTCGCATTATTATTGCGAGTGGACAAATTTAACTTGAATTATTGCATGAGAGTACCTTGTTGATCTCACATTGTTATTTGTGACTAACTAAAGCTGGTAATTAGTGATTTCATCGGTGTCTGTATTTTGTTTCCACTGTAGAATTCGACGATCCGTGAGACCGTCGTAACAGTACGAAATGTGGTATTTTTTCTTCGAGTTCGTAATAACCGTACAGCTTCTTGATAGACTGCGGCTGTAATTGTGCGTCTAAAGAGAATAAAAAAGCGGGAAGTCTCTAAACATTCGAAAATTCTCAAAAACCAAAAAGTCGCGAAACTATGAGGAGTAGAAGACATACGAGTAGATGAAAATTCAAAAAAACGAGGCACATAAAAGCTTTGCGCGTCGGTGACACTGTGGCGGCCATTCTCAAAACGTGCACAGGGGCACAAAATGTCGGATAATTTTTGCAATGAACAAAATTTTTTACAACATGCAAAGTGTAGACTGACACTAAACTATAACTGCAACTTAAAAATTTACGCTTACGGGAATTCTGATATCAAAACCACAGAATTAATGGGCGCGCTACAGTATTCCAGTCGATTTGGAAATGGTGCTGACAGTCCGTGCCGGCATTTCGACTCTGAACACTTTCTTTCCATTTATTCGTCTTTCAAAACCGTTATACGGTTTTTGTAACCACCGAATTGTGTTTGAGTTTACAGCGACATTGCTAATTGTGTTTTATGTTTTCAACCTTTTCTTCTCACACTTAGGTTTCTCGTAAATCTTTCCTGCATTATAGAATTCATAGTATCTATTCTAATTAACTAAAGCTCTAATTGGTATCTCACGGCCGGTGTCAACTCTGTTGAAATTCCATTGACTACTCTCCGGGTTATTAGACTACTGCCGCATAGAACAGACTTTTCGGCCCACCGTTGGATGCCATTTTCAGCGTAAACGACTCGAGTAACTGGAACGATCTTCACCAGTTAACCATAGTACTGTGGCAAACAACTTCCCGAGTCTTTTACACTGAAGATGGCCTCCAATGATGGGGCCGAAACGTCTGTTCTATGCGGCAGTAGTGGACCACGGCCTAATAACCCGGAGAGCCGAATAGCTCTGTTTAGTCTTACAAATATGTCTGAATTTACTACCTTATATTCGTTAGACGTGTTGTAGTTTTATTCATAGCTATTTAGGCAAATACAGTTTCATCTTTTCGAAGTAGTACTGAACCTCTTCTAATCTCGAGGACAGAGACATTAAGGAGTTTCAGGGAAATTTAGGACTAAGTAAAGACTAAAGATTAAGAAATTTAAGAATTTATTAAGCCTAAGTTGATGGTAGCGATACACTGCAGCCACATATTATAAAACACGTTAAGACCGTTAAGACCCGGCAGCGGTTATTACATTTTCCCATGTAACACTAGCGTTTTGTCAGGACCCTGTAGGTTATACATTATAAAAACTGTTAACACTTTTCTGGCGCATTTTGTTTTGTTTTTAATTAAAGTCAAATTTCTAGAATTTGTATTTGCTTTTAATACGCTTTATAGACAGCAAATCTCTCAGAATTACATTCTCTACAAATTTAGTTAGAGATTTTTATTTGTTTATTGGAAAATTAACCAAGTTATTTCATCCCAAATCTAAGAAAGTGTGTTTTTCGACTACAATTTTTTGTGTTTTACACAGTTTTTCTTAGAAACTAATTGCGATAGAGGTCTGGGACCTTTTTTATTCAATTTTGCAGCTTAAAAATCACGAGAAACAACCAAATTTACTCTTTAATTTGTACCCCAAACATTTCGGTATGGCTTTTACCGGGGGAGCAGAAATGAGTGCGAAATGTTTCGCGAGTCCAAACTCCCCTAGAAACATATATTAGTGTTAAGTACTCACCTATTCTCTTACTGACGCCGACCATGTTAGCACCAGGTCCAGTTCACCTACAAAAGAACAACACACTTTTACACACATATAACAACTTGATAGTTCTCTTCGCAGCAAGTACTTTAATTAAAAAAAATTAACCTTATCTGTTTTATAACCATATCAAAGTTTAGTATTGTTACTGTGATACACGAGTATAAGTAGAATACCCATGCTGTCAGGTCTGGCGATATTTACCCACCGTGGCAAAATTTTAAGCCTCAGAATCCGATACGGGGAATTGGTGGAGATTTCTTTTTAACAGTGACTATATTGAAAGCCTTAAACGTTTGGAATTTCTTGACGGAAAACAAAAATAAAGACATTCAGTCACTGGATTCAACAGCAGCAGCCTTTGAAAAAGTATTGAAATAGACATTGTAGACCAAACCAGGGAATGGAGATCCCTTAGGAGTACAAATATTTACACAGGTGCTGATGAAAATTTATTAAGCTTCTGGAGAGAAGTGACAAACTCAAAGAGGGGATGCTAGATGATACTGAACCTTTTCCTACTGTGGATATTTTTGTGGTGGTGGTTGTGTGTGTGTGTGTGTGTGTGTGTGTGTGTGTGTGTGTGTGTGTGTGTGTGTGTGTGTGTGTGTGTGTGTGTGTGTGTGTGTGTGTGTGTGTGTGTGTGTGTGTGTGTGTGTGTGTGTGTGTGTGCATTACCATAGAGTAGTGACTAAACATAGATGTGACTGATTGTAAATTAGATTTGACAATTAAACATTTGGAAAATTGTGTAAGTATGTAGGTTATAATGAACTAAGCTGAAGAAAAGTATTTCAAAAATATTCAGCTCGATCTCAGAAGGTTAATACTTTTCCTTTAACACATTTAAAAAAGTTTTTTTTCTTTAATATTTATATTGTTCTTGTAACAGTATTTAAACAATTAGAACATTACGCTTCGCATGAAGGACACACATTGGGACAGCCATGTGGGAAAAAGACGTTAGACTGACGTGGCAACACTGGCCTTCGACTACTTTTACCGTCCGGACGCTTTTCATTATGGTTTCACTGACGGAGTCCTGCTGCTCACATTCAAAGTGATTAATTTTGTTAAGGATTTCGAATTCACGACGCACTATTTTGTGGTCTGATTCAACCTGATCATCGCCCCAATCAAATTACCGTATTTCGCATTTTCTTAAGCCTTAAACAGTGCAACAATGTATCACTACATTGAAATTAAGAACATACAATCAACGAACAGTGGAGCGTCCGAGCGTCGAATGAGACGCGAACCAAGAGTTGGAGAACCTCGTACAAGAGGAGGAACCGGGTGCAGCCTAACAAAGTCCTTACGGATCACAGAACGCACACCCGAACTCCCAGAAAGATCAGTTTCAGGAAAAATCTACCCTAGCAGGGTCACCCACAGCCACCACGAAACCATACCTCAACTCGTGAACACCGAGGGTGGGGACTGGACCCCCAGCCGGGCTATTCACGATCCCGTAAGTGCCGTTTTTGAGTATGTCGCTGATAAACACGACGAACCCCGAAGCCCAGAGTGGTCGCGGGCCCGACCTCCGGGGTCGATCCACAGGATATCCCTTGGAGGTATACGGTTTTACCTCCAACTTCTGGCGGCTGCAGGGGAACACTACCCCCACCAGGCCAGTAGGAAGGCAGGTTGCCGTATCCTCCCCCTCTCGTTCGGTCCAACTTAAGGCTCAAGCGACTCAACGGACACCAGTCCACCGGTGAGGGGAGAACAAGCGGCCGAGCCTGATGCTACTAGGGTTCATCTGTGTACTTAATGGACATCACGGACTGGCGCGAGAGGTCCGACAGCTACTGATCAGGGACTGCGCACCCTGGTTCCTGTTCGCAATGCGCTACTAGGAGTAAGGGACAATCAACGAACGGATGAACAATCTTAGTTAGCTATACAAAATATATACTCGCTTCACAGAAAAAATGCACATTAAAATAATTACATTCGTTAGTCACTAGAGTGTCGCACTACATCTTACCACATGTGTTTTGGCAAGACTTTATAGGCGGCGTAGTGGGAAATACGGCAACTGCATCCCACGACAGTGTCCGTTAGCAACAGGTGACATTTTCTTGTTCGGTCCGTGCGGCATAACAATATTTGGAAATTGCCTTGCAATATTAAAATAATTCAAGCAACTTTATTGTGGTTTATTGCGCTTTATTGTACTTTATATTTAAGGAATATTTATTTGTACCTCACGAATATTTTTAATAGAGCATTTCTTTTGTCAGCACGTTCCCGGGTGCACCATATAATAAACGTGCGGTTTCCAGTCCACATTTCATTACCTGGAAAAAGTCGGTGAAATACTTGTGAGTGACTGCTGATAGTCGCCTAAGCTTCACAGACCACGTACAAACCAAACTCCGTCAAGCCCGTGACGTCAGAGCCAAGATCTTTCCCTTCATCTCGCGCAGGAATCCCTCTCCTTGCGTACAAAACTGACCCTATACATTCTCTGCTACTGAGATCTGTACTGACATACGCAACCTCAGCGTGGAAGCCACTTCTCTCTGGCAGTCCAATGCGTAAGCTGGAACAGTTCCAGAACATTTCTGTTCAAATCCTGTCCAACTCGCCCTGGTTTGTTTGCAACCAAGCTGTCAGACGGGTCTCCGTCGTCAACGGTGGAAGAGTTCGTCTTCAGACTTTCTGTGACCCTCTTCTTCCGCGCCAGAGATTCCCACCACCCACACCTACGCAATCTGGTCAGGGACGAATGTCCCTCATGCCACATCGTAAAGCGACCCCGCACTTTACAACAGTCTCCTACATGGCGCCCTTCTCCTGAGGGAGCCAATATGTATCGCAGAAACCCACCAAATATAATCCCGAATACCGAACTGTCCTAAATGGCTGTCTTAGACACTCGTGGCCTCGGTGGGGCTATTTCATGTCAGTTGTGCAAGAACTTTCTTTCATGGCGCCAGTCCCGGATACACGAGCTGGTGTGGGCAGTCCACCGCTGAGCGGTCGGAAGGGCCGCGTCGGAGGCAGCAGTGCTGACTAACCGGTCCTTAAATGTACGGGGAGGTATCCCCGCTGTTACTCGGACACGTCACTGCTGGTTCAGAGCATTAGATCACACCACAAAACGATCGTCTGATGAGCACCTCACTTGCTAAGATCCTCTCTCCCTACCTATAACACAATAGGAGCATAACCATCCACAACCACACGACTTTGAAAATCCTAACACACTTGAGAGAGTACTATACTTGCAGTCATCGGAGGAGTCACTACGGGCGATGCTAGCACGTAGGGGTCTCGAGGCTACAGCTGCAGCTACAGTCCCCATTTCGACTGAGCCTCTGAAAGTGAGTACCTAGGAATAACACCCTGTAGGGGGAGGAATATGGGCGATTTATAATGAGACAAGCGAGTGTATGGGCGTGTAAAGTAGTAAGACCATTATTGAACGTTTCTAAGAATGCGGAAAAAACCTACGACAGCTGGTACTGTAGTTAATAAAAAAAACTTTTTATAGAACAGTCTTCTTCGTTTAAATAAAATGTTTCAAAACAGTTAGAATGTACACAGGGATTGTCATTTGAAAATATCCCTTAACAAAATAATTGTTCATTCTGACACATATATCTCCCTCAGCCAACAGTTAACAAGAGACCAGTAGTCAATACCCTCTTTTCTTTTTCTTTTTTAAGAAAATTCATTGAAAAACACCCAACACTAGTTTCATGTAACTAAGGCTTTGTGTCAGTATGTCCGTAGCAATGACGTGCCGTAGTGATAAGGAAGGAATTTTCCCTATTTCACTTTACTTAGAAAATATATGTGTGTGGACAAAGCAGTCTTTGTTATAAAAGGCAATTTGTAGACAATACCGGTGACTGACATCTTATAAACTAGGGTTACCTCTAGGAAACGCGTAGAGCTACCGTAAATAATTTTTCACTGGCATCTGGTAAAGTACTCGACAGTTTTAACAAAGATTGTGACTAAATAATGAAGTACGAAGGGTTATTCATTGAAGTGCAGATCTTTCCTAGGCCTGGACGTGGACACTGAGAACTGCGAAGCGAGGTAGCTTTAGAATCAGAGAAGATTAAGCCTACCAGAGGGACGGAATTCTTCCATCACTGTCTTTTTTGTATTAAGTGACGTTTCGGCTGCGCGATAAATCTGTAGTCGCCTTCAGGCCGAAACAAACACTAAAACATCTGAAATAAAAAATACTCTGTCTCACAACCGACAGAGAGTCAACACATACTAAAGTGTGTGCGTGTAAAGCAATAAAATAAATAAAATTTACCAACTATGGAATCTATAAAAAACCACCCACGGTCGTAGTTTACAGTTGATCTTGAAGCTTTCGTGATCATGTGAGTTCGTGCGTGTATTCAGTCTGTGTGTGGTGTGTGTGGTGTTTTATAGACTACATAGTTGGTAAGTTTATTTCTTTATTTATTTTATTGTTTGTTATGTATATACTTTAGTATGTTTTGATATGATTTATCGCGCAGCCGAAACGTCGCTTTATACAAAAAAGGCAGTGATGGAAGAAGTCCGTCCCTCTAGTAGGGTTAATTTCAATAAACCATCACTGACGTTTTTTAAAGAAATCAGAGAAGATGTTTTACACTGAAGAGGTTACCAAAATTCAATGTTCAGTGCAAGTAGGGATTGTGACAGCGAATAGTAAGAGATATTAGTAAAGGAATGTAAAAGATAGGAATGTGGCAGATTTTTTATCCAATAAAAATAATAATGCTGCGTATAAGAAAGAAAAAGTAGTAGGGATAGACCGATTTGTGGATGGCAGATAGAGATAGAAATATTTTAGAGAAGAAAGTGAAGAAGTTCACAGCTTTTAGTCACATTAAGAAAATCAACTTATAAAATCGTACTTAAACAGTCATATTTTAGATAATCACACTTGGATAATCATACTTGTGTTGGTTGTATGTATATGTCATTTATCGAAGTGTTTTAGAAGAGTGATAATTTACCGATTAAAGAATAAACAACGCGTTAAGGATGGGGCAAAACGGCGATGGAACTGTCTTATTTGGCCACCTTACCCATGCTATGCCCAATTACAGCACAACCTACTTTTCAATTGGGACCGCGTATTGTTACTCTGCATTTAAAGCTGATTCGCACGTATAAAACAAAACAAGGCTGGAGTCAGGCGACGAGAAGCGGCTACTTTATTTATAATATATTTGAGAAACTTTCTTTGGACTTATTATTTGGACTAATTATTCAAATAATTTTAATTGAAATTAGTGTTTTAGGCTCTCACGGCCATCGTCAACTCTGTTAAATCTGTTACTCCTGGCTGGGCTATTACGCCGTGGTCTAATCCTGTTAATTAGAACAAACGTTTCGGCTCCACGTTTGGAGGCCATCTTCAGTGTAATAAGATTGAAGGCTTCAATGGTAAATAATGTGTGCAATATTACACTACTGTGGTAAAGAAAGGAGTAACAGCTTTAACAGAGTTTAATTGAAATGTCTGTGTTTTCCCTCCCAATGTTCAGTTACTTTAGGTGACAGAATACAAATCACATTAAGTTAGGACTCTAAAATTTCGCGAAAAATGCTCAGTTAATATATACGACAGGCCTGACTGTTCTTTACATACTGGTTTAATGGTTTACGAGCAAAACCGTCGTAGCTTCTGCAATTCGCCTGACGTCCTTCTACGTTGGCGAAATCAACTCTCTGATGTGGCCGACCCGAGCTGTTTTATTCTCAACCATTTCTCGTAAACATTATTCGTTTACACCAACTTTGTCACTACTTATTGCCACACTGCTAAATACTTCGTTCTTGCCGAGGCCTTTCGGTGTCTCCACAATCTTCAGGACGTGTTAAGATGGCTGCTAATAAAACTAACAAAACTGGGGATTATTCGTTTAACCTTGGCCGAAGAGTCACCTACTCGATCATTAAACGGTATAATGATTATTTAGAATTTAACATAACCAACTTTAAAACCATAATTACCTACTACAAATGTTTCTACTTTAAAGAACATTTATACCCTACAAATCTACAAAAAATCCCAATTAAAAATATTCCACAGTGTATTACTGTGGTGGAGCCCCCTTGAGGTCGCCGCCCGGTCCATTGTCACTCCGTCCCATCAATCCATAGCCCCAGTAGCGTAACATTTTTAACCGGGCTCTCCTGCCAGTTTATGCCATGGACCCCCTTTTAAATTTTGACATACGCCCCTGAGGCTCTCCCAGGCCTTCGGGCCCCCCAGCCCTGAATGCTGCAAAGACATTCAAACAAAAATGACAATAGTCTACTCGTCGCGTCACTGACCAAAATAAATCCTGAAGGTTTATTTCCAACAATATTTAGACAAGAAAAGGTTTTTAATACCGGTAAATATATATATATATCGTTTTTTCTCGAAATAAGATTTTCATGGCTCGGGGCCCGGGCCCTCGGCGATCGCCGATCAGCCGACCTGGCCAGTCCGCCCCCGAAGACAGGCCTAAATATCGTTTATGTTGAACAATAATAATTAATTCTGTGTATTTACAGAAATATTGTTAAGAGATAGGCGACTTAATATTTATACCTCTCTATGTTTTGTTGACCCCCCCCCCCCGAAATGAAATTCCGCCTAAACCCGGGAATGTAATTACTCATTCCGCGTTAAACTGCATTTGCCTATCGAAGAATTTCCTGCGACAATTGCGTGTGCAGTTTAATTAATTATATGATTTCACTTTTTTTTTAAATTAAAGCCGTTCGGCCAGTGTGGTAACTGGCAAAGTCGTCCTTCACACTAACCTAAACCTGGACCGGAGCTTACAATTCGTTCGATTTTTGCAAGGGTTTCCGTCAAATAAATATTTTCTTCGACCCTCCAGTCGGCGCCGATGTAACTCGATAACGGATATTTTATTAAATCTTTGATTACAGGATGTACGCTAACTTATCCGAGTTTGTAAAAAAAAGAAGGAGATACACAAAAAGCATGACAGCTGATATTAACTTATTAATCTGTATGGCTGTGAAACCGAAAGTGAAATACGCCACTTAAGTTTTATATACTGTTCAGACTTTGAACTGTTAACCTTGTAATGTAATTACTGCACTGCGACACGCACAGATGACGTCACGTTTTTCTTATCTGCCGCCTACAGCAGGTACTGCTGCACGGCCTAAAGCAAAATTTTCGTTAGTTCTAACCAAGACTCCGAGTTGTTCATTGGTATCAGTAACGGCCGCGGCTACTGGCTTTCAGTTTTTTAATTATTATTATCCAGTGCAGCATGCACTAATTATACATAGCAAGCTCGCTTCATTTATCATGTCTTTTGACTTCTATTATTAATCAGATACGGACGTCATGTCGCGTAAACTTCTGCGCGTGTCCGCAACAGTATTCAATTTCAGCTATTCTCAATACATGATTATGATACAAATTTATACAGTCCACTTCTATTTAATTCAAAACCAGCCCTCCTCATTCAGCGTCTCCTGGAATAACTCGAGAAGACTTCAAGAGCTTCCAGCACGCAACATTTGGTCCTCACGGGCAGGATATCTTATTTTTGGTCCACAAGCGACCACATCCTTTGTCCACAGTGACAACATTTTTTCATCCACTATTTCAAACATGTCATTTTATTGGGCACAAAGGCCTGTGTCCCAAACAAGAGTCAAAAGTTAAAACATCTTCAAATTGAGATTGCTGGCAGTGGCATGTCCGTTGTTGCCGCAAAAAACGACTTACAGAAGTTTCACCAGGCTACAACAGGAAACGGCAAGACAGGTGTTCAACAGCAGTAATTCCACAACGGTAAATCACGCTGACATACGACGGCAATCGTCATCCAACCAGTACGAACAGGCGAGGCAACAACATCACAGGTTCACGAACGGGATCCGAGCTGAATCAACAGGACCGAAACAGTTCGGAACACGCCAGGATTCCACGTGACTATAAACTTTCATTTATCAGTTCATTTATGACTTTCACTTATACTTGTTCATATAACACATGAATATACAAATTGACCAACATTTTATATTCAGTATACTATTATTAATGCCTTATGCACACATATATAATTACAATATATATTAATTACTTAATGGCTCACTGAGAGTTCAAGTGTCCACATAATGCTATACTATTATTGTTCAAATGCATAATTTCAATATCGCTGATGGCTGTTTGTTAATGGAGATAATGAGGATATGTTATATTGAGTAATGTGTTAAATGATGAGATGATCAATGGCTCCGACATTATATTAAGCTTTATCAAAATTACTTCAATTATTAACCTGCTTTGCGCGTACATCCTTTCAAATTACTTTTGTCTTCAATCGCAATCATGACCGATGTCAAAGCCCTGATAAAGAAGCGGGGCACTATTAAAGCTTCCATATCCCGCGTAAACACGTTTGCAGATAATTTCGACCCGGAAAACGGCGATCATCACGCGCTAAGAATAAAGTTGCGACATTTAACGGAGTTATCCACTAAATACGATGACATTCAATCTCAAATTGAATCCGCTGACGCTGATTTCGCGCTAGCAAGTGATAGGGTCCAAACTGAGGACGATCTTCGTAGCACTGAATGTAAATTGCAACACTTGTTGGATCAAGTGGAACAAGTGAATCAAAAACCGTTGGTTAGTACCGAGAGTACGCCTCTTAAAACCCCCCCTATACAATTAGAACCGATAAAATTACCTCAGTTTTCGGGTAACGTAATTGAGTGGCAGCACTACTATAATATATTTTTCGGATTGGTGCATGCCAGAATCGATCTGACGAATATACAGAAGCTACATTACTTGCACTCGTCATTAAGTGACGAGGCGCTAAACGTCATAAAATCGCTGCCGATTACTCATGAAAACTATGTCATAGCTATTGATCTATTAAAAAACAGATATTGATTGTAAGTTGATTGTCTCAGCTCATCATGTGAGGAATTTCCTGGGTGTTCAATCGGTTCGACATGAGTCCAAAATTGATATTTCCAAATTTATCGACGAGATAACAGCTAATATCAATGCATTAAACACATTAAATTTGCCCGTGAATACTTTCGAAATTATTCTTACTCATTATTTGGCCCCAAAACTCGATAGGTATACGCTTAGATTGTGGAAAGAAAGTTTGTCAGAAGAACGACTTCCCAACTTTAATAATTTTATAAAATTCCTAAATTCACGGAGACAGCTTTTACAAAATCTCGATAGCGAAACGGCTCCCACAAGCAAGATAAATGGTTGCGATAAGGCTCCTTATCGCCGGGTGAACACGGCCAAGGCCATATTTCACTCTCATGTCGGAAATAATCTCTGTCAGCTGTGTAAAGATAAACACAGAATTATTAATTGTGCACAATTTACAACGCTTACTATACATGAGAAAAAAAACGTTATAATTAAAAATAAACTCTGTCTAAATTGCTTTCGTCCAGGTCACGATAGCGTCCGCTGCCCATCCAAATTTTCTTGTAGAAAGTGGGCTAAACGTCATCATACCCTGATTCATATGCCTGACAAACCCGAATCGTCCACCAACAACCAGTGTTCGCTGAAATTACAAACGAATAAATCCATATTATTATCTACAGCAGTCTGCATGACTACTGACCGTTCAGGTAGAAAGCAACCGATTAGAATTTTGTTGGACTCCGGTTCGGAGGCTAACTTTTGTACCATGGATTTCGCCCGCTGTATGGGTTTGAAATTAATCAAATCTCAATTGCCCATAACGGGTATAAACAATTCGTTATCCCAAGCGGACTTCAGCACCAGAGTCAGGTTACAGTCTCGCTATAAAAAATTTGGTTTAAACATACATTGCGCTGTCCTTCCTAGCATCACCAATAATCTCCCGGCGGAATCATTTGATGTCACATCTTTAAATTTGCCCAAGGGCATATTTTTAGCCGACTCGCAACTCAACTTCTCGTCGCAAGTCGACTTATTACTTGGTGCCCAATATTATCTGCAGTTAATTGAACCTACTAAATTTATCCGTGGCCCACATTTTCCCGTAATTCAGGAGACAAAACTAGGTTTCATTCTCGCAGGTAACTTACCGTTTAATGTTGACATGAAACCAATTTCATCCTTTATGGTACGTTCTAACGATAGTGAACTTTCCTCGCAGCTAAAGGAATTTTGGAAGTTGGAGGAAGTTTCTGTTCGTAATACCTCCGCTGAGGATTCGGACTGTGAGAATCATTTTGTGTCAAATACCGTCCGCAATGACGATGGCAGATTTGTGGTATCACTGCCTCGAAAGGCAAACAGGTCTCATTTGGGTGATTCTCTACGCGGAGCTATCCGCAGGTTTCAGTCATTAGAACTTAAGTTCAAGCAGAACCCTGCCCTTTACAAAGGCTATAGCGAGTTCATGCGTGAATATTTAAATCTTGGTCACATGTCGCCACTTAATGAGTACGATTTGTCGCATTCAGACACCTTTTATTTGCCTCACCACCCCGTCTTTAAGGACTCCAGTATAACTACTAAGTTACGGGTTGTTTTCGACGGCTCCGCTAAGACGACAAATAATTTGTCCTTGAACGATACCCTGATGGTCGGTCCCACGATCCAGCAGGACCTGTTCTCTATCATGACTCGATTCCGAACACACCGATACGTCCTTATCGCTGACATTGAAAAAAATGTATCGACAAATTCTAGTTAATCCGAAGGATTCTAATTTGCAGCGTATTGTCTGGCGAGACGCCCCGCATAAGGAGCTCCAACATTACGCTTTGAGGACAGTCACTTACGGGACTGCAAGTGCCTCCTTTTTGGCGACAAGATGTCTGGCTCAAGTAGCCCAAGAAGATAAATCCGAATACCCCATAGCCTGCTTAGCCATAGCCAACGACTTTTACGTGGACGATCTCATGACGGGTTCAGACAACCCGAACGTCCTATCTAAGATGAAATTTTAAATCACAAATTTGCTAAGCCAATATGTAGGTTTTACCCTACATAAATGGTTTTCAAATGACCAGACAATTATGGCCTCTCGCACTCACTTTTCCCATGATTTTAGCAAAAGCCAAGATGTGCACACATTGGGCATTCAATGGAACGTCAATGAAGACAGTTTTCTATATAACGTCTAGAGAAATGTCAACGTCGCTGTGGTAAACAAAAGAAGTGTGTTATCGGTCATTGCAGGGATCCACGACCCTTTGGGCCTCATCGGTCCTATTACATTTTGGTGCAAACATTTTGCACAACAATTGTGGTTAGCGGGTACCAGTTGGGACGAACCCTTATCAGGCTCATTGTCTAGAACTCTATTCTCAATTGGTCGCGGACACTCATTTTAAAATTTCGAGGTCTGTTAAGAGTCTAAATAATTATCGAATCATGTCATTACAGCTTCATGGATTCGCTGACGCGTCAGCAAAGGGTTACGCGTGCTTAATCTATGTGCGGGTGGTCTATTCAAACGGCGCCATATCGTCAAACCTGTTGTGTGCAAGGTCCAGGGTCGCTCCGCTGAAACAGATAACGCTACCCAGGATTGAACTTTGCGCTTGCTTATTGCTGGCACAGTTAGCTTCTAAAGTAATAGACGCCGTCAACTACAATTTCGACGAATTATATTTTTATACGGTCTCGATGATAGCCTTGCATTGGATCCATCAACAATCTTCCCGTTGGAAGGTGTTTGTCGCTAACCGTGTCGCTGAAATACAGCTTCTTACTAACCGGAAAACTTGGCACCATGTAGCATCACTGGACAATCCCGCCGACATTTTATCGCGCGGTTGCCTCCCTCGCATTTTATATAACCACACTCAATGGTGGCATGGCCCGTCCTGGTTATCACATGAGTCATCATCATGGCCCGTCAGTGCCTTCGATACTCATTCTCCCTGTACTTATCCCGATCTTGATCAAGAACGACGCAAACAGGCCCATACTTCACTAATCGTCGCTTCATCCACCTCTAGTTATGTCGAAAATTACTCATCACTTACAAGACTCATTCGCGTTTTCTCATATTGCCGTAGGTTTATTCGTAACTCTAGGCTCCCCGTTGCAGATAGGGAAACTTCTTTTCTCTCAGCCCAGGAGTTGCACGATACTCTTTTGACCTTTATTCGTCAGTCTCAACAATTGCATTTTGGTATTGAGGTTAATGAGCTTAAGGAACATCGCTGCATCCCAAACAGCAGTAAGATTCTCTCACTTAACCCCTTCCTTGATGATTCAGGTATATTGCGTGTGGGTGGACGTCTGCAGCTCTCCCAGCTTAATTACGCTGGGAAACATCAAATAATTTTACACCCGCATTCTCATCTCACCAAGTTAATCATAGAATATGAACATCTTCGTTTATTGCACTCTGGCGTACAATTAACCCATTTTTCTCTGAGACAGAAATATTGGATTGTTAACGATAAGTCCTATATACGCTCGGTAATACATAAATGTATTACTTGTTTCCGTTACCGTGCTAGAGGTGCGAACCAGTTACTGGGTCAACTACCCCCTTCTAGGGTCACGCCGGCTAGGCCATTTTCCCAAGCTGCAGTGGACTATGCCGGTCCCGTACTTATACGTCATGGCGGGCAGCGCTCAAAATCGACGTCAAAGGCGTATATTGCGTTATTCATATGCATGTGGACTAAGGCCATTCATTTAGAATTGGTATCTGACCTTACTTCAGACGCCTTTATTGCAGCCTTGAAACGGTTCATCGCCAGTAGGGGCATTCCTACTCAATTATTTTCGGACAATGGTACGAATTTTCGTCGTGCTAGCAGCACATTGCACGAATTGTACAGTCTTTTGAGTTCCAAGGGATTTGAGCAAGCTACACAGGGGTTTATCGGTTCCCAGGGCATAAAGTGGTCCTTTATTCCACCCTCGGCTCCTCATTTTGGTGGTTTGTGGGAAAGCGGTGTAAAAAGTGTCAAATTTCATTTACGTCGCGTGATTGGCGGCACCGTTTTGAGTTTCGAGGAGTATGCTACCACTCTAAATCAAATTGAGGCTTGCCTTAATTCACGACCTCTATTTTCTATATCAAATGATGTTAGGGACCCTGAACCCTTAACTCCCGCTCATTTCCTGGTCGGCTCTCCACTCACGGCTCTCCCGGAGCCCGACTGTACCCAAGTCAATATTAGTCGTTTGGGCAAATGGCAGCTGCTCCAAAGATTCACACAAATCCATCTGGAGACGATGGTCCAAAGACTATTTGCACCAGTTGCAACAACGCAACAAATGGCGCACCACTTTAAGGAATTTAAATGTCGGACAGCTTGTCCTCATTCTAGACGATAATTCCCCCCACTTCAATGGAAGCGAGGGGTAATTACTAATGTTTTTGCGGGTCAGGACTCCATAGTGCGCGTTGCTGAAGTGCGCACCGCACAGGGTATCCTACGTCGACCCATCCATAGGTTGTGCCCCCTTCCGGTGGCATCAGACTAGCCGCATGAGCTTTCATACGGCGCGTACCAGGAATGTGAACTTGTCGCATTGCCTTGTATTACTCCCGGGACATTCTCGGGGCGATCATATAATCTACCTTTATTATTATGTTATTGAAGTTTTTGTGACTATTATTATGCTATTATGTACTATGAACCATTGTGTCAATCGTTATGTATTATGTATACTCATATTATGCATTTTTACATCCTGTCGGATATGTCTATCTTACTGCCATGTATCATTGAATTTGATATCATTATATCAACACTATGCATGTACATTATTATGTTCTTTCTCTATTGTATTTACGATGGTTATGTATCTTTAAATTGTTAGTCTACTATTATTGTATCTGCTACTATGTCGTTATTATTGTATTACTGGATTGAGTCAGTTTTGGAGGATGTTTTCTTTATACAAATTAAGGGATGTCGCTTATTTTCTGTTAAAGATTAAATGTATGTATTTACCAAACCTATGTTAATGCTTCAAAGAAGATTATGTTAGTTATATAAGCACTTTTGTTTTTAGCATGGGATTTAGTTTGTATCTTTTCTGTGCAGAGAGTGTTTTGTTTTACTTTAAGTTTGTTCTGATAGCTTAATTAATTTTGTTATTTATAGATTTCTTGTGTCAGAGACTATTTACTTTAAACAAAGGTCAACTTATTCAATGTGTAAAGCTTTCAAGTATTTTATGTATTTTCTTTGTATACAACATTTGATGTAATTGTGATTTACGTTTCACACAATAACTTAAATTACAAAATCGCCCCGATTTTGAGCGGGCAGTATGTTCAGACTTTGAACTGTTAACCTTGTAATGTAATTACTGCACTGCGACACGCACAGATGACGTCACGTTTTTCTTATCTGCCGCCGACAGCAGGTACTGCTGCACGGCCTATAGCAAAATTTTCGTTAGTTCTAACCAAGACTCCGAGTTGTTCACTTGTATCAGTAACGGCCGCGGCTACTGGCTTTCAGTTCTTTAATTATTATTACCCAGTGCAGCATGCACTAATTATACATAGCAAGCTCGCTTCATTTATCATGTCTTTTAACTTCTATTATTAATCAGATGCGGACGTCATGTCGCGTAAACGTCTGTGCGTGTCCGCAACAGTATTCAATTTCAGCTATTCTCAATAAATGATTATTATACAAATTTATACAGTCCACTTCTATTTAATTCAAAACCAGCCCTCCTCATTCAGCGTCTCCTGGAATAACTCGAGAAGACTTCAAGAGCTTCCAGCACGCAACATATACTGAAAGGTTAAAATGATTATCTTTTTACCGAGTATGTCAGAAACTTCTCATTTACTACCTAAGTGATTAATAATGTGAAATAGGGAGTGAAAAAGCTGCTACCCATCAGATGAGTGTCGTGTGTTCTATAAATACCCTGTACAAATATGAAGACTGGAAACCGAAGTGAGAAAAGATATTTCTTGGAAATTTAAAGAACCCGTTTGCCGTCCTTGTATTACTGTCAGGCAGTAAAATGTGTTTTTATTACAGCCTCAATCCAAAAATTGGTGGGTGGTGGCCATACTGCGAAATCGTCAGGTTGAACTGTTACTCATCCACTATACACCCTTTAAACTCACTTCTGAAAATAGGCCTACTTGCAGCACGACACTCTTTTTACCCTTCTCGTGAATCGTGTTGTAAGACAGCAATATTCGCCAAGGGGAGTCGGAACATTTTCAGATCCAATACTATTTAAACGGGAAAATTAGCTACTTTAGGTACCATTATTTGAAAAACGGTTAATTCTATCTCTATAAAATTTTTAACAAATACTAAGCACACTTACCTTTTGTTACTGTAGCAGATTTACTAAAATATATTTCTGGTTACGATTGAAAAAATTTGAACTTTTATAAATTTTATTCACGTATAATTTTAAATTAAACATTTTTTTATTAAAGGTTCTGCTAATTATGTTTTTATATTGTATAAAAGTAAACAACATATCTGCAAAATATCAGGCTTGTACGTTTTAAAGTTTTGTAGGAAAATGTACCTAAAATTTAAAAATGGTAACTATCGGAAAACCTGGTTTAAAAATTGAAACACACTTTAAAGAATTTTATGAGTCTAAAATCCAGCAGGAGCATAACTTTCACATTCACATTCTTCTCTCTTCTTTTTAACTGTCTTCTTCTCACCCTTTGTCTTTTATTTTGTCTTGAGTCTCCTTATCAGCCTTTCGTATACGTTCTGCTTCAATCTGTTTGAGATCTTCAACCATAAATTTCCCAGGATTGACCTGAAGAACATTTGCCTTTCTAATACAACCTTCATTAAAGCATATAGTTGCATCTGTGACTTCAAGTTTGAGAGTTTGCAGGCCCACAACGACAGTATCTGGGAGTCTTTGCCAGATAGAACTATTGAAACTTTCATTCGGATTCCGAGTTTCCAGTGAAGACAGCGTTTTAAAGAGATCTTCATTACACAAGTCTCCATTTAAAGGCTTAACTGCTTCAACTACTGCTTTTGGTAGTGAGTGGTCATGTTTGTAGATTGTTCTATCTTCTTTTGCCTTATTGAACTGCCACCAACTATCATTACAAACTTTGGATCGTGCGTTAAATAATACGCATTTCTTTTAATTTATTAATTTTTTTACATCCAAATAACCATTAAAGCATATAAAACCAGTGGTTGATTTCTAAAATTATAGGTGACGGAACCCATCAATTCAAAAGTTGTACAGACACAAATATACTTATATTTGATATTAGCGTATACGCTTACATCAGGTTATACAAAGGATGTCTACATTTTTAAAGCCAAAAAAATATGTAACATACGTATAAACTTGTATCTAAAAAGGTAATAAAGCCTACTGATATTTCTAAAGTGCTTCATCGTCAGGTTAGCCGCAAAACATATCACTCATGATGGTGTCATCCCGGAGCCTCAATCAAACTCTAAGTGATAGTTTCAGTGGTTCGGACATTTTAAAAAGTTTCCATAGTTTCATCATTGTGTCGCCATATTGTTGATTTCTTTATCTTTCCTTAATCTTTGTGTCCAATGCTGTATGTTGGCCAGAAATCACCCCACTCACATTCACTTGAAGATATTGCTATTGATTATATAAAACTATTATTGTATATAAAACTATATTTTTTTTTAAAGAGAAAGAAACGGAAAATTTTCTAGCGTCAAAATTTTTTTGCATTTTTTTTTTGTCTCAAAAAGGTACTCAACCCCTTAATACTGTAGTCGACAGTTGTTGTTATTACGAAACTCTTATGATTCGACTCCACAGGTACCCGTCAGTCCGTTACCTAAGTACTCAGTGTTATGCCTCCTGTCTGTCTTCATTAGTCAGTACCACTTTCCGTATCTGGCCGTACCTCGTCCTCCTTATCGTAGTTAACGTATTAACCTACAAAATAAAGTCCATGGATGAGAGTTTCTGCAATCCTTTGTTTCTGTTTCCTATTTTTTGCCTCTTTTTTTATTTCCTATCATTCCGCGAAGTCTTCTCCATTGTTCTTGCACGCGCGTACGTGCGTGTAGTTTTCCGTAGCCTCATGCAATGACGTATCTAGAATTTGGTCTGGGGGGGGGTCCGGTCGAGTCGGCTTCATACAAAATAAATAACAAGTGAAGGCTAAGCAACATTACTATCTTTAAAGTCATTGAAAAACGTGCGATAACATCCTGACATCAATACCAATAAAGAGAACGGTAATGATACAATAAAAATACGCGTTGTTGGGACATTGTTTAGAAGATACTTACTGACTGAATTGATTTTCCTATACAGTATTTCATATTTCAAACGTATTCGCAAATGCTGTGTAATAAAGCTGTTTGTACATTTACAAAATAGTCACTGCCACAGTAATTTTAGTAATATTACCGTACACAGTTGAACAAATAATATAAATAGCCTAAAAATTAAGCGAGTAACAAAATTCGTCAATTTTTTTTCAACCCTCTGGGAGGGGGGTCAGGTCCCGTTCCAGAGCCCTGACCTCATGTAGAGTATAATTTTACTGTGTAGTGTCGGCGTCTGCAGATTGATGTGGCACGTTACATATACATTTGTGGCTCTCAAACGAAATACAAAAGTGTTACGTGGATGTAACGAAAGCGATATCCTGACAACGGCTCCGGTCACGCGCGAACCGATTTCTCCCGCTGTACCACGTTCGAGGTGACAGCCATAACGAATAGCTTCGCATTAAGTTAAATAATAAAATTTTACTTCCATAAACCTCGCATGCGTTTACATGTAAGCTATGTAAACGGTGTCCCATAAAGTACGCAAGATTTAATAATGTTGTAAAAACTTTTATTTATTGAAAAATATCAGATGTTTTAATGTTAATACAAAGTACACTTACTGCGGTTAAATGTGGAACACAATATCAGACAAATGTCCCCCGCGACTCTGCCGGCACACTGTTGTCCGTCGATCGAAATTTTCGATGACCTTCTTGCACAATTCCGGCTCAATCTCACCAATAACTCGTTGAATCTGTTCCTTGAGTTGAAAAATTGTTCGTGGATTGCGGACATAAGCGCGTGATTTCACATATCCCCAAAGGAAGGAGTCGCATGGTGTTAAATCACAAGACCTCGGTGGCCAGTTCTGATCGCCGTTGCGTGAAATAAGACGTGCAGGAAACTTTTCAGATAACAAAGCAATTGTTTCGCGGGCACTATGACTGGTTGCGCCGTCCTGCTGAAACCACATATCTTCGAATTCCATACCTTCCAGTTGAGGCCACAAAAACTCCATTATCATGTTCCGGTAACGTTCGCCAGTCACTGTTACTGCATCTCCAGCCTCATTCTCAAAGAAATACGCCACCAGCCCAAAACCCGCACCAAACAGTTGCTCTTTGTGTATGCAAAGGCTTCTCGTGAATGATACGAGGGTTCTCTGTAACCCAAAGCCGACTACGTATTTCGTTTATTTACGTACCCGTTGAGGTGGAAGTGTGCCTCATCGCTAAAGATGGTGGACACCATCTCCACCTCCAGATGGTGGTGGTGGGTGGTGGTGGTGGGTGGTGGTGATGGTGGTGGTGGTGGTGGTGGTGGTGGTGGTGTGGGAAAGAGCACCGTCTATTTCACGTTTACCCAATATCCAACTGACGAATTCTCGGCGCTTCAAATGGTCACACGGTTTGAGTTCTTGTGTTAGTTGGATTTTGTAGGCATTCAGATGAAGATCGTTTTTTAGAATTCGCTGCATTGTGCTTCTTGGAATGGCCAGTTGTTGTGATCGACGGCGAATTGATTTCCCTGGACTCACATCGACACTATCTCTCACTACCGCGACGTTTTCAATAGAACGGGTAGCGCGAGGACGTCCAGACGATTTAAAGTCTAATAACGAAGCTGTTTCTTCGAATTTCTTAATCAATCTCTGCACAGTTGATAGATTAGGTGCTTTTCGTCGTCCAAAAATTCCACGCAATTTACGAACGGTTTCCGTATAACATTCACCGTTCTTATAATGTGTTTTCACAATAACAACGCGCTGTTCTTTCGTGTAACGCTCCATGACGACTAATGGCGAGTAAACGGCAACAACAATACAACAGTTGCAGTGCTACCAACCTAACAAGACGAAAGTGGCGCGTAATTCAAATATTTCGTACATTATGGGACACCCATTATATACATAGATCATGTTTGTGGCCTTACGTTGAAACCCAGCTTTTTACATAACAGCGATCTTAAACAAGTAGTTATCCCCCGATAACCGCAGGTTTCCAAACAAGGCTTTCGGTTATAAGCAGTTTTATGAATTCGCATTAGCTTCCAACCGCAGGGCTAGAATTCTCTTATGTGCGGGCTGACACCCTCGCGCTTTCATTCCTCGTAGTTGGATAGAATTCGGTTTGTCGAACGTTGTTGTTCTGCCGTAAACGACAATAAACAGAACAAAGTAAATTCTAATCTCTCTTCTTCTTCTTCTTCTTCTTCTTCTTCTTCTTCTTCTTCTTCTTCTTCTTCTTCAGCACTGCAGCCTAATTTGAGCCCTGGCTTCCAACGTCAATCTTCTCCAAGGTCCCCCTGTCCATTGCCATTAGGTGATACCTAAGATTGAGATTTGAACAAAATGTAAGAAAGTTAGAAATATTTCTGGGAGCTAAAGAATGAAAGCTTTTAAGGTAGGCCTATATCTGCTCCGTGAAGAGAGTATCTGTCATCTGTACCAGAAGAGGTTAACAGAGTATGCACAATTTGTCTATACTAGTAACAATATAGACGAAAAATGGAGGGAACCTTCTGGAGAAAGTGGACAATGAAGTGCTTGGAAAGAAACGAACAAATACTCGGAAAAGAGGTTTAAAATTATGGGAGGAAAAGATAGAGCAAGCGATACGAGAAAAGCAATCGGATAATCATAAATACCTTCAGACAAGAATCAGTGAAGATCTGGATACTTATAAGCAAAAACGTAATGCTGTTGAATACATTATCCGGGAAGCGCATGATAAATCATGGAATAGATGTATTAAGAATATAGAGGACGTCAAAAGGTGGTATACAAGTTAATGAAGCATCTCAACCAAGAAGAGAAGGAGACGTTGCATCTGAATTTGACTACAAAGGACAAATGGATAGCAGCTGGTTTGGTTTGGATAAACTCAGAACTGAAATACTCTAGTGCATTACTTAAGTTTAGATTGCTACGTTTGTTGAATAATATTTAATAACTTATTTGCTGCAGGAGACGCAGGATCCCGGAGGAATGGAGAGTAATCGAGGCCATTTCTGTTTTTAGAAAAGATGAAAGAACTTTGCCACCAAATTATAAAGGTTCTGTCCGGATATCTTACTTCTTGACGAACGGGCAGGATTTTTTGAGAGCCAGTCTTGCATTGACGACGTATTATTTTCGAATATATCGATCTAGAAGAGAAGAGAATTTGGAGACACACCTTCATTGACTGTGAGAAAGTATTTGATAGAGTTAACAGATCCATTCTGTGGGACATTATGTGTAATGTGGGTTATCCTAAGCATCTTGTAGACGTCACGAAGAGCTAACACTATTGTACAAGAAGAAGTATTGTCTATAGGAGAGAATTTGACACAAGAGATTTACATTAGTCAGGGAGTGCGCCAAAGCTGAATTATATCTCCAGCATAGTTTAATATCTATATTGATGGCAGTTAGAGAGTGGAAATTACGACTGCATCCGGGAATAAAAATACACAATAGAACTTACATTAATACAACGCTGTTTTCCCATGATAAAGTAATCGTCCAGAACAATGAATGCGAGCTCCAGAGATCGACGTTCCAGTTACAGCAAGTCTGTTCAAATTGCAACATGAAAATTTCTGTGCAGAAGACAAAAACTATAGCATTTATGGACAGATACCCCTTGCGAAGTAGGGTTGTATTGGATAATAAGAGTATAGAGTAGGTGTCACATTTCCGCTACGTTGGCTGTGACGTCACTTATGATGCTGAGCACACGCTGGGTAAGTTTCCACAATTCGTCCAGTGTTATCGAGGAAAACTAGGAAAGAGACTCGACTAAAATTTCATAAGGTAATGGCTGTGCCAGTGCTACTGTATGGTTCTGAAACTCGAGTTCCGGCGAAAAAAACATCTGAGTAGCCATCAGAGTTGAGATTCTTGCGATCTGTTAAAGGCTGCACACGAAGAAACAGATTCTACAACGAAAACATTCGTAAAGAGTTTAACATTATTAATATCCATTATCAACATTATTAATAACATTATTAGTATTGCAGAAAACAAAAAGAGACGGACTGCTTATCTGAATAGGATGCCAGATGGCCGGCTGCCTCAGGAAGTTTGGCAATACAAGCCTATTGGACAACGAAGTATGGCAAGACCTAGGAAGCGTTGGTGAGGTGGATGTATTCCTTTGGGACCGGAACAGGTGATTCGCCTAGTCTCTGATACAAGAAGAAGAAGAAGAAGAAGAAGAAGAAGAAGAAGAAGGAGGAGGAGGAGGAGGAGAAGGAGGAGAAGGAGAAGGAGGAGGAGGAGGAGGAGGAGGAGGAGGAGGAGGAGGAGGAGGAGGAGGAGGAGGAGGAGGAGGAGGAGAAGGAGAAGGAGAAGGAGAAGGAGAAGGAGAAGAAGAAGAAGAAGAAGAAGAAGAAGAAGAAGAAGAAGAAGAAGAAGAAGAAGAAGAAGAAGAAGAAGAAGAAGAGGAGGAGATCGTTTTCTTTATCGCTGTGATACTGCTGGGTTTTAAACAAAGTTTAACCAATTTTCCAAGTCGGTTTCAACAGTTTAAGTACTTTCATTCTATTCCATTATTTTTGTTTTACGGGTTTCTTCATTACATAAGCAGCATATTAAATAATAGCAATACAGTACGCATTCCTCATTCTGTATTTTAATTTTTTCTTTTCGCATTATTTAGCAGATTGCATGTGTACACATCGTTTTTATCAGTCTTATTAATTTGGAAATTTGTATCCTGTGCCAACATTTTCTGGAATCTTCTACAATTTTTGCCCCGGTGTACTTTTGAAAACCTTTCTAATTTCTATACGTTACAAAAACAGTCTAAAATAAACCAACGCGACTATAAATATTTTAAGGCGTATAGAAGAAAGACACTGTAAAACTTGATATTAAATCGGGTAATACGATTTTAGAACAGGCCGAACGTTTTTGCTACACGGAGAGCACCTTCACTTGTTAAAGTAAATGTGGGACAGAGATTGAGAGAAGAATAGCTGTAGCAAAGCAGGCGTTTCAGAAGAAAACGAATTTACTTACGGATAATCACCTATGTATGGAGGCAAGGAAAAGGTTCGCAAAAACATTTGTGTCGAGTGTCTTAACTCGTGGGTGTGAGGCGTGAACCCTCGGCAAAATAGAAAGGAGGAAGCTGGAAGCGATGGAAATGTGGGTCTGGAGGAGAACGACGAGGACGAGTTGGATGGATAAGCAAAGTAATGAGCAAGTCCTCGCAGAAGTGAACGAAGATAGATCAATTTTAAAAATGATTGGAAGAAGAAGGGCAAAACTGATCGGTGACGTGTTACGACACAGTCAATTCTTTAGTAACATTTTTGAAGGAAAGGTGTTGTGGGGAGGGTATAACACAAAAAATTTCGAAAAGTTTTATTTTATAATTAGCAGTAAGGAATGTCGCTGAAAGCAATAACGAAGGGTATATGTGTGGAAAACATATTTTGTAAGGGACAAAAGGAGAACGAGCAAGCACGCTGTAGTGACGGACAGGTCATAAATTTCGTAGGCAGCTGCAACCACCCTGTGAACAAACAGAGTTCACTGCTCCCGGTACGTAGAACACCAGTTTTTTGTGAAAACACATTGATTCCATTGGAAACTACATACAATGTGTACAGAGCCATTAAAGGAGAAAAGGCTTAACAATGGTCAAGCATACATGTGTACGCCAGCTGTCAGGAGAAAGCGACGAAGGGTGGATTGATTTGAAGGACTCCAGCGGTCGATGACAGGGTTTTGGGGTTTTGACCTTACTTGGAAACGAAAGCGCAGAGAGTACGTCCAAACTCAAGGATGGGGTGTTGCCTGGCAATTAAAAGAAAAAACCAACTTTCAAAGAAGGGTAGGCGAGGCCCTTGAACAACAATAGATAATAACGGCAGAGCGACGAAGTTGAGAAACAATGAAAATGGAAGAGAAAATAAGAGTTGTCACTGAAGACCTTAGAAAAAACGACAGATACAATTTATTGCTGCGTTGGCTGGAAACGACAACGACCTCAAAATACGAAGCAAGGGAAGAATCTGGTGGGGAACCAGAAGCCCTATCAGAGAACGCCTTTGAAAAGATGGGTAGTATTTGGACTTGGAGGGAAAAACATGAAACCAATAAGGACACGGCGTCGTTGGAATCACAAGTCTGGTGGGAGATTTGGTAAGAAAAATATAGGAAGGAGACAGGAACACGCTCAAGGAGTTCTAACTAAAATTCGGACGCGAGAGGAGTGAAGTCCGTGACGAGAGAAATTAGCATTTTATCGAACTTAGAATAATTCGATACACACTGTGAGAAGGTAGTTTTCGAACTTATAACAAAAATTAATACAGTCATTACAAGCAAACGAACTATGAAGTAGAGTCACACTATTAGCCTACCAGTGAACATTAACTGAAACAAATAGTAATGACAATAATGTAATTTCAGTGTATAAAAACACTTTACAACAATAACTTTTAAGAACGATTAACAACACAAATTACATTCATGAACACTTAATAACCAGACATACCGCAACAAAGGTGCGTAATAATAATTCAACTTTGAAATAATTTATGATGTCGGTGTACAACAGAGAATGCTAACTTTTATTCATAAATTATAATCCGAATGCGTGGAGTTGGTGAGTGAAGTGTCTGTGAGTGACATCGTGGAATTCATCCAGTGCCATCTATCATCTGGAGGAGTTATCTGCACGATTCTAGAACGATCGACATGGGGGAATCATCACCGCAACTACCGAGTGATTGGATATTCGAATACCAAGTATAGTAAAACATGTCTTAATTAATTTAGATCCACTGTCTGTCATCTCAAAGAATCCACACACAATAAAATTCAATAAAGTAATCGTAAAGGAATTAAAGAAATCGATTCTAAAGTTTGTGTAGAAGTAAAAATTATCATTGTTTATCAGTTTGGAGTAATGTTTATTTCCAAGTTCTAAATGAATCCGTAATTACAAAATATAGTAACAACTTAAGAGATATTCATATTAAGAATGTATAAGATGAAGCTAAACATTATAAGTTACTTAAGTACTAAACGCAATTGATGAATGATCATTAATATGCAACCATTAGATTGAGTTTGGATAACTAATTTTATTAATGTATTATTTTGATAGTTACAATTTAATGAGTATTCAATTTTGTTAATGTATTATTGTTTGATATTTACGATTCAGCCATGAGTATTAAATTTTGGCGATGTGTTAATTTTATATATTTACAAGTACTAATGAGTACGTAGAATTTTGTGCTGTTTTAATATTTACAAGTAATAGCAAATTAATGTGAATAAATTTAAGAGTTATCAGTAGCAATGAGCATTTATTATTTTTTAACCCTGAGATAAAGAGAATAAAAAGTAAATAATGTTAAAATTGACGCACACAACGTCAAATATATATAAAAATTGTTAACTTGGCGTCCACACGCGGGACATTAAATAGATAATATAACAGTAATTGTTAAAATTTAATGTTAAATTGGCGTCCATCGCTGGGCGTAAACGGGTACAACTCGTTTAATTGTAAAATTGGCGCCGCACCGCACGGCTTGATAAAATAGTAAGCTAGGGCAGTGACAGACAGTGGCTAGCAATAAGTTTAAAATAAGTACATGTAAGTAGCTTAAGCTATATTATTGTTGTCGTATATCGGTCTCTAAGTCTCTGAATGATAACCCGAAGTCAAGCTAAAATGGCATCTAGTGGAGAGAATTCAAATGAGTTTGATGTCAATAACCAGATGGGCTATGAGCAGCCTGAGGACGGAAACGTAATGAATGAAGAAAGCTCAACAACCGGTGCAGGAACTAGGGCCGGGGGACCGCAATCACAGTCGCAGTCATCTGAAGCAAATTTTCAAATGTTAATGGCATTGATGAAACAACAATTTGAAGAATCGAAAAAACAATTTGAAGAATCGAAAAAGCAAAATGAAGAATCGGAAAGGAAGAGAGATGAAAAACAAAGAAAACTACATGAAGAGACAATAAGACAGATAGAAGAAACGAAAAAATTACATGAAGAAACAAGGAAACACATAGACGAAAAAATTGAAGAAACGAAAAAACAGAATGAAGAAATAGGTAAACAACTCTTCGAGAAATTAGACAAAGAAATAGAGTTAATGAGAAGAGATTTACGAGGACAAAACCACCAGGTGGGTACTGATTTACAAAAACAATCAGAAAAAATGGAAGAAAACAAATTAGATGGAAATACTATGGATCAAATTGACACCGAGTATCAATCTTCAACAACTAAAGCATTGTCTGCAGAACATGCCTCAAGAACAAAAGAAAGCTCTACAATTATTAATGGTAGATATGAAGATGATAAAGGCACTTGTACTGTGTTTGTTAGCAACTTACCAAACACAACTACAAAAAAGAAAATTATCAAATATTTCAGGAAGTTTGGTACGGTTGTAAATACGAGATTGCGATATGCTGCAGTATCTGATCCACGATTTCCCAAAAGACGTACTGTTATTAAGAAAGAGTTTCATAAAGACAGAACAAATATCCATGCATATGTACGTTTTACTGATGAAAATAGTGCATATCGTGCGTTGGAAGCAAATGGTAATGTGTATGAGGGTTACCACCTGAGAATTGAGTCAGCTAACACGAAGGCTGAAGAAAAGCAGAGAACTAAAAAGAAAAAATTGAGTACTACAATTAATATTACCAGTACTGATAGAAAATTTAGAAGTAGGACTGGGGAAGTACGTAAAAATTTTGAAACCAAACCTGAGATTAAGAAGATGAAAACCCGTTCTGATGAGTATCAAGGGCGAACTGCGTTAGCACGAAAGAGAAAAAAGATGAAAGTTGCTGGACCATTCAAGAATATTGTAAAGATTGGTACGAGAACGAAAGGAAGATTTCAAGCGATGGAGATGAGATTTCTTAGAAGTCTCGAAAACTTCAAAACATTATTACACAAGTACGCGGGAAGGAAAGCTAGAGAAAAAAAAAAACGAGTCACAAACAGTTAGTGAACTTAAGTTAACTTAAGTTAAGAAACTTACGAAGAAACGAGAAAAAAAAACCCGAACGTACATAAGTAATGGTAATGTGCCTGAGGGAAGTTGTCGAAAAGGTTCATCAACACACCCTCATAAAAAGAGAGAGAGAGAGACAGGTCATAAATTCTTTAGGTGTCAACGGCCGACTGCAAGGTAAGCGTGAAACGAAACTCACGAATTCAATACCCTTACTAATTACCAACAAAATGTGTTGTAACGGAACTCACTTAACAAAACGTACAACTATGCCTCCACAAATAGAAAATTAAAAGTAATTAAATGTAACGGATTAAAGAAAACAATCTTAAGAATGTCCGATAATTTAATAATTAAGTTAGATAATATTGGGTAAAATACCTTAGATAAGACTGGTTGTGTAAGATTACATTAACCGAAGAAAATAAATAGATATGAATATAATATGAATAAAATGAAATAAATGGTAAATAAAAACATTGCCGTGAAAGTACGGAATATTAATGAAGAAAATTAATAGCGAATGAAATAGTAAAATGAGTTATACGAAGGAGCAGAAGGAAATTGATCATTAAGGAATGAAGGTCACGAATGGATAAACAAAAGAGAGTTATGCATACCCAGGAAATAAGTGATATGGATTGAAACAAAAGCACCACCAGGGCATGACAACATGATGAACCTAAAAAAAAAAAAAAAAAAAAAGGGATTTCCTCGACCAAAAGGCACCAGAAGGCTGAAGTAGCTGTGATTAAGGAATGCTTGGAATGGGATTATTAAGAATATACCCAAAGCACCGATATCCAATCTCTGGGAACTGCAAGTAAAGGGGTACGGGGTTATGTAATAATGTCCAGATGCCTGGTAGGTAGATCGTTTGCAATTGCCTTGTATAAAATAGAAATATCATTCAGAAGCTTAGGGGGGCCTATCAAAAATATAAAAGAATTATTATAATTTGCTGGAACAATTAATGAAATGTCTTAGTAGTAACACGAGATAAAAGAAAATAGAAATAAGAAAGCAAGTGTATAAAATGAATTATTTTAATGATTAGTTGTCATAGTCAATAAATGTCATGTTAATGATTATGAATAAAACAATTAACGATAATAGATGTCAATAAGAGTGAAGAAGATAGAAGGGTAAATGTTTAAATGGTATATATGTGAAGACAATTAATAGAATTGTGAGAGAAATATTTAAGTTGTATGTATTTAAGATCATGTTTACGTAAGGACAACTTACAAGCTTAGTATAAGATTGTATAATATAATTGTGTTCCAAGATGTTAGTAAATAGAAAAGAAAAAATGTTTTTTTTAGTGAAAATGCTAGCGAGATATCAGAAAATATGGACTAACCAGAGACAGTAATAATAAAATAGGTTAGAAAACTATAGTGAATTAGGATATAGAAATACGTATTATTATTATTAATACCAATGTGCTATTTATAATTTAGTGATGATAGAAAGTATGATGGTCACTAAGAATTCTATATATATGTGGTAAGTTTTTTTTTTAAAGCCAATTAATTTGGAGATATTGATGCATATTTTAGTAAGTTGTGACATAAAAATTAAATGTATTAAAGGATACAAAGAAAATTAATCCTAAAGGCAAGAAATATTAATACCAGTATCAAATAATTTGTGTAATTGAATTTTGTAGATATTGAAATATTATACGAAGAATAGTTAAGGAGAATTACAAATTTAGTTTAAGATTTTGACTAAATATAAATTTGTAAATAAAATACCATGTTAATTAGAGTAAAAAAAAAAAAAAAAAAAAAAAAAAACGGATTCATTTAGGATGTCGAAAGCGAAAGTACTTTAGAAGGGATGGGGTGTGTTTACCATTATGTAACGAACCTTTTTTCTGTTACGCTGAGACTAGGTCAACGACGAAATGTAAACAACACTATACTAGGTCCAATGAAGAACGAGCCACTACAAGGCAACACAAAGTACGCATTTTGGGACGCAGTTTTTGGCATTTAAACCTTACTGAAAGGGCGCAAAATTTTGGATCAATTTTGGATGTACAGAGTCCATCCAAACTGACAAAATTTGGGGACAATATAACACAAAAAATTTCGAAAAGTTTTATTTTATAATTAGCAGTAAGGAATGTCGCTGAAAGCAATAACGAAGGGTATATGTGTGGAAAACATATTTTGTAAGGGACAAAAGGAGAACGAGCAAGCACGCTGTAGTGACGGACAGGTCATAAATTTCGTAGGCAGCTGCAACCACCCTGTGAACAAACGTACTTGGCGGTGGTTCAACGAAGTGACGTACCTCGGTGTGCACCTAGATCATCGATTCACCTCGCGTACCCACGCTTGGACGGTTCACAAACGAGCGTCCGTTCGTCTGAGCCTACTGTTTCCAATCCTGGTCAGCTCGGCTATGACAAGGAAATTGGGCAAAACGATCGTCGGGGCGTATTTGCTGCCGACCCTGCCTCGGTTTAGGGATACCTTGCCGACATGAATAAAAAGAAGTTACAAAGCGTCCTCGACAGGGATCTTCGGCTAGCGGCCAAAGTCCCACGTCGATTCTCTTCACTGCTTCAGGATTCTCTTGGTAGACAACATCAGGCGGCTTACACGTCAGGCAAGGTTTCCAGATAATCCTTTTATAACAGGGCTTGGCCAGTACCGTATATGTCCAGGTGATTCGTAGAAACGACCCCGGTGTATACTGCGCTAGTATACAAACAGCCTGCTTTAGCAAAATCGCCCTACTTGGGCAGGACCATAAGGCAGGGGCTCCAGAAGGCAGCTCGGAACGCACATCGTCGTATAACCTTGTGATCGCTTAATGATTACCGTTTTATTTCTTTAACGGTTTCGAAAAGTTGCCCTTCGATGATTTTTTTTAAGTCTTCAGAATAAGACGGTACCATGTCTGGAGAATACGCAGGTTTCAGTATCGCTACACGGTTATTTTTGGTAATTGACGTAACAAAGTCACATTCAGTTATCCCGATTAGCCAGTGAGGAGAATATCTAACCGCTAGAACAGGAAATAATCAATTTTAGATCTCTTGGGTCCCTCTCCTGACGTCAAAAAATCGGATGGAAATGGAAACTCAAGACAAACTAGCCATGGGAAATAGGTGCTAATTTTCCTTGCTGCCTATCCTACAGTCCATAAATATTTCTATAACCTCCAAGGTCCAGATTTACAAAACCATGTTGCGGCTATTATTATCGTATGCTTTAGAAGCCTGGACCATGACCTCAGCCCAAGAAGATAATATGATCAGCAGATGGGAAAGAAAGATTCTGAGGAGGATGTATGGAGGCGTACTAGATGCTGGAACGTGGCGTTTGAGGAGAAATGACGAATTGTACGAACTACACAAGGAACCGGTCACCGTCACAGTAATAATAAAACAAGTTAGATTTAGGTGGGCAGGTCACGCACAAAGAAAGACAGTGAGAAAGTATTCATTGTAGGGCAGAAGGAAGAAGAGCAAGAGGGAGGTCAAGAAGAAGTTGGGTGGACGATGGAGATGAAGACTTGTGAAGACGGGGAGGGGGTCAGAAGGTGGCGAAGAGTCGCACAGGATAGAAAGGAGTGGGGGCACGCCGTTCTGGAGGCCAGGGCTCTTCATGAGCTGTAGCGCCGTGGAGTAGTAGTAGTAGTAGTAGTAGTAGTAGTAGTACAACAGTAAATAATAAATGTTGGGGAATAAAGCGATTAAACTCCGGGCGCGGTTCACTAATGCCGTTGCTCACAGACGTTTCGGCCTCTCCTCTGGAGGTCATCTTCAGTGTATAAAACGATTCGCCAACTAACGAACATCGTGTTCAGTTCAGTTCAGTGTTGACAAACACCATTTTCGTCAGTTGGTGAATCGTTTTATACACTGAAGATGACCTCCAGAGGGGAGTACGTGCACGGGCCAATTGCCCGGAGTTCGATCAGTTTATCCCCAACACTGTTGACGCCGACCGTGAAAGTCTTAGACACAGTATAGTAAACAATAACTATCATTACACTCCGTTAAATCTATAAATTAGCTTAATTAAGTATTCAAGTAAGAGTAGATTATCAGTTTATAGAACGCAGTCTCACACAGACTTCCTTACTTCCCAATCTCACGCATTCCAGTGAAATGCATGCATGCGTTACTTTCAGATCTTGTCGGCACGCGGCTTTGGCTTCCGTTTCTCAAGGAAGTATCGTTTACTCTTTAACACAAGTCCGGTTTTTTAATGTACTGTTTGTCGGCATAGTATTTTGCATCAACTTTCCCTTAATTATGGTCCGCCGTGTGAGGATGGATATGTAGCTCTTTACGAGTGGACACTAAGTCTTCCATCTAAAGTAAAAACTCGCTTAGATACGATTTACTTTAACGAAGCATATAGTCCGAAGTAGAGGTGGGCCGATATACCTATAACAGGTATTTTGGAAAGACATTTTTGTGGAACGGATATCACTAAATCCTTTATCTTTAAATATATTTTGAATGTAGATTTCATATCCGTTCTTTGCAACACGATTTAATAGTATTTCAGTAAAAAATGTATACATACGTAATAGTAAAATTGTCAAAAAAAATATATTTTTAAAAAACCTGTTAGATGAGCAGCTGTGTGACATACAGGTGTTGAATACGATTTCGAAAATACTAACGTCTTCAATCATGAATAATTTTGCACATGTAATTTTTAGAATTTGCTTATTTTAAGGAACATTCTTATAAATTCTTGATGTGTTTGATAATATTAATTAGTTTATAAATAGTAATTAACTTGCTGTTGATTTACAATCATTTATTTTCACTCATTCTCTCACCTCATTCACAAGACATAAACTCATACGGTACAATACTTAAAATACGAGACAAATCAAGACTCTGGAAAGAACACTGTCGATAGCGGATGAATACCCGATTTCTGAGGCTTTTTGTCACACTATTTTAACATCTTTAACTTGATATCTAACTTCATAATCCAGTAGTTTTACATTATTACGTATATTATACAGGTAATATAGTTTGCAGTGAGCACTGAAAGCGTTTCGTCGTATTTACAGCTTTCAGGCCTCGGTCAATTTTAAACTGATTTTAAACAAAATGTTTTTCAAATTATTAAGAAAAATATTATTAAAAAAATTGTATTAGGAAAATTGTGGAAATTATAATTTTTAAGGACCGGCAATAGGCTATTATAAACTGGCAACGAAACAATATATTGTAACGTAATGCGGACATTCTCGTACATTCGATAGTGTCGTTCTACAAGCTTCTGAGCTACCTCAGCCTCTGAGTGTTTCTGCCAAGGCCGCGCTGAAATATCCTCTAGAATTTTCGAGTGCTTGTTAAGAACGCGTAATATGAAACCCTGCAGACTATAAACAGCCAACACATATCGCTTAGTTTTCAGTTTTACTTCGGACGATTACTCAGCGCGTTTCAAGTGGCTATTAGTGAAATGTGATTGTTGTGCGGGACTCTATTTGTTGACATTATTATTGCTTGTCGACAAATATAATTTGAATTATTGAAGTATAATCTTGTTGAATAACTTGCTGATTACAAACTGTTATTTGTGATTAATTAAAACTGGTGATTAATGATTTCACTGGTGTCTTGTATTTTGTTTTCCACTGTACCATACGATGATCAGTGTGACTTTCGTAACAATATAATGGTTTGTAAAGTAAATTGTGTACAAAACGGATAACTGGACTTGTACTGAATTCATGAACCGTTGTTCGCTTTGAGAAGGTTACGTTGCGTAGTTTGCATTACATAAATGGTGATATTAGTAATGTATATGTGACAGATAATTATTATGACCCACATAACACGGTACTCAAACAAACCACTAAGAGATCCAAAACGCAATGTGTTGTACACGTTGAAAACAGACGTTGTTTGTCTAATATTATAAGGACTGGCAACGTTCGTTTGTTGGTACGGGAGGGGCATCTTAAATACCACCTGTGACTGGCTAAATGAGATACTGTCAAATCCCCGCTCCTTCCGCGTCACCGATGTCAGTACGAAGGTCACATTAAACAGATCGTAGGGTACAAGGAACATTTTTACTATACACGTCAGTGGCGGCTCGTCCATAAGGTCCAATGGCTCACTGAACCGCCTAAATAATTTAAATATTTTTAAGGATTTGTTGAGAGAATGTTTTCGTGTTTTAAATAACGAGATTTGTGAGATTTGTCGTGTTGACGGACCAATAATAGATTCGCGTAATAAGTGAATTGCTCACTACTACTGTTCGAGGTGCAAAGCAGCTCTCACCATCTCCTAGACTATGTAGTGAGCTTTGGAGGGGGAACTCACAATAGGAAAAATTACACTGAACTGTCGCTAACATTCCACCTTAGCGATAGGGACGAATAGTTCCAACGAGGATGCAAACATTTTCATGCCATATGATTACAATTACGATTTTTGCCACACTATTTGTCCGTTTACATTAAGTTTTGTATGTAGGAGGTTTCTCTATTTCATAGATTCTTTAATGAAAATGTGTGCAGTGAACTCTTAAAATCACATAAAATTGTGTTGTGCTGTCAATGGAGAAAGAATTTGTTCACCAACTTGTAGATTTTTATGAAAGTGTTACTGATAAATTTGGTGCTAAAAGGGAAAGATGGATGGCTTTTTACATAAACATTTAGCAACTTCAACAATAAACAGTTGATCGAAAAGTCTAAAAGATGCTGGGAGCAGCGTAGCAACTGGGCCTGAAACAATGTATCCACAAAATATGCGATTCCAAAGTAAGGTAGCCATTTAACTACCCTACTATTTTAACTATATAGAATAATTTACAAATAACACAAACACAACATAATATAAGTAATACAATAGTCATTTCTTCTTCATGTTGTGATCCAACATTCAGACATTGAACTCCCAATTGTCAAACCACAAGCCGCCACTAATACAGGTACATGCTATACATTTCTTTCTTGCACACGCGCGCGCTACACACACACACACACACACACACACACAAGAGAGACGCGCGCGCGCGTTAGTCGATAAAGATTTTGGCAGGTTTGAAGACACTTGGCAACTCGAAGGTGATATTCTTGTAGTGTTACCACACTTTACAGCATGAAAGCAAAGGAGGTCAAAACGTTATGTAAACGTTACATGGAAAACAGGACAATCATAAATTTTGCCCTTTGAAAAAAATTAAATAATTGATTATTCAGATCGTGTATTTAATTATATCGACGTCCTTTGAATTTATTAAAATATAATTAATTTTTTCTAATTTACTTCCTTGGACAATTACAACTGATACATGTGCATATATATTTTTTTAATTTACTTCCTTGGACAATTACACCTGATACATGCGCATATATTGTGGCACTATACGCTTGTGTTCGCAATTATACGCGTAATTCAAGACTGAAGATGTCCGGAAAATATGTAGGAATTTTAAACCATGTTTTCTGTTCTTTATATCAAACAGACTGTCTATCTAAAAAAAGTATAAATTACATTAATGCAATGTAATTAAATAGGTAATACTTAGTTTATACAATCAAGTTATCTTCAGGGCGACATCTAATAGCTGTAGTTTGTACTTGACATGCTTCAATTTTTGTTATAAAAAAATAGCAATTATTGTAAACGTTTACGTTATTATGTCTGAAGTTATGTAGTAGGTAGCTTCGTTACCTTGCCTCGTTACCTTCGACTTGGATATTATAAAAGTAAATATGTTTGTTTTGCATTTGTTGTACGAAAAATATACGTTTCAACTATAAGTGAACACAAGCTCACCAACATACACAACTATAACAACAGAACAACAGTTGACGATGATGGTGGTAATGAATTTGATGACGATGATAATGATTTATTTTTCACCATGTCGCCTACATTACTTGCTTTCGAAGGTTTTTAAATATGTATAAACACTTGGTACGTTTCACAGATTTTATTTAACTCTGACAGCTGTTTCGACTTCTTAAGCCATTGTCAAAGAGATGAAATGTCAGTGTTTTATATATAAACACTGATTCACCAAGTGTTTATATATTTTTAAAAACCTTTGTATTAATATGTTTCACCAAGTGCCCAACGAGTCATCAATTAATATCGTTACTTGCTTTCTCTTTGCCAGGTTTCTCGGAAAAATTACTTATGAATTCGGAATAATTCCTTTAAGATTATTCCTTAGGCTTTCACGGCCGGTGTCATTTTAAATTATGAAAGATATCCGGGCTGTTTGGCCGTGGTCCCTGGTTTAAAACAAAACCAAACGTTTCGGCAGCTCCACTGGCTGCCATCAAATGGCTGCTGAATTTATATGTACAGGTAGCATGGCAGGACAGCTTTAGTCTATACCACAGTACTGTGGGCCTGCACGTTGACACCCAAAGTGCAGAAAATTTTATACCACTGATGATGGCAGCCAGTGGAGCTGCCGAAACGTTTGGTTTTGTTTTAAACCAGGGACCACGGCCAAACAGCCCGGATATCTTTCATAATTCAATTCCTTTAAGAATTTCGATGAATTTCTTGGGTACTTTGGTCATCAACCAAACACGGAGCGTCTGGAGATAGTCCGAAGTCAAGTCTCCGGGTCACTTGATGACAGCAAACGATGCGTCCCCTGTCTGGGAAGGTGTAATCTATCGTAAATTACGTCATATCTACCACCACAGTGGGAAAAGCAACAGGAGACTGAACCGTCACTCAACACGCTTCTGGAAGGCAATATGAAGAGGAAGACCATCGTTCCATGGAAACAGGAAATGGAGAGAGGTTTTGAAGCCTACAAACAAAATGTGGTCACCGTAATCCTCATCGAAAAGTCGATGCAAAACTGGGTATCATCACAGACGAATCAGTCTTCTCCATCGTCTCTGCCGTACCTTTCGCTCGAAAAGTCAGCCCAGCCGTGTCTCAGTAATGCGAATACGACGAAGAACGTCTCGCAGTATACTCAGCCGTCAAGTGCTTCTGACACATAGTAGAGGCAAAGAATTTTACAGTTTTGACCGTCAAACCTCTCAGCTTTGCTTTCTAACAAAAACTGGCCGAATAATCACTAAGACAATTCCGATACTTATATTAAGCAGGCCAATTCACTTCAGTTCCCAGACAAATCTCTGGAAAAGAGAATAACGTTGGCGATGCAGTGTCCGGAGTGTGCGAGATGTCTTCGACTATTGACTACGAGGAGTCGGCGAAGTCACAGGAATCCGACGAGCAACTTCTCCGGTGTCTTCTAAAAAAAATGTGGGCTACCTCACACCGTGTCCTTGAGTCTTCCTCTCCTATTGCTCTATTGTTTCGTCTGTAAGGTTCTCTTGTCGTTTAGGGATTGTGCGGTTAATTTTGTTTAATATATTTCTACGTGACCCCAGGGAGTACGAGTGTGGCAAGCCTGGGTGCCCAGCTGGACGTTTACTTTGTTTCAACTTGTTTATCTTGTCGGTCTCTCTTGACCAAATTCATGTTTTTCCTACCCCGTCGGTATTATAGTATTTGAGGGCTACAGGGTCGTAAGTTTCCTCTCATATTCTCGATCATCTTATTCAGTCAACGTTCTCGAAGATGGCAGAGAATAGTCAAAAACAGCGTAACAGTTCTTTTGTCGCGTCTTCCAGCGATTCGATACTGTAGACGATTCTCCGGACCATTTGACAATTTATAGTTATCAGACACATTTATCGGGCTATTTGGCCACGGTCTAATATTAGCATTTCACGAAACGCCAGACGTTTCGGCCGCACCAACGGCCCATCTTCAGTAAAGCGATAAGTTATTAGAGCCCACTGAAGATTGAATTAAACTTAATTTATCCTTTATGCGGCTTATAAAAAGGAGAAAGATAAACTGGATGCGACACATCCTGAGGGCGAATGGATAGAAGGAGGAGAAGGTTGAAACTCCTGGACGGTGACCATCTGTGAATAGACGATGACTCAACCCTGGAATGGAGGTCGTGATGTACGAGGTAGGTGCAGATTTTGAGAGAGAGAAAAAATTAAAATTATAAACCATATTTACGAGCAAACCTATTATTTTCCAAGGAACCGTACAAGGTGCAAATGTTGAGAGAAGTTTCTCTAAATTTGAATTTATAAAATCTGAAATTCGCAGGTCAATAGGTCAGGAAAGACTTGTTTAACTGACTACGATATCAGCTGAAAGCAAGTTACCCCATAAATTTGAGTAAAAGACCTGACTGCAAACTTTGCTAAGCTGAAAGCACAAAAAGTAAATTAATAAGCAACTTATATTAGTTTTCTTAACATTTTACCAACTGAATCCCACTTATTATTTCAAGCGTATATTGATTCATTTTAATTTATCATATGTACTAATTTGTTTCAAAATAGTTCTTTAAATTATGTTGTCAAAGTTCACAACCGACACTCCTTCGCGCATAATAATGCCCCACGGTACGTCACAAACCAGAACCTATTCGAATACCAACCGTCCATGAAACATCATGAAAGGTTAGAAACGCGAGCAAATCCTCTCGCCCAACCACATGTGCAAGAACAGCATACCAGAAGATTAAAAGAAATTGGCCAATAAGCCTGACATAAGGTAAAAGATGTCTTCTTACAGAAGAAGTGTCATCACACCAGAGTAGGAGCTTAGCAATTAGTTCATAAGCCAAGAAAATGGCCTATGGAAATTACTGTAATTTTTTATTGCAAATGTAAATGAATTAAAAAGTATATATTTTTAAATCAGATGTTATTCATTTTGGAACATTGTAATTATAAACGATTTTCACTCACTGATCACAATTTTGTATTAATCAAGAAAGTAATCTGCAATTACCTTTCAGTGATCTTACTATAATTTGTAATAAATTCTTTCGTCCAGTTTTTAACAACTGAAAATTAGTTACAGGTTTTACGCGTAATTTAAGGGCATGGGCTTCAATTATGATGCAGCAGATGCCTTAATAAGTTGAGAGTTTAATTATCTAAAGTTTAAACACAAAAATATTGATTTCTCTTTCAGTATGGTGTAATTTTTTGCCACTCTTTTAGTTAAAGAGAGAGGGTGGAACTTTTATTCTTTGTCCAGGACGGCAAAGCACTTAGGGGAACTTAGGGGAACAAACTCTGCGTTTGGGACTGCCAGACGGCACAATACCGTATTAAAATGATGATGGTGATAATAATGGTCGTGTCGCTGACATCAACTTACGTTTGTATGTGTGTGTGCGTGCGCTGACGTGTATGTAGTTGTGCATGAAAAATCTTTAAATTCGTATAATGTGTTGTACCACTTTGACAAAAATGAATTATTTGAATAACATTTATCACCATTCTGAAGTCAGTACATTGGATATACTTCGTAATTATCTACACATTAGTATTTCACGCTATGAGCGATTGTCTCGGGTCGCTTCGCGTCCAGCTAATGGATTCCATGAGCATAACATTTTCCAAGAGAAAGGGTTGTCTTATACAATAGGTGCCCATCCCCCCAAATTCCACGGGGCAATTCCCCTAAGTATTCCGAAATCTCCCCCAAATTTGATTTTGTGGGTAGGGGAGGAATCACAATACGGGGGTATGGAATAACCCCCACGCTGGATCTTGGGACTTTACATAAAAACTTTCGAAAAACTGAAGCCATGTGAGCAATTGTTGCAAGAAAAAAAACTAATGTTATTCTTTTTATCAATACCAAAAGGTTTTCTACTATGCCTAATCAATAACTAAATTATAAGAAATGTAAAAGCCTGGTCAAACCTGGCTTAACGTAATTAACCTTATCAAGGTCTAATATTACTTCTAACTTGATTTTGTAATTGTATTCTTTTTCATAACTGATTCGTTTGATTTACGACGCTTCTAAGGGGGAAATTGAACCCCTGGTTACGCAACTGGCTTAAATTCACATAATTTCTATTCCCAACAAGAGATTATGAAATGAAAGAAGATTATTAATTACAGAAATCGTCTTGAAAAATCCCCCCCCCCCAAAATTCCAGTGGTGCGACTTGGACCATTGCACCCTGCTGTGGGCACCCCTGGATAATACTGTACGCGTCATAAATTTAGTCGACTTTGAAAGTGATCATAATTCTGTGTTTACCTGACGAATATGGGTGATGAGTTCTCTGATTTTTCCGTTCTTCCTTACTATTACCCACAAATCCATATTGGGGTTGAACTAGTGTTCGTTTATGCCAACAGCTGATATTATTTTATTTTATTTTTCATACTTAAATGATATACTTGAACGGTCGTGTGATTAAAACAACGTGGTACCGTGTTGCCTTGTAAAGTCAATAGCTGACGAATGATCAATAACGGATGTTCTCGGAGGCCGAGGATTCTACACAAGACAGAGGGCAATGCGAAACTGGTAACAGCTGAGTAATTTTCTTTTCTTCTCCAAGTCAAGGTATAGGCTCGCAGCCTGTTCTGACTTCGCTGAAGCCGTCTCTTGCTTGGTCTACCTATAAGATATCCATCCGGCTTTTCGTGAAGGTTTTATTTGAGTTTCCTTAGTAGAGGTTACCAACCTCTAGCTAAGTAGTTAGGTAGTAGGCTGCCACCTTCAAGTATCCTAACAGGCCTATTTTCTGTTAGGGTTGTCTCCCCTAGCTGAAGGTACCAGTTTTAAGGCGCTGGAACTCGCCGACAGTTACATAACGCACATCCATTGTATATGCCGTGCTTTCCAGGGGCCACGCGGCTTTCGCCTTCGACGACGTGGAAGTAGGTTTTGCTGGCAGATCTGACTTGATTTCTCTAGTTCCGAATATTGTCGGTAACAGTGGGCATTAACCGAAATTTATTCGTCCATTTCCTACTGAATAATTACGTCCTTTTCTTTAGTATTTTCACTTTGGTTAGCAGCGCTAGACACTTTCAAGTTCAATACAAAACTAACTCGTATGAAACTGTAATGGCAACAGCGAAACTAAATGAAATTTGAAAAAAAAGAATTTAAACAGGTTTCTAAGATTAAACAGCACAATGGCCCACCGCTCAGATTAATAAACTGACCGTTTCCGCTAATCGTGGTCATAGTTAACGGGTGGATTCACGTCTAGTCATTGAGAAAAACGGAGTTGTTAAATATATAAAACGTCATTTGCTGGAACACGTACAGTTTTTATTTTAAGAAATAGTTTACTTGTTTCGTATATGTTTGTTCACGTTTGCTAAAATTAAAACTATATTTATGCCGTCTCAAATAGCGAAAAATCAGCTAACATTTTCAGGAAAATGCGGTTACTCAGCCAGAAGATATTCAAATAAACACATTCTAAGGGACGAAATGAAGCAATGGTTCAGTTGTACGACGTGTTTCAAAGTGTTTCAAGGACATTTTGTTTCAAAATGTAATAAAAGTATTTAGTACATGTCAGAGGTGCCACCAAAACCAGAAAATTTGATAAGTACAAGGGCGTCTACTGCACGATTCTTGAACTACGACGCCAGTCAGTACAAAATAATTTCTGAATCACATACTTTCGGAAATCTGAAACTCCAGATTTTGGTGACAACGGTATCTGCCTACCAGTCAAGCACTTTACATTTGCGAAGAGTACACTCGCATCAGCGAAATTTTAATTCAGTTAACAATTAAGAAACAGATTAGATCAAATATCTGGGTCTAACCATCACTATTAAACTCTTTAACGTGTGTTCGATTAGGTAACAAAAAAAATTATTAATGAAACTAAAGAAAGTTAAAAATAAAAAATCAAAGCCATTACGTAGATATAATGTAAACTACGTAATAACAGTTACATAAAAAAGTGACATGAGCGGTTCCAAACTGGCTCCAAATTTCGTTAACAAATGTTTCTTTCATTGATATTTTGACAATCACCAAAGTGGGCAACGTTTCAACAAACCAGAACATTGGAACAAAACCGATATGCAAGGAGCAGAAATCGACAGAGCTATTTAGTTAAATACCTCTTTGAACTGGTCCTCCTAAAACAAAAATGAAATTGGATAGATGATGGTTACATTCGAGTGATGGTTAGATCTGGAAGAAAGTAACGACATTGCAAAAGAAGTTTACGAATGAAACTCGTAAGAAAACGTAATACCAACATTGCAAAAGAAACTTGCAAATTATGTATGACGCTATTGTTGTTTGTCCACACGGTAGGGAACGTGTTCTGCAGCAGCTAAATACAGGAGAAGGATACATTAAATTTATAGGGGAATTAGAAAAAGATAGACAAATACCATTCCTTGATGTAGGCCTATTGGTTACGCGTGAGGATGGACACATTGACACGTCAGTATTAAGAAAACCAACTCACACCGGACAATATATTCACAGGCATTCTAACCAACCACCCTGATCACGTAAAGAGGGCAGTCATCCGTTCTTTACATGCTCGAGCCACTAGCCTCTGAAACTAATTTAGATGCCGCAATTATTAACGTTTTCATTTACTTCCAGGCTAATGGCTATTCAAACAAATTTATTAAAAATTGCATTAGTGAGATTAGGTAATCTAATAAACAGGAAGGTTAGGCGGAGATGAGAGGCAATATAGTCATTCCTTGTTTACGTGGTATGTCTGACACAATTAGGAAGATAGGCACTGGGTTTGGATTGAGTACTGCTTTTTACTTCTGTCATAAATTAGGACAATTTTTAACTATTAAAAAACTTCCGGACCCTATGTTCAATTCGAAAAATATTAGTATTACGTATGAGTGTGGTTGTGAATACGTGGGCGAATCTTGTCGTTCTTTGTAGGTCAGTGTGAATGTTCAGGGAGATAACACTTCTCGATCAAGGTTGGCTGAGCATGTGTGGGAGGCGCAACGTACAGTTTTACGGCAGGAAGCAAAAGTTATGAGTAAAGAAAAGAAGTGGTTCGAACGAAGATTTAAGGAAGATTTAAAGGATTTTATTATTACAAATAATAATTGCATTAGTCAGGTTAGCAGCGAAATTCCGATTATCTGTCCTCTTCCATTAACAAAGCAATATAGATAGTTGTTGGGTGGCCTTAGCGGTTTGTGCGTTGCCGGTGTTTGTTGCCTACTCTCACTTATACTACATAAGTGTTGAGCTTGTTGCGCACCTGTCGCAGTCTTTTGTTGACCTTGTTGGTGTGCAAATGTTCGTGTGCATTGTGCTTTCGTTTTGTGAGTGATGTGAGTTTTTCCTAGTAGAAACCTGACGACACAACTTGAACACTGCTTTAGAGATGCGCAGTGGACAAACACCTCGTTTCGATGCTAACAAAACTTCAGTCATTTCGAACATGGGCACAATAGTCTTGCGCAGTGTTTCACAGTGTGAACAATCGTCCGCAACAAAGCTGGTGAGAACACTGGAAGCATGTGCGTGACAGAGACAGATTTAGTTATCGCGAGACAGAAGAAGCGAGATTAGAAGAATTGAGACAGTTAACTGTTACCGCGTTATCTCCCCTCACACTTCTCTAGACAACTTTAGTGAGTGAGGGCTGTCACATTTCTAAGTGTTTATTAGTATTATTCAGTCTTTTTGATCATATACTATGTAAACGTTTGTTATTAGTATTTTGTTGACTCTCTGTCACTCGTTGATATTATTATTTGGTGTTCTGCCCTAAGACAGGTCTTCAAATGGTAAAAGCTCTCCAAGCTCCTATCGCATGCCAGTCTTTTCGTTTCTTCGTAACACCCTCTGATTTTAATGCTATCTATTAACTTCATTCTTCTACGTCCTCTTCTTTTTCTCCTTCTATGACACCCTCCATGGCAGTTGTAAGCAAGCAGTCTCTTCTTAAACAATGACCTAACCCTACTTTCTATTACCTTCAGGATTCTTCTCACTTTCTCTATTCTTCTTAAAACTTCATCAGTCCTTACTTTATCAACCCACCTCACTATTTTCCATTGCTCGCCAAACCCACATCTAATCTTTTCTCATCCTCTTTCCTCAGTATCCATGTCTCTGCACCATATAAAGGAACGCTCCACACATAACATTTGGCCAACCTTTTTCTTAAATTCTTTTTAATTTTGCCACACATCAGTCTTTTCTTCCCATTAAATGCGTCTTTCGCTATAGCAATTCTTGCTCTAATTTCACGAGTGCAGGACATATCTTCACTTATCAAGCTTCCAAGATATTTAAATAACTCCACCTGTTGTATTTTGCCTTGCCCTATCTTTATTTTTGGCTTTTTTCCTCCTCTGCTAATCACAATACACTTAGTTTTTTCCTTGTTAATCCTCATTCCATATTCCTCGCATTCTAAATTTAAATTCCAAACTCGTTGATAGAATCTTACTAATTACTTTTCATGTGTTAGTCTATAATTAGCTTAAAGACGGCTGCCGATTGTTTGGGTGATCTAAAAGTCGCATTTATATTTCTTCTGTGATGGCAAAAGCTCGTCACTTAAATTCAAATGGCTACAATCCATCACAGCCACCTTTTAAAGAAATCATCATTTCTAATGCACTGGCGCCTGGACACCCCACTACGTGTTGGGTTACTTCCTTCGGTTGTGCCTGCTCAGAGTAAGCGCTTGTCGGTTTGCCTCTGAACCGCTGAATGGTGGATAGCGGAGTGTTACTTTGGCTCTCTATGCGTACTAGCTCAGGCTGGGAAGAATCAAACTAACAGCTTTCTCCTTCCCCTATACTAGTACTGACTTGTTCTAGGCGTTCCTTGGCCTCCTCTTGTTCCTTGAACGTATTAGGTTTCCGAGAGCTATTGGACTATTTTCTGCTCCACAATTCTTGAGTCAGGTAGGGTTCTAAAGCGGTAATGAAAACAGCTTACCTAGGGGAGTTAACCTTGATAACAAATCCAACAAATCGTGGTCCTCCAGGTTGGGGATTGGAATAATCGGCCAACACCCTTTTTTTGTGTGAAAAATCTAAAATTCCTTGACAAATGCTACCTGCTATAAATAATAAAAAATCAATTCGCTATTCTCATTACTGTTTTGTTCTAGCCTCCTTAAAAAGGTTTCATATAACTAAATGTTTATTTACAGTTCTGAAACGCTTATTCCTACATCTGATATGTTAATTCTCAGAATTGCAATGTATGCGATTTTCATGAGCGTAAATACTTTTCTGTCTAGCAAAAATTGTATTCAGAGAATGTATTAAACGCTTCAAGTTGATTATTTTGTTGCTGCAAAAAATTTGTTGCTGTGGGTTCCCTCATCTGCTTGTTCAAGCAAACCTCTGACAGATAGCAGCTTCACTGACCATTGAGAATACCCAGCACTTCGCCACCCGTAACAGTACAAACCAACAGTAGGTACATTTCTACCGGTTGATACGTTCGGTGTATCGCAATACCGGTTTGTGAAGTTCTCTACGCATAGATCCAGATGAAATAACAATGCCGTTACCATTACTACAACACGTGTATTGATTAACGCATTGAGCTAATTGACACCGTATTGTTTGCCTTACAGCTTCCACTACTTAAACGTCGACCGTCAAAGTAATTAATATTTGATGACATAGCTAAGTAAGTACAGGTGTACTGCTGTCTCTGGACATGCGACACTTGTTAACATCTGTACCATCGTACGCGCGCGCACACACACACAAATTCAATTTGACCTGCACTATTAAAATTTAAAAAGCGGGCTGTAGTGCCGGTTCGGTTGCTTACAGCTCAGTTCATTTTCTAAACGTTTCGGTCACCCACCGGAGACTTTCAGTAGAAACGTGTTCAACAAAGGAAGAACCCAGAGCATATTTTAAGCAATAAACTAGGCGCAACTAGTAGCAGGTATTTGTGCCGGTGCCGAAAAGTGATAAACAGATGAGAAATCGGCAAATCACGAAGGCGCGTTTGCATTTGCGTATATTAGCTTTCAGCATTGTCTGTACAGTGTGCAAATCACATAATTAATTATAATGAATCCATTTGAGTGTTTGTTTGTGGTGTTTCTTTTTTTTTTAATTTTCCTATTGTCTAAAGCATTTGTGTCTATTTTTACAGTTAATTTCACGAGTAAAGAATGAACATGATCATGGTCAAATTAAATTCAAATTACATAATTTTCAATATTATATAAAAATCACACACACACATTGGTTGGTTCAGTGCCGCCTAGTGCAAATTCCTTAAAATATGCTCTGGAAGAATCTGCCTTTTTTACTTTGCTTGAGGTGCTCGGCCTGCCAGCTTTACTTGAACGCGTTTCTACTGAAGAAGGCCTCCCAGTGGGTGCCCAAGACGTTTATAAAATGAACTAAGCTGTAAGCAATCGAACCGGACAACAGCCCGGTAGTTGTTTACTCCAGCCGCGACGGCCTTCGTAATACTCATTTTATTCTAATTTAGAGTCTAAAGTCGGAGGTTCTATAATTATGTGTTTAATCAGACTAATACATGAGCGTCCCAAGAGACGTCAACTCGAAACTGAAATTAGTGGCCTCCAATCAAATGAAACAGAAAAAGACAAGATTTTTGTTTCAAAATAAAGTCAGTAAAGACTAAGTATATCAAATTATAGTTGTTAAACTCTTTCAGGGGCACTAATTGATATCTTAGGCTTACACGGCCAGGCTATCAGGCCGTGATCCACTACTGCCGCATAGAACAGCCGTCTCTGTCCCTCCGTTGGAACTGTACTGTGAATAACTTTTTTTTGCCACAGTACTGTGGATAACTGGCGAAGACCGTACCAGTTACTGGAGTCGTTTATACTGAAGATGGCCTCCAACGGTGAGCCCGACCCGTCTGTTTTATGCGGCAGTAGTGGATCACGGGCTAATACCTCGGAGAGTAGTCAGTCTAGTCAGTCGAATTTCAACAGGATATCACTAATGTCTTGATTTATTCTCTTCTTAAGTTAGAAACATCACGTCCCGCTAGTTTGCCAAAATAATGATGAGAAATTAGTAGCTGTCATACTGTCTGGAATGCACAACTGTTTTCGAGAACAAAGAGACAGCACTTTAGAGCTTTACGTACCGTGAGGTCTGTGTCAGAGATCTCATCCAATACTGAGACGGATGCTTACAGAATGAAGGTTAACGTATTCAACAGTTGAAGAATCTGTAGGAACGAAGGGTATAGATCGTACAGACCTGACGATAGAAATTGAACACTGACTTCGAGATGCGTAACGGACAAACACCTCGTTGCGAGGCTAACAAAATTCTCATTCATTTCGCACATCCACACAACCAGTCTTGTACCAATGTTTCACAGTGTGAACATCGGCTGCAACAAGGCTGGCGAGAACATTAAAAGCATGCGTGTGACAGAGACAGAGGTAGTGCACGAGTGAGACGGTATACTGTTATAGAGTTCTCCCTTCTCTCCTCTCTAGACAACTTAGCTATACTTTTAAGTAGGGGTTAGTCATTCGCTGGTTCGGTCCAAGCAGGGCATACTCTTATCATCCAGAAAATTTAAGGTCCCTGCGGCAGGAGCTCTATATTGAAGCTCGGGACGTAGCCTACAAGCGGGCGACGGCACTCAGGCTGGTTCGGCCCATCTCAGTGGGCAAAGAAGGCTGTCACATTCCTACTTAATTGCACGAAAATCTGGATAAAAGTAAGTATACATTGAAATATGTAGTTATTATTATATGGTGTTCTGCCTTAAGGCAGGTCTTCAAATGGTAAAAGCTCTCCAAGCTGTCCTATCGCATGCCAGTCTTTTCATTTCTTCGTAACACCCTCTGATTTTAATGCTATCTATTAACTTCATTCTTCTACGCCCTCTTCTTTTTTCTCCTTCTATGACACCCTCCATGGGAGTTGTAAGCAAGCAGTCTCTTCTTAAACAATGACCTAACCAATTCCTTTTCCTATTTTCTATTACCATCAGGATTCTTCTCTATATTATTTCTATCAGGATAAATTTCTATATTATTTCTATCTATATCTTTATATCTATATCTATATTATTTCTATATCTATATTATTTCTATATCTATAATATTTCTATATATACCCAAAGGTCGAAAACTTAACACAGCAGAACAATATGAAATATACAAACACCACACAACACAACCAAACAACATACTTAACGACCAATTACAGTATAAATCACATACACTTTTTGACACAATTATACAAAAAACTAACAATAATTCGGATCCCCGCGCCAATCCTCCTCCTCCACACACCACCCCCACTATATCTTCCAAGTAAAAACCGTTACAAACTAATGGCAGTCTGTCTCAAAGCTGACGAAGGCGAACACCACGCCGAAACGCGTTCGACAAGAAAAGACAAGTAAGTTCACAAGTTGAAAGTTTCATTATTATATAAAGTGTAGTGCTATGAAAAAAGATGATGAACAATCAAGACAACTAACATAACATTTGGCCAACCTTTTCCTTAAATTCTTATTAATTTTGCCACACAGAAGTCTTTTCTTCCCAGTAAATGCCTCTTTCACTATAGCAATTCTTGCTCTAATTTCACGAGTGCAGGAGATATATTCACTTATCAAGCTTCCAAGATATTTAAACAACTCCACCTGTTGTATTTTGTCTTGCCCTAAATTTATGTTTGCCCTTTTTCCTCCTTTACTAATCACCATACACTTAGTTTTTCCTTATTGATTCTCATTCCATATTCCTCGCATGCTAAATTCAAATCTCTTATCATTTCATTCATTATCTCTTCCTTTTTTGTTAAAACAGCCTTGTCATCAGCAAACCTTATACATTCAATTCTTCTTCCACCGACATTCACACCTCTTGTTTCTGATGACACGCACAAGTATGATGTAGTTAGCCGCATGAAATTATGTAGAGATGTAGAGCCCAGATTGGACTGACGTAGTTATTAGCAATGAAAAGCTGCAGAAACACTGACAAATGATAGCGAGAGGTCGGGGAGAACTTAGAATACAAAAGCGAGAGATGTTGTTAAATCAGATCAGATGTAACTGCATGGGCGTGACTTGGGGCCTAACTTTGGGGGGGGGGGTAAAGCTTCATAAATTCAAGTGTGTAGTGAGACCATCTATATAACAAAATTAATAAAATGTATTATATACAAAATTAGGAAGTTTTAATTCTTAGTTAGTAAACGAGGGACAATTTCAGTTTTTAATGATCAACAAACTTCATAAGTACAACTTCATAAGTTGTACTTCCACTTATGTTTACCTAGAACAAATATACTGTAGGCCTATAAAGAACAATTTCAGTTCTTCCAATTGTTATATCTAGTTTTAGTTAACGCATCCTCTCCCTTAGGCACCCTGTCACAAAATGCTCGGCAATAGTAGCAGTAACCCGAATCTGTCACAACACAAAGAAATTTTCAAATTGCCAGTCAGGAGCAGGAGCAGTGTTACTCCTTTGCGTTTCTTACCTCCCATTTCTCAAAACTTAGGAACACAAAAAAAAACAATAACGAATTGAGAAAGAGACAAGCGATGTGTACTTTAACAGACTACTTACACGACCGAGTAACCGACCGGACTTGCATCAGTAATCATTAATAAACAACAGTTCCAAACATCGTCTTTTAAAATTCGTGAACAAAGCCATCGACGTCTTGCACAGTAAGCCAGCTTTGTTCATACTGCCGAGTCTGTTACCCCTACCATACCGCTCTCTTTTACACTGGCCTGTAGTGTTTGTCAAATTCTGCTGAACTGAAAACAGCGATAATCTCGAATCACAAGTTCAACGGCTGTGCGGGACGAAGGGCTTGCCCGTCGCCCGCTCGTGTACTACGTTCCGAGCTTCAGAAAGAGCTCCTGCCGTAGGGACTACTGATTATCTGGATTTAGGGTGTGGCCTGCTACCGGCCGTGGGTTATCAATTAATTACCTAATTGAGGGTGCGTGTTCGCCGAGGCCGGGTCCAAGATTCTCCTGGCACAGATTGGTAGCGACCGAGGGCGCTAATGAGATGGTTGCCCTGGAATCGGGCGGAGCGACGATAGAATTTTCGGGACAGTGTCCGTATAGTGGCGTCCAGGGAACGGACACGCAGGGATTCACGGATAGTTTTGTTGGATGTCAGATAAAGGGCTTTGCATGCCCAACGCAATCCTCGGTCGAGGAGAGACTGAAGCTTTCGCTTATGGGTCTTGGCCAAGTAGCCCCAAACGGGCATTGCGTAGGTAACCATCGGCGCCACATAAGTGGAGACGATAAGCTTCCCTAGGCGGCGGGTCATGGCGTTGCTGCATAATATGGATCGGAGTTGATAGAGACGATGGGCGGTCTTTCGGGCTACTTGCGCAGAGTGTGTCCGCCAGGTGAGACGTCGGTCGAGGTGAACCCCGAGGTACTTGACCTCTCGAGACCAGGGCAGAAGTGTATCGCCTACGTAGAGTCTGTCAGGGAGCCTAAAGCGTCTGGAGAAGACTACTGCTGTGCTCTTGGCTGCGTTGATGGCAACTCTCCATTTCTCTGCCCACTCAACGTATTCGTCCAATTGTTCCTGGAGCCAGATAACGGCCGTCTCAGCGCGACGATCGACAAATCTCGAATCAAAGAGTAAACAATCCGAGCACAGAGATGATGACTCGAATATGAGTGACAAAGAGACGAAAGTAAAGAGAGCAAATTCTTAGAAGTACAGCTGCGCTTATTATTTCATTACGGTGCTCCAAAACAAGTCTTTATGTACAAGGCACGCATTGTATTCCAGTTAGTTAGGTCTTTGGCGTTTGATTTTTTCGAAAAGAAATATTATTTTGACGTATACCATTCAAATCTGTCAAACATTCCCCTTACAAGTTTCTTCGAAAGAAATAAGAATAATAAATTTATGGCAACTAGTCGTCTGATAACAACAGTATATACGTTGATAAATAGTGCTTACTGTGCTCGCAAGCCTAGAAACTGTCTCCTGTTTGACTATTGTTAGTTTTTATAAATAACAACTGGAAACAAAATGTTTTAATGCTCGGAACGTTGGGGGGGGGGGAGAGTGCCCCTCCCAAGTTACGCCTATGTATAACTGTGGTGAGTTAGGCCCATTTAGGCTTAATCATTTCGGCTGTCTACCTTTATATACTTGAAGATAGTTAAAGATAGGGTCATGCGATAGTCATTATGCATGACGATAATTCCTTTATAGTCATACTATACGTCTCGGCGATTAGCAAACACGGTGATAAATGTTACGGGAATATCAGAGTAGTTTAGTTTTCCTAAGATTAGATCTCCCAATTAAAAAGAGATAGTGAGACGAAGTGTCTCACACGAAACGTTGCTATCGTGTTGACTGACAAGTATTTATCTGTAATTAACCAACAGCGAGAAATCTGCTGTGACAATTGCTGGATCCGAGAACGTAATTATTTTAAGCAATTACGCGCGACACGAGTTACACGTCATTGTACACGAGAAACCTTTTGCAATATCACAGGATGTGACTCACGAGGTTTTTCAATATTTTGTAAGAAAAACTGCAACTGATAACGTATCGATAAGTTGCTCACAAGTGGACGAGTGCTGCGAGGAAACGAATAGTGCGCGATGTAAAACGTCACGTGTTTGTTTCTTTATGTCCTTTGTAATCGGCAAAGTTGTCATTGTTAATGGTCAAAGTCGCACGACACTTCCGTCATCATTACGTCGTAGTAGGCTACATCTAATTACACCAACTGAGGGAAATATGGTCGTTCTTACAAGGGGCGGATTTTTAACTAGGCACGTGCCTAGGGGCGGCACCTTTTGGGAGGCGGCACAAAGAAAAAATATTTTTACAAAATTAAAAAAATAGCTCAAATAACAAAAAATATTTATGCTACTAAAGTAAAGTCTTTATAATTTAATATTTTGTGGGACATATTAACTATTTATTCATGTCAGTTAGACAAAGTTATTGCCTGTTCTAATCAGCGAGCACGAATAATTCGTGTGCGAGCGCGAACCAGAGTGACTGACGACAAGTCTGTACGGGCACGGTTGCGTCTCGGCTCGCTATCTTAAAAAGCTTATTTTAATTTACCCAAACCTTTGCCTAGGGTGAACTTTGATTGTGATAGTGACAATAAGACATTACATAATAATCCATAAATAACACTGTATTCTTTTAATAAAAATATTAATTTTTTTTTCATAAATAAACGCCTAATATTCAATTTACTATGTGTTTTTTTTAAATCCTATAACGGAGTATTGTTTTTTCAAATTTTGTTACATTAAAAATGAATAGATTCATAAGTTCATCAAGAGCAAGCGACAATCCAAAGAACGAGCACGTTAAGCTGTTATCGTTCTTGTCTAAAACGGAGGAACGATCTCTAAAGAAATTTTGGTGGGGGCGGCCATAAAAATTGTGCCTAGGGGCGGCATATTTCAAAAGCCAGCCCTGGTTCTCTCCTCAGAAGATGAGAGTGACGGTTGAAGAACCTAACACAGCTTAATCAACGAGGTCATTTAATGACTCTCAGACCGCAGATTTTTTAGAGTCGAAACGTTAAGATAGTCCAGTAAGTAATCCAGCAGAATCACGTGCAATCCATCGTCTAACCATTAAAAAATCTGTGGTTGTCTTCAGATGTATGTGTAAATTAAACTAATACGTTAAAAACTAACTTAGGCCTATCCGCTGAGATTCAGTTACTAACAAGTTTAACAAGCAGAATGATCACTGTTGCACACCGCTATATAAAAATTATCCCGATTAGTGCTTTCAAGCTTCACAGCTCATCGTCAGATCGGAATTGAAAGAAATAATGTGAAAACAAACCCTTCACACCGATAATAGGGATAATTTTTATATAGTGGTGTGCAACAGTGATCATTCTGCTTGTGATTTCAACCACTAACACAGCTTTCTTCATTAACAAGTTTAAACCGTCAATAAAATACATGATATTAAAAACCATCAGTACACTACAAACAGTGCTGACTTTAGGTACGTATGCGCCCTCGTGCGCCCTATGTAAGGCGAGAAAATGCTAATGGTACTGAATTATTGTAATAATTATATAATGCAAATATTTCGTGAATTTGGGTAAGAATAAGATAGCTTAAGGATGTTAATAAACAGTTAAACTATTGGGATTCTTACTTCGATATATATTTTCTCGCGTATGGTTTCACTCGTGAGAAAGTCTAGCTATCAACGGAAACATAAGAGAAGTTGGATCTGTGTCTAATATAAGATCCTTAAATATTAATAATGGATTTTGTATAACATGTAGGTAGTATTCACAATAGGTAGTATTCTCAATGTGCACATACATTAATACAATACAATAAACATATTTCCGTTCAAACTTAAATTTCTACAAAAGCACCTTTCTACTCTACATTAGCGAGTATCATGAAGACAAAAAGTGGGTTTGTTTTGTGGCGGAGATACTAAAAAATGTGTATACTTATACACTGAAAATTGAAACTTTGTTGGGGTCACCCAGCGCCCCAAAACACTCGGCGTCCTCGTGCTCTTCACGACCTCGCCCCCTCCCCTAAAACCGGCAGTGACTATAAAAGTAAAACACAATCATATACAAAATGTATACACCATGCTGCGATGGAAGTGGACCAGCCGCAAGACGACGACAACCCACGCAAAACTGGGACCTGCCGCACAGTGCCGGTAAGTCTGGTAGGTAGCCCTGTGCAGCGGAATCCGGGGAGTCCGAGAGTAGGGCTCACAAATAGAGATGCGGGTTGCGCCGCCACTGTGACGGTGTCACAGTTCGGCCCCCGGATACCCGCTGGACAAAGAGCTGAGCTAGTCAGCAGTAGACCAGCTGTTAGTGCCCCTGAAGCACTGTGCGGCAGCGACGAGCCCCCCGTCCGGCCACTTGGGCCAGTCGGGAACCCTACGACTTGCGCGGGTAGCCCTGCTCAACCCGCGCAAGTTCGTGAAAATAATCGGTCCTTATTAGGGCCGACCAAGCCCGCAAAGGCCGGACCTTCCGGCTGCAAGGCCGCTAGTAGGCCAAGCAGCCCTCAACCTCTGCCGGAGTCTGACTCCCCAGACATGGAGACCTCGGCTTCCACCGACTGGGTGGTAGTAGGGCACGGTGGCAAGCCGAGAAAGTCTCCCTCCCTGACCTCCTTGAGTTCGGCTACGGACTCGGCGGCATTCAAAGCCTCCGCTGAGGTTGCGCCCAGTCGCACCTCCGAAGGAAGGATCCCGCCGGTGTTCGTCACGAACGTCAGGGATATTATCGGCTTCAGTCGCCGACTCCGTAAGGTCGTTGCGCTGGCAGATAACGCTTCGGTCAAGCTCCTAGCGAGTGAGACTGTGCGCGTTACCTGCCGCAGCGCTTCCGAGCACTTCGGAGTAATCCAGTGGCTGGAACGTGAATCGTTCCAGTTCCACACATACACAGTAAACCGCACCAAGCCTGTAGCCCTCGTCCTTCGGGGCCTGGACATACAGGCGGATCCGCAGGTCGTTCTCGACGAACTGCGCGACGCGGGCTATAAGGTTGTGGGAGCCTCTCGGCTGTACACCACTTATGGCTCGCGTCGTCCCCTCCCACTCATCAGACTCCTGGTAGAGAAGGGCGACTCTTCCCAGTCCCTTTTAGATTTGAAAAGGCTTTTCGGGCTCTGCGTGAGCGTAGAGCCCTGCCGTCAGACCGGGCGACTTTCCCAGTGCCACAGGTGCCAGCGGTTCGGCCATAGCAGCTTCGGTTGTCGGAACGCGCCGACCTGCGTCCGCTGTGGAAATGACCACTTGACGCAGGCCTGCGCTGTTCCGGACAACCACCGATACTGTATTAACTGCGGCGGCGCCCATACTGCAAATAACAGGCGCTGCCCAGTCTATAACGAGCAGCTGGACAAACTCAAGAAACCTGTCCAGCCTAAGCCTCGGAAAGTTGTTAGCTAGCCAGTCAAACCGGCCAAAGCCGCTGACCCTGTGGTCCGGAAACCAGTCCCTAGGTCTGCTCCGGTTCCAAAACCTACACGTGCAGTGAGCCCGAGCATAGCTCAACAGGCCAAACCACCTACCGCGCCCCCGGAACCGGAACGCGAAGTCCCCCACTACGCTCTAGTCCCGCTGCCGGACGATAAGGAGGAAATTGATCCTCCACTGCCGCCGCCACCCAAGCCTAGATTCCCCAGATCAGGCAAAAAAGGTAAACCTGCGGCCAAGAACACGGGCCAGACCAAGTTACCTGCCACTGGACCCAAGCCTGTCCACCAAAAGCCAGAGCGACCACCCGCTCCAGAACCTGCCCCCAAGGCTTCCACCGCCTCGCCCCGCCGCAGCTATGCAGCTGCCGCCAAGCGTTCCCCCCAGGCCTCATCTTCCGATGATCTCGCCGTTGTATCCGACTTTCTGGCAAGCTACGACTTGCAGAAAGTAGCCCAAACTTTCCTCAAATTCAAGGAACGTTTGGCAACAGCCTCGCCCCAAGACAAATTCCTCCTCTTGGTGGAAGCCTGCCGTATTATAGGTCTGTTATGAACGGACAACCACGGCAATCCCTCAAGCGAGACCTCGAGCTCGTGGCGTGGAACGCCAACGGCCTCGCTTCCCGGCATTCTGAGCTCTTAGAGTTCGTTGCCCGACACAAGCCCGATGTGCTTCTTCTTGGTGAGACGCACCTGACCCCGCATCGTCGTTTCCGACTACCAAACTACGTGTGCCACCGGGACGACCGGTCGGGTCGCGCAGGAGGGGGCACAGCCATCGCGGTGAAGGCGAGTCTTCGCCATCACCGCGTTGTCCTGCCTCAGCGGCGGAACCTCGAATGCACCGCGGTTAAGCTCCATGGTGCTCTCGGCGGTATACTCGTGGTTTCCGCTTACAAGCCTCCACAAACGGAGCTCCTGTCGAACGATCTGGAGGCCGTCTTTGGCGCACACAGTAGGGTAGTCCTGGCGGGCGACCTGAACTGCAAGCACCCTGATTGGGGGAGCCGCTTGGCGAACCCAAACGGGGCCCACTTGCACAGGTATGCTGATGCGGCTCGGGTCACAGTCATGGGTCCTACCGGGCCTACGTACTATCAATCGAGGGCTAACTCCCGACCTGACGTACTGGACATTGCCGCGGTCAGGGGCGTTTATTGCCCGGTCCACGTCTCCGTCATTTCGGAACTGTCCTCGGACCATTGCCCTATCAGTGTGCATATAGCTACCCAGCACGCCACCGTCCGCGACGAGCGGCGGGTAATCGAGTGGGACCGCTTTGGCCCGGCGTTCAGTCGCCGCCTACCTGAGCATATCCCGCTCGACACTACCCAGCATGTCGACGAGGCAGTTGCCTTATTCGACACAGCCGTAGTCTCGGCGGTAGACGTGTCCTCCCGGATGAAGCCGGGGCTCACGCACGACTATCAGCGTATCCCCGAAGAGGTGTCTCAGCTCGCTTGCGAGAGGAATCGCCTCCGGAGACGCTGGCAGAGGACTCGTGACCCGGCTGCTGACAAGGCTGCGTTCAACAGAGTGTCCGGCAAGTTGCGTCGCGACATGCTGGCGTTCCGTAGACGCAACTGGGAGCTAGCTGTGACACAGATGGATGGCCCTGCCGAGGACCGTAATGTCTGGCGGATTCCCAGTGCCCTAACGGGAAAGCGCAAACGCGCGCCTCTCCCCGCACTGGCCGGACCCGGCGGTCAACCCCTTGGCCGCCCCCTCGAAAAGGCAGAGTTCTTGGCTGACAGTTTGGAGCGACAGTTCGCTCCCAACCCATCCAAGAACCCGGCTTTCACTGAGCAAATCTGCCGCGAGGTAGAGCGCTTTCTATCGGCCGATATCACAGTCCAACCGGAGCCCATCTCCCCGGAGGAGGTCTCTGAAAGGATTGTTCAGCTCAAGCCCCGGAAGGCGCCTGGCCCGGACGGAGTCATAAATTCCGCCCTCCATCGCCTTCCGGAGCGAGGAACCCAGTTCCTCACTGACCTGTTCAATTCATGCCTCAGACTGGCCTATTTTCCGGTGAAATGGAAAACGGCTACCGTCATAGTGATACCCAAGCCGGGAAAGAATTCTTCTCGCGTGGAAAACCTCAGGCCCATCAGCCTCTTGTCCGCGACGTCCAAGGTTTTTGAGCGTCTGATCCAGCGTAGGATCCGCGACCATCTAGAAAGACTGGACTTGCTGATCCCCGAACAGTTCGGCTTTCGTGAGCTGCACTCCTCGACTCATCAGCTGATGAGACTCGTGGAATGCATTACCGAGGCTGGCTGTCAGGGCAAACAGACGACTGCGATCTTCCTAGACGTAGAGAAAGCCTTTGACCGCGTGTGGCACGAGGGTGTCCTATACAAACTGATGGAAGTCCTTCTCCCAGACTGCTACGTTCACTTGATCGGCAGCTTTCTGAGAGACCGTAGCTTCCGAGTGAGAGTAGACCACGCTCTCTCTTCGGAGAGGCGTATTACTGCTGGCGTCCCTCAGGGAAGTGTCCTTGGGCCTCTCCTGTTCTCGCTGTTTGTCAACGACACGCCCCGAGTTCCTGGAGTGAAATTGTCGCTGTTCGCGGACGACACTGCGGCTTTTGCCTCAGAGCCGAACGCGAGTTATGCGGCAGTTAAGCTCCAGCGCCAACTCGGCGCGTATGTCGGGTGGACCGACGACTGGAGAGTTGCCGTTAACGCTTCCAAGAGCGCCGCGGTAATATTCTCGCGCAAACGCAAGCGGCCTCGGCCGCTTAAAGTAGGCCCCGTCGAGGTGCCCTGGACCAATAGCGTCAAGTACCTCGGGCTCCACGTGGATTCCCGACTCACCTGGCGAACCCATACACAGTATATCAGACAACGCGCTTCTGCGCAACTCAGTAGACTCTGGCCCGTGCTATCTAATCCGGCAATGACCCCCCCGGCTAGGTAAGCTCATAGTCAACACGTACGTGTTGCCCGTGATTACCTACGCCTGTCCTGTTTGGGGATACCTGACTCGTGGTCATAGAACAACGCTCCAGCGCGTACTCGACCGGGGACTGAAGCTCGCGTGCAAAGTCCCCCGGAGGTACTCTTCTCGTCTTTTGAGAAGAGGACTCGGTGTCCGCTCTCTTGATGACACCGTGAGACGCCTGGCGCGTAGATTCTATGTTCGTTCCGACACAGTGACCCACAATTCCCTCATTGCCGGACTTGGTAAATACACCCCGCGACCAGGTGAGTCCGGGAAGCGACCTCGTTTGCTAGTCCCGGTGGTATAATCCACCAATCGCAGGTCGCTTCAGACCCCCCCATAAGTAGATAAAAAGTATAAATAGAAATCCAACAGACCCAGTGGCAGGAGTCCTTTCTGAGACTCGGGACACTGCACTACTCGCGACCCGCGCTTCGCGCGGGCCGCGCAACCCCCAGTTGTGTGATACAAAATGTATAAAAATAAACGCTACTTACCTGGCAAGACCCGCTGGTCAGTACTGTGTTTTTGTGCTTCCCGGTTTTTGCCCAGCGGAATTACAGAATAAATAGCGTTTCTATTATATATTGTCTATACTTGCGTTTTAGTTTTGTAGTTCGGTGGTGATTTTTAACAAGACTTATTCTATTGACTTACGCTTGTTAACGGTTGCGAGACTAGAGGCACGGGCCAGAGAAAATCTTGGTAGAAATGTATCTAGAGCTTGGACTGGGGGGGGGGGGGTTCGGTCGAGTCGGCTTCATACCAAAGACAAAACAAGTCAAGACTAATCAACATTACTATCTTTAAAGTAATGACGGTTGAAAAAGTGTGATGACATCCTGAAATCAATCCCATTAAAGTAAACGGTAATAACACAATAAAAATACGTGTTACTGAAACACTGCTGAGGACACACTGGCTGAACTGATTTTCTTGTAGGCCTATTTCATATTTCAAACGTATACGCAAATGCAGTATAATAAATCTGTTTGTATATTTAAAAAAACAGTTACTAGCTGTAAAAATAATAAAAGAGCCTAAAAATTAAGAGACTAACAAAATTCGTCAACTTTTTTCGACCGTCAGGAGGGGGGGTTCGGTCCGGTTCGTCCCCCCCCCCCGTAAATACCATAGATTTTATTAGTGGTTGAAACGTTGTGAAAATAAATTTGAACGATGGCAGTAGTCCGATCAAACGCTTCTGATAGTGTTTACGTGCCACCGAAAGTTAGGGTTAAAGTTCAGTCAGTCGTGTACTTCGCTTCCTTGGCAGGTCTTCGCACGACAGTATTCTACGCCTCTAATCTTACCACCCAACCCTTCTCAAATGTCCCTCTACGCATCGTACCTCCGTCACCTTTCCTTTGCCGGACAGTCTCGCCTCATCCTGTGCTCCAACCAATTCAATATCGGTGCTGATAAGCATCTGTCTTTCGTCGCCGATCTTTCTAGCATTCTCCTATTTCTTACTTTATCCTCCCACCTCACCTCTTCATTTCCTGCCTTATCCACACATCCGGTGTTCCATTTTCTCACATCTTCCTCCTTAGTGTTCACGTTTCAGCACCGTTCGGCGCCACATAAAAAGAGCTATACCAGAGTCTTAGTTGACTTCTTATGCACTGGTTCGTAGAGTATCCTGTGGCTCCTATTAGACATTTCCTTCTCCCAAGTTACTCTAATCTTAATGCCCGCTGTGCAGAGCATATCTTCAGTCGCAACGCTTTGCATGTACTTGAATTTGAATTTAACTAACGGACTTTTGGCATCACAGAAAAATATAAATGAGACGTTTCGGGCACAGAAACAATCGGCAGCCGTCTTCAGGCTAATTGTATATAAACTAATACATAAACAAATACTCTATCAGCCAGTTACATACACTCAACAAAATAATAATAACAACAAAACTGTACTAATATATAATCAAAAGTTAAAATAATACTGTTACGACTGTCTAGTGTTCGTCGTATGGTGCAGTGGAAAAACAAAATACACGTGTTTAAGGACGAATACTACGTATTAAGGTAGCGTATAGATTTTACTGAATCAAGCACCGTCTACGTTAGGGGACACAACGTTCATTTATAGGTTAGTACAGTATCGTTACGACGGTCTACTGATCATCGTATGGTACAGTGGAAAACAAAGTACAAGACACCAATTAAGTCACTAATCACCAGCTTTAATTATCAGAATTTAACAGTTTGTAACCAACAAGATAGTCTCTTACAAAAAATCAAATAAACATTGTTCACAGGCAATAAAAATGTCAACTAATATAAAACACAATTGTATTACAATTGTCCCGCACAATTATATAAACACATAACACTTCCCCACAATACTTCTAACCGCACTGAAATAAATCGCAACTCAAACGCACCGTGTAATCGCCCGACAATAACTGAACTAAGCGCCGGTGACTGCAAAATACCAGAATATTCCATACTACGCGTCAAGAACGCTGCCATAAAACACCAGAACGTAATTGATTGCGGCCTTGCACATAGCGCGCGCGTACTGGTGAAATCTGGATCAGTCTCGGACGCGTGACAAGTGTCACGTAAGTGTCCTTCATCTCAGTAGCAGCAATACGTACGCACACACACATACAATACAGCTGGAAGAGCCGAGAAACACGTAGCATGTCCTGTAATGGTGTAACATTGTCTCCACATTACACAACAATACGAATGAATATACTATAAAAAAAACACATTTTGTTGACTCAACATCAACAAAACTAAGTCAGTTCAAGTCGCCTTCATGACTCGCCAAACCGAGTCCCCAGCAGTGAAAATAAAAGACATTCCGCTTAAAAAAATATATATATCAAATACTTGGGCCTAATACTGGATAAAATCTTACCTGGAATCTACATATTACAACCAAAAGCTCTAAGATAAAATTTAAACTCCAGTAAATTTACTGGCTTCTGGGTGGGGGGGGGGGGTTCGAAATTGTCCGTTGAGAACAAACTACGTACTTTTGTGTAAAAGAGCGTTATCAAACCTGTCTGGTCATACGGAGTCCAGCTGTGAGGTTGCGCTCGTCCATCCAACACCTAGGTTATCCAGAGAACCCAATCGAATATTCTGCGAACTGTTCTGGACGCCCCTTGGTATGTCAGTAATACAGACGACACGAAAATCCCAACTCGCAACTAATGAGTAAATCAAAAGTATAACACGCAGCTTCTCCGGCAAGCTTCGCTTACACCGAAACGACACAATCAGCAGTCTACACGATCCATCCGAAGCCCCAAGAAGACTCAAGAAACATGGCCATCAGACCTGATTACCCTCTTCTTCTTCTGATAGTTCCTATCCGTTTAGGATATTGGATATCATACAGGCTATTTTAACTTTCTGCACTGCTGTACGGAATAAGTCAGTTGTATTCATGTCAAACCAGGTCCTTAAATTTTTCAGCCATGATATTCTCGGTCGCCCAACTCCTCTCTTTCCAAGTACTTTTCCCTGTAGTATGGACTGCGATAAGTAAAATCTCTGTTCATTTCTCATGAGATGTCCCAGATACTGAAGCTTTCTTATCTTCACTGTGTTAATAACTTCCCTATCTTTCTTCATCTTTCTAAGAACTTCAACATTAGTTATATGTGCTGTCCACGAAATGCTCAGTGTTCGACGGTAGAGCCACATTTCGAAAGATTCAAATTTCTTAGTTGTGGCTTCAGTCAATGTCCAAGATTGTACACCGTAGAAGAGGACCGAGAATACGTAGCAGCGTAGAAGTCTCATCTTTGTGTTTATTGTTAAATCGTCACTTTTAAATAAACTGCTCAATCTAGTGTACACTGCTCTTGCCTTTTCAATTCTGCTCTTTATTTCTTGAGTTTGCTCCCACTGTTCATTTACCATAGTACCCTATAGTACCAAGAAATGTAAATTGGATGATTACCCTACTCTTTCTTTTTCTAATTAAGGGGTGCACCATTGGATGGCTATTCCATTCATATTTATTGTGCTCTTGTTAGATCTACTTATTGCTCCTTGTGAGCATATTGTAAATATCTAACAAATAAATAAAAAAGCATAAATAATACACACGCGCGAGCGCACACACACAAACAGTTAAGTAGAAACCTTGTGGTGAGAAATATCAGTTTCGGATATCACTTTATCTGGTCGTAAAACACGGCAGAATTTGTGTTGCTCATAGTACGTGATCCAGACCCAGTGCCTTGGTGTTACAATAAAGTTTATCCAAAGTCGCATTGTGCACTCGACTGTCAATAAAACATTTCCTATAAAACAAGTTCCTTATCTATTGTGAACGAGGTAAGCAGAGCTTGTAATAAATTGGTTTCATGCAGAGTTTAAACACTATGACCGCTACATCACGCAGCTTAATTACGCAGACAAACCGTTATAATTATCATTTTATTAGTTTTCATTGCAATTCCGCTTTCTACTGTTGTTATTATAATTATTTTTTTTATTATCGGATTGATTTTATTATTCATATATTTTCTTTGTTATTACTACAATGATATCTGTTATCGGCGTCCGTTCCGGCTATTTAAGAAGCGTTTCTATTGTCATGAAATGTCATCATCTCGAGGAGAGACTAGTATATTACAAGACAAACGTATGATACTGTAGAATGTCGCAGCAAACTAGCACTGTCGTATGCTTATATAAATTCTCCACAAAGTTTGCAAATATAATAGAATGCACGTAGATATAATATCAGTTTGTTGTTTTCAACCCTCGCGATTAATATAATAAGTGATGTTTTAGAGTAGGGTTCTCCAAACTACGGTCCGCGAAAGGTCCTTGTCCGGCCCTCGGTAACCCGGCCGATGCTGCGTGCAGTTTTTAAATAAATCGTCAAAATACTTCAAATATTATAACATTTGACTAAATTACTAAACAAGAAATAAGTATAAAATCAAAGTACAGGGCTAACTTGTCAAACACACACTTGAAATCCATCCTAGTGATAGCAGTATCAAAATTTGACCCAAAATGGACAGACATTATATGTCAAAAGCAACTCCAGACATCCCATAAGTACATAAGAAAGCCAAAAAATAATACATAAGAAATATCTGTGAATGTTATTTTTCCTTACTTATATTTACATTATTTTCAATAAATGAATTTGTTTTCTTTGGATAAGTCTGCTTAATTTTTATTTAAATAGCTATTTTATTGACTTGATTATTTCGTAAACTTAAAAAGAAATTTTACTATTTGTGTGTGTGTGTTGGCCCGCCTGACTTCCAAGATTTTTCAATTCGCCCCTCAAGTGAAAAAGTTTGGAGGCCCCTGTTTTAGAGAGTCGAATTATCACCAGTAGCCTGCTCGATCTGGTTTGTGCAATTTATAGTCACTGACGAATCCGTTTACAACTGTTATCTCTAGACTGCCTTCTCGACCGTGGGTTAAGAAAAGAAATTAACAGATCAGCTGACCACAGCCGTGTCAGTTAAAACATATTGATACAATGTAAACATTACGTTATTATTGCAAACACACATACACAAGCACACGTAGCTTCTCCATTCCCACACTGTAAGATAATAGACCTATTACTATAAGCAACCTAGTTAATAATTGGTTTCTAAGCCGACAGGGATTTCTGGTCACACGTAAACTGAATGTAAGCAGACGTTTACCTGAAGGGTAGCCTCTCGAGCTAATTGCTATAGTGGCAATAGTCTTACAGGGGGCGTCACCACTCCCTCCAGTAATGGAAGAGTGTTATAATTAAGTAGTCTAGTGTAGGAAAATCGATAGGATTTTCCTTAGATAGAAATCGTTTGAACATATACAACAGTCTTTAAAACCTCTATGCGATGGGTGATTTCTTACGGGTTAATCCTCTATTCGAACTGGTGCCATCGTAGTTGTTTTGTCGCTTGACGTGTCGATCCCTGGAATGTGGGATGGTCCTCAGAATCTGTGAGTGGGGGTTGAAAGACCCTGTTGTTGTTAGATCTTTCAACAACGTCTTTCGACCGCTATTCTCAGCGATCCCTGATTCCAGGGATCGAAACGTCAAGCGACAAAACAACTACGATGGAACCAGTTCGAATAGAGGATTAACCCGTAAACAACAATGAATTCTGCTGCTTCATATTCTTCTTCTCGAGATGATGATGTTTGTTCAAGTAAATATTTATTTAGAAAGATATAAGATTTAAGAAAGATTTTAGAAATATATAATCAAGAATTTATTTATTTAAGAAAATATATTCGTGAAAATTTGAACCTATCTGCCTATGCCCGTTTTTTCTCGTTAGCGTTCAGTCGAGTGAAACCTCCAACAGATCTGCTGGTAGTCATTAACGAAACGAGTGAGGGCAAGACCAAGATGGGGATACGGCACATACTCCAGTGGTTCCCAACCGGTAGTACTCGGAGGGATCCAAGGTGGTACGCAAGAAGACGTAGCTAGCTAGGAAAAAATATTTACTTAAAATAAATGAGTAAATAAACATTTATGTTTAGAACAACAATAATTTTCATCGTACATGATTTAAAATGATTACCCTTATAAAAACACAACCTAAACCATTATAAAAACCTTATACTTTATTTTAGCATAGAACAAACCTGAATTAATTTTAAAAACCTTTTCCTGTTTTGTAAATTTTATGTATTAGATTTAAATAATTATACATAACTAGGAATAATAAGGTATAGTATACATGTTGTATCAAGTGTTTTGTTGAGGAAACCCCAATAACCTTTCCTTAAGCTCCGGTGGTACTCGAATGAACGCGGAAGACCAAAGTGGTACGCGGGTCCGGAAAGGGTGGGAACCACTGGCGTATACAATGAACATCGTATAGACACAAATACTGTCACAGAACAACCACCTAACCAGATCACAGAGCAACCACCTAACCACACCACAGAGCAACCACCTAACCACATCACAGAGCAACTACCTAACCACACCACAGAGCAACCACCTAACCACACCACAGAGCAACCACCTAACCACATCACAGAACAACCACCTAACCACACCACAGAGCAACCACCTAACCACACCACAGAGCAACCACCTAACCACACCACAGAGCAACCACCTAACCACACCACAGAGCAACCACCTAACCACATCACAGAGCAACCACCTAACCACATCACAGAGCAACCACCTAACCACATCACAGAGCAACCACCTAACCACATCACAGAGCAATCACCTAACCACACCACAGAGCAACCACCTAACCACATCACAGAGAAATCACCTAACCGCATCACAGAGCAACCACCTAATCACACCACAGAGCAACCACCTAAACTGATTTTACCACAGAACACTGACGCTGCGTTTACACATTTCGTTTTCGACGGCCGTTGCTGCGGTGCGGTAAAGGAGCAGAAGAGTCAACACGTTTATTGTAGAGTGGCGGTTCCCACATGCACCGGTGCGGTGTTTTCACCGGCCGTTGGAAATTTCCAACGGAGAGTTGTTGCGGCGTCAAGGTCAACGGCACCGTCGAACGGAAGGTCAGAACACAAAGATTCAGACGGAGCCGGTCCCACAGTACCGGCCGTCGGTGACACTTCCTACGCACTTTAAACGTTTGTTCGAAATGGATTGTGACAAATTAATAGCATTAGTGCAAGACCAACCTCCGCTTTGGGACAAAAGCCACAACCTTTTTAAAGACCTAACTGTAAAAGAAAAGTGCTGGTTGGAAGTAGCTGGAGGACTTGTGGAAAAATGGGAAGAATTGCCTGCATTCTTCTTACTGGCCGTGGTTCATGTAGGAAACCTGATGTCTCTGCTATGCTCACTACTAATAAGCGTTTTCTATACGCGTTCATAACTGCATTCAAACGAAAGCACAGGAATGTACAGACTGACTGATTGTAAGACGAGACTAGGTAGGGAGAGGTTTCTCCCGCCGGACTGCGGTACCGCAGTATGTGGGAACAAGGATAAAAATCAACGGCCGTTGGCCCTACCGCAGCAACGGCCGTCGAAAAACGGCATGTGTAAACACAGCGTGACAGCACAAAACCGGTACAATTTGTTTCTGAGTCTATTGAAATATTAAATAAAAACAATTCTTAATAAGCTTATTTTTCATTTCACTGGAATATCTTTAAACATTCCCAATAAACTGGGGCTGCTGCTCCAACAAGCCACTATCTTTATTACATTTCTCAGTTTAATTAGAAGTTATAAACAGTTTAACTGGCACCTTAGGCTTTCACGGCCAGTGTCAACTCTGTTGAAATTTGTTTGACTACTCGCCGGGCCATTAGGCCGTGGTCCACTACTGCCGCACAGAACAGACGTTTCGGCCCGATCGTTGGAAGCCATCTTCAGTGTAAAGCGACTCCAATAACTGGCACGGTTCTTCACCAGTGCAATCTTTTGCCACAGTATTGTGATTAAAATTTTAGTCTATAAACGTCATCACTGTTATTCACCAAATTAATATCTAGGGGGTTAGGATGATAGGCTACTGTAATTTAGATATGTGCTTCCTGCTGAAGCGCAGTTTCTTTTACAGTAGGAACTTTTAGGTGTCGGTGTATAGAGTTAACGAAACGACCCCTGGAGCGTCCACTATTGATCATAGAACATCCGTTTTGACCCCACCACCACAGAACCATGGTAATTATGGCAACTGTTAACTGGTGAAGAACCGTGCCAGTTAGTCGAGTCGTTTACACTGAAGATGATCTCCGTTGGTGAGGCCGAAACGTCTGTTCTATGCGGCAGTAGTGGACTTATAGTGGTCTTATAGTAGTCTTATAGTGGTCTTATAGTCTGTAGAGTACTATTTGTTTAACGTCTACCTACTGATACTATCACTCGAATCCATATTCGGAGCGGCGACCAACCACAGTAAGCTATGAATTACGTACATTACGTTTACGCGTTTAATATTTCGCATCTAGTTGTGGGTAACGCCATAGGCAACGCCAGATAGTCGCTATCTTATTTTCCGTTTTGTTCTTTAAGGAACGCTGAAATTTACTAGCTTGAGGCGAACACCTCTGTATACGCCAAAAGGTCAGCTTCGCACGTTCGTTACTAATAAAAAAACGTTTCTGGTACGATGTCCGCGCTCTTGATACGCTCTTTGTGTTACGAGAATGTCTTAATCCGCGTTGGTATTACGAGAATGGGCCTATAGGTGAAAAAATGTTAACAATAAAACAAAACCGAAAATGATATTGTTACGGAACAATAATTACGGAACGCTTTCGAAGAGTGGAGAGCGTCCTTGCAACCGTTTCTCGGCTAGCCAAGCAGGTGCAATGTCTGTGTCAAGGCTGCGCAGTAAAGTACCCTCTAGACTGTCGAGTGCGCTTGTTAATTACGGAAGTTATGCTGGCACGCCGCCAAAGAATGGAACATTATTCTGGAAAATCTGCAGGCTATATACAAGCAACAGCTTAGGCTTAGTCAGTCAGTTACAGTTGGCGATTTATTCAGTGCTGATCAAGTGGTTGTTGTGTGAAGTGATTACTGTGTTATAATTAGTGCGGAACTCTTAATAGCTGAAATTATCATTGCGAGTGGACAAATTTAACTTGAATTACTGTATGAGAGCATCTTTTTGAATTCAAATTGTTATTTGTGACTCATTAAAGCTGGTAATTAGTGATTTCATCGGTGTCTGTATTTTGTTTCCACTGTACCATACGACGATCCGTGAGACCGTCGTAACAATATATTAGTCGTACGATAGACAAGAAGTAGGCTATAGTGTGTAACATGATTCGGTCTACTCGAATTGAGTATAGGCTCTGTATATGGTGGGCGTGTTTCAGACTTTCTTACAAGATATGGGACCTACACACGTACCCACATACGTACGTAAGCTACGCACATGCACGTCAGCGAAACGCGAGTTAACGATTTCGACTTTTGATAACAGAACTGCACGAAACGGTAATTTATTTATTTTCTGTACAGAGAAAGCGATTACTGTACATGGAAGTAAACAGAAGTTTGAAATACAAACAATTCTACTTTCTTTTGGAATAAAACGCAGTTTAATGCTGGTTCCGACAGGTTAAGCAGACATTTATTACTAGGCAGGGCACCGTTTGTTGGTTTACCAACGTTTTGCTAGGACAGAGCGACCATTTTAAAAGTCGGATTATATTTGTCCCGATAAGTGACAAGGTGTGAAACAAGGAGATGGCCTCTCTGCGGTTCTGATCAGCATAGCTCTACATAGTGCAGTAAATAAAATCGATAAAAGGGGCACAATATTCATGAAATCTACTCAAATATGTGCATACGCAGCTGGCATTGTAATAGTAGCAAGAAACGTTGATAGCCTCAAAGACATGTATGCATTAATGGAAGAAGAAGCAATGAGAATTGGTCTTGTGGTAAATGAAATAAGAGAAAGTACATGGTTTTGTCCAACTCAGAGACCAGAAGGGCTCCTAAAGATTTCAATGTGAATGGGAATTGTTTCAAAGGAGTGTTCTGCTTTAGTTATCGAGGTGCCTTGGTATCAAATGATAATAACATTAGGATGAGTGTAAGAGAAAGTATACAAGCAGGAAATAGATCCTACTTTGCAAATATGAAGATTTTTAAAACAATCTTGTTACAAGGGGTATAAAAACTTAAAGTAGATTATTCTCTTGTGCGACCAGTTGTTACATATGGGTCTGAGGTGTGGACTCTAACAGAGAATGGAAAAATTGCTTTAAAATCATTTGAGCGCAAAATATTGCGTAAAATTTATGACGCAGTAAGAGAAGAAGGCAGTTGGAGAATACGCAATAACAATGAACTACAGGCTCCCATGCATGGAAAATACATAGTGAAATACATCAAATCACAGAGGTTGCATTCGCTGGGACATATCTGAGGAAAGAATTCCTAAAAGAATGCTGAAGGGAAGATCATGTACTACTAGACGTAGAGACAAACCAAGGATGAGATGGTTGGATGGGGTAACAGAAGATCTTGTTAGCATGGGAACCAGAGGGTGGTGAGTAAGGGCGGAGAACAGGGAAGCATGGAGAAGTATTGTTGAGGACGCTAAAGTCCACCAAAAGCTGTAACGCCAGATAATAATAATAAAAATAAGAAGAAGAAGAAGATTATATTTGTCCCTCGACGGAAACGGAACATTAGCCGCGTGTATAACGATCCAACACCTTACTTGTTAGACCACGCTCACATCGTAATGTATTCCAAATCGAACCAGAGACCGGGGAGAAAGGGACTTTGCCACCACTGCAAACGTGACCACGTGTGATCGTTTTAAGGTTATGTACAAAATATAATTGAACTTACAATGAGCGTCACCGTACGTTACATAAATAGAAATATTTTCTATGTTATTTGTCGTTACATAAAGTTTAGCAGAACTCGTTGCAATGTAGAGCTCGCCGCGACACACACACACATACACACCGCAAACAGTAGCCGCTTTGTTATCTAACCGTTACTGCAAATCTGAAAACGAGAAAAGTTACTGCTAAAGTGTCTCAAACAAGAGATCTACTCCAGCCTGTTTGTTCCGAAAGAACTGAATGTGCTTGTATTCGAACTTCTGGTTACTTCTACGTTACAATGTCATCATCGTTTTGTACATAATCTACGAAAGCGAATAAATAACCGCGTTGTCGGAAACGTTCGCCGTAGATAAGCCGTGATTCGCTGGCTCTCGCACCCGTGACGCTAGTTTCATTACCTTACTGGTTTATTGTTGTAGCTGACATGTTAGTGAAAATTAGTGACGATCCTGCAAAGTATAAAAAGCCGATCACGGGTAGAACTTTTTAAAATTCGAATCGTTTGTATCACATTCGATGCTTGCAAAAATATTCTTTATTATTGTCACCGCACAAACAGGGGCATGCTGAGGCTTTTATTCAGAGTATTTACGTAAATTCTAAAATATCGTCTCACAATTAAACAATAATTTTGGATACAACCTACGTATCCTTCCCTTCTTTTATAGAAATTTATTTAATTTTAATGAATTAAAAGTAAATACTAATTTTTCCACCAAATTTAGCTGCCGCGTATTTACGGGGGATGACGAACGGGACCGGAGCCCCTCCTCCTATAGAGTCAAAAGTTGACAAGAAATTTTGTTAATCTCTTAATTTTAAGCTGCTTTCTCTTTATTTCTCAGCTGCGTGCACTAGTACAGCAGTAACTTTTTTTTTTTTTTTTTTTTTTTTTTACACAACACACTTGCGTGTACGTTTGAAATATGAAATATAAGAAAATCATTTAAGTCAATAAGTATCTTATAAACAATGGCGCTTGTTTTTATTGTTTTATTACTTTAAAGAGACTGATTTCAGTACGTCATTACACGTTTTTCAGCCACTTTAAAGATTTTAATATTGATTAGTCTTAACTTGTCATTTTTCTTTTGTATGAATCCGACTCGGCCGGACTCCTCCCCCCCCCCCAAGACCAAATTATAGATTTCCTACTGCTGGCTAAGACACTGCTTGTAGTCGTCTACTGCTAGTTAAAAATTAGAATATTTCTCTTCAATCCATATACAGTTTAGTACACGTGCATACGTATTGTTACCACAGATTTATGCAAGAAAATTAATCAAATCGTTTTAGACACGTGAATGTTTAACATCAGTAACATCATTAACTTTGGTTTCCTCCAAAAACTGTAGTTGCCAATTTTACTACATACGTACACCGCTCTTATGGTGACACGTCAAATAATACATTAAATCCTGCAACAGTAAAAGTGTTGACATAAACGTTTGGAAGATAACACGCTCGAGTACCATAGAAACGGATTCGTGATGTGTGTAACTGCGTAGGCCTATATCTAATACATTTCACAAACAGTCGCGTATCTAAAATTTGGGTTGGGGGGGGTCCGGGGTCAAGTTGGCTTCATCAAAAGAAAAAACAAGTCAAAACTAATCAACATTACTATGTTTAAAGTTTCTGAAAAAAGTGTGATAATATCCTGAAATCAGTCCCATTAAAGTAAATCGTAATAACCCGATAAAAAGACGCGTTATGGAAACATTGTTTACAAGATACTTATTGACTAAATTTATTTTCCTATACTTCATATTTCAAATTTATACACTAATGCTGTATAATAAACCTGTTTTAGAAAAGAGTTACGACTGCATTAGCGTACACAGCTGAAAAAATTTAAATAAATCAGCCTAAAAATTAAGAGATTAAAAACATTTGTCACCTTTCTTCGACCCTCTGGGAGGGGGTTCAGTCCTGTTCGCTCCCCCCCCCCCGTAAATACACTCCTGTTCAAAAATATACAGAACTGATAAAACGATACATAAAGTTTATTTGTAAACATAACTTATAGACTTTTTGAAAGTGATCCAGAATTTCCAAGGAGTGTTGGAAAATATTAACTTTATCAAATTATTAGAGATACCGACTTTTTATTTTGAATAAAATTCCTCATAAGATGAACCCCCACATAGACTTTCACAATTTTCTTACCAACTTGAGTTCAATTTTTTCCTGTAGTGTCCATAGAGTTATTTAAAAATTTTCGTAGTAAACGATATATTTGGGTTTTGGTTAAAATTGCCTTTTACGCGACAACCGGTGGGAATTTTGCAATTAAAAATATTTTTTTATCCCCTATTTGCGCCCTGGTTACAAAAAGTTTTCAAATTTAAAAAACTGTACAGTATATTCAAGTTTTAATTAGAATTCTATTTAATTTGATAACCCGAATGAAGTTTTGGAATTGTATTAAAATTTTGACCCACTTTTGGCCCTAGAATACTAAAATTTTGAAATTTGAAAACCGATCATTATATTTAGATTTCGATTAAAATTCGCCGTAATTTCATATTCCACATGGAATTTTGCGATGTTTTAGCATTTTTAACCAATCACATTTTTGTCTCCCGCCTCCCTATTTTTAGAGAAGGATTAATCTCAAACATAATAGGGGTATGTAAGGTGAAAGTATGGATACGTGACAAGTTTTACGAATATCGTTTGATGCGTTCAAAAGTTATAGTGAGACATACCTTAAATGGACAAACAGACGAATGCCAAATGCCAATAACATGTTTTACAAACAAACAGATGGACTACCCATGGGCTCCCCTATATCAGGTATACTAGCCGAAATATTTGTACACACCATAGAACAGGAACACATACTGCACAATAACAAATACAGCGATAAAATAATATATTGGCACAGGTATGTTGATGATATTTTACTCCTCTACAACGGCAACAAAAGACAAATAGAAAATTTCCACAAATACATTAACACTATACACCCTAAATTAAAATTCACACTTGAAATAGAACTAAATAATAGCATAAACTTCTTAGACCTCACAATCACCAAAACAAACAACACACACACATACAAAATATGCAGGAAACCCACCACATCAGACATGGTCATACATAACTCATCCAACCACCCAACTCAACACAAACATGCAGCATTCAACTACATGCTCCATAGGCTCACTTCAGTACCCCTAAACACACATGACTACCAAGAAGAATGAAACACAATCAAATATATAGCAGTCAAAAATGGATACAACCCCGATTTGGTAAATAAAATACACAAACGCATCCTAAGCACAAAAAGTAAAACACATCAGACCAACAGCACACAATCCAGTAAATACATAACACTTACATACTACAATTCCAATACACACAAAATTGCCAACACATTTGGGAAACACAATTATAAAGTAGCCTACAGAACCAACAACACCATTAGGAAACACATAAATAATATTAACAAAGACACAGACACATACAGCAAAACAGGGGTTTATAAATTAAATTGTAATGATTGTCACCAATTCTACATCGGCCAGACGGGAAGATCTTTTTCCTCCAGATTTTCAGAACATTTAAAAGCCCTCACCACAAATTACATACATTCCATATTTGCCACACATTTACAAAACGAAAACCACGGTTACACAAACATAGAACACAACATGGAAATATTACACTACTTACCTAAAAGTAGAAAACTAAACACAGCTGAACAATTCGAAATATACAGATATCACGCACTACAACCAAACAACATATAAAAGAACAATTACATTTTAGATCACATACACTATTCGATACATTGATCCATACACACAATTTGAACCTCAGCGCCAATTCCCTCCCACCATCAACCCCCACCACACACACCTATAGTCCATAACCGTTATTCTGTAAAATGACATTCAGTATTTACTCCCACTGAGGAAGAGGCACATCACCTTGAAACGTATGGGAAGTGATAACTAAAGCAAGTTCATATGTGAAAGTTTATATATATAATAATATCAATTTTAAGAAAACGAATATGAATTAATATTTGTAGATCAGAATTCATGTACGAATGCAAGAGTTATGTCACAGACAATGAACAAGAATGCTGAAAGAGAACACAAAATTGTTCACAGAAATCTCGTAGAAGAACGAGAGGACATTATCGGCATCCACTTAATCACGGACTGACAAAAAATTAATAAACATATAAACATAACGCAATGTGGTATTTCGGTTCCTGTATCATAGACATTCAGAACCGATCCGTGACCTAGGTCAACAAACTGAATATCGCATTAATTACATCAAACAATTAATTATCAATTAAGTAACAAAAAATTTAATTGTGTACGTTAAACTAAATGATGTAGCAGAAATGTGACAGCTTATCATATTAATATCAATTTACAGAAATGTCAAGAATTAAACTGTCAATTTTGTGAAAGGTAAACGTCAGACCCAAGGTCACCAAACGTCAGTTATGTCAACACCCAGGAGCGTGCGCGCTTGTAGTTCCGCTTGCTACACCATGGGTCCCAATTCTTCCTTTATCCTGTACTAAATTTTTGCCTCCTATGATTTCTTCTTTTTCCTTATAACTCTGTTTTCCGTTTTTCGTATTCACAATTTAATATTTTTTTCTATACACTAGGCCTGACATAAACAAAAAAATGTGCCCTCCTGATTAAGGAACCCGTACGCAGGAAAAGAGAGAAACAGCTCGTTTCTCCTCTCGCTTCTTGGTTTACACCATATATCTAATACAGTACTACTATATTGCTATCGCCCGTAAGTGGAGGAGTCACGGAGTAAGTGAGACAGCAAACGACTGCTTCTATCTCTTTTTCTACTACTCGACCCGTTGTGCGCAAGCTTCGCGACTCTAGTGGGGGAATTGGACATGCGCATAAGATTCGAAGTAGTAATAAGGGAGACAGACGCATATATGTCTGCACCGTAATGGTTTCGTCGTCCTTCAGACCCCTACTAGCAATATAGGAGTATTAGATATATGGTTTACACTGTTTCGCCAAATCGTGTTACCGTTACTTTATACTTCTATTCATTCCAATTCAAATAAAAAGAACCGTGGGTATAATAGCCAAACCGCTACAACTTTCCAAACTTCTATTTGAGTTCACGTTTCTGCTGTCAGCCAGTACCAAAAAGGCAGTGACTTAGTTGTTTGGTAATGTAGGCTGAAGGCTGTGGTCTGAAATAAATGCATAAAGTAGAATATCAAGTCAAAATTTAGAACTACGCAGTGAACACCTACAGATTGGTTCTAAAACAATAATTTTTTGTCCTTGACTTCTCATTCAATAATGTTGTTTTGTGGAACCACAATGGAGAGAGAAGATAACGAATGAGGAAGTCTTTAGAAGAGCTCAGGAGGAGAAGCGCTTTCTGCGAAATTTAAAAGGCAGAAGAGCTAAGTTTATAGGACATATACTACGACACAATGGGTTGGTAAAGAGAATAATAGAAGGAACAATTGAAGGAAAGAATCACAGAGGTCGACCCCGTTTAAACTGCATGAAACAGCTTATGGTCGTTTTGAACTGCACTCACATTGTGAGTTAAACAGAAAAGCAGAGAAGCATGAAGAATGGCGAGCTGCTGCCAACCAGCCTATGGGGTGCTAACCTAGATGAGTGAAGTTTAACGATATAAATGATTTACATTTAGTAAATGGGATTAGTGGTATTTTATGTGAGTTTATTACTTTCTCATATGTATCTCGCCCTAAAGCTGGACGCCATTTACATTTAATGCCACGCGTTGTGCAGCCATTTACATTTAGCGGTGTAAATGTAAATTACATTTGTGGTAATTAATTGTGTAAACCATTTACATCTAGTGAATATTAATCTGTGCTAATTATCTGCTTAGATTAATTACTCAACGATTATGAATCATATTAATTAAAGATTTATGTAATACGTTAAATGTGATATATCTAAAATTGTTTCTATTCGTCAGATTTGACTCAACACAGTGACTAATTAAATACGATTTTATGAGTCTATTAATCAGACGTTTCAATGGTCGAGTTTATTGTATCCATTGATGTTTAGCATAAGTTATGAGATTTTTAGTGTAATACTTAGAATGAAATACATCAATAACAAAGGTGAAATTTCAATAATGAACGCATGAATACTGTAAATTAACTACTTATTTATTACACTTGTTACTTAAGTAAGTAACTATATCCTGCAAATTACATACATATTAAAACACATGATATAAAATACAATTTATCAATTTATACGATGTTTCCTGAAACATAAACACATGGTACATTCAAATGCAGTAAATAATGCACATATATATATCATATACGAACAATAAACAATTGACAAATATACTTATTCCTACCTAAAATGCGTTCATTCTTTATCAGGTAACGAATTACGTTAGTGTTATTTTATAGATTTTATGATTCATATGATTCATATATATTTATTCTCTTGGGGTTAGTTCTTTGAAAAGAGCCAACAGAACAGTAGTATATACTACTAAGATTAAGTAGACATAAAGCTTATCTTTGAGAGTGTTTATCCAATTCCGTCGTCGTGAGAAGACACTTTCTGGATGGTTCGTCGATCATAATCACCGTTATGAAGAGCACTGATAACTTCACTTCACTCCACTAAATCTCCACTCCCGTCATGTGTGTGGTGTTGTGGTAACCCGCTGATGTCGAGTGTCCGGAGTTCAAATAGTGAGGTGTTAATGTTGTCATTACACTGAATTGTTCTGAAAGTTTGCCATGTTTGTGTACTTGGTTAACTGTGCCGTCTATCTGGGTGTACCGCGTACTGCGTGCTTAATTGTTTGGTATAGTTTATTCAATTAATTGTTCAACATGGTGATATATTGTGATGTGAGAATGTTTGAAGTGCCACTCACTGTTCTACTTTAAGTGTTAATTAGTATATTATTATGTGCGCGTCAGTTGAGATTTCAAGTTCCGTGCGCACTTATAGTTTATGTTTCCCGCACAGAATTGTGTATAAGTGTGATTATATCGAAGTCTCTGTTCACTTATGAATTTACAAATTTGTGAATCCGGTCGGTCGCACAAACTGTTTCTATCACGAACCGTATTACTGTTCCGACATAATCAATCGTCTGTCTATCGTACGTACTAACTTCTGACTATATGTTGCGACTATCAACTGCTACTATTAACTACATACTCTTGACTACCGACTGACTAGACTGACTGTTCGATTGAATGACTGACTGCTCGATTGACTACGTGACTACTCGATTGAATACTTGACTGCCCGCTCCGCGTCTTCGCCAAACAGTTTTATTGGAACATCTTACCCATAAGTCTAAGTTTTGGATTTCTACGCCTCCTCGAACTCTTGATTGGTCGTACAAATTCCTACCCTTCTGCAGATCTCATCCTCTGTTTCACGATTCGTCGTCCGAACCCTTCCTACTCTCTCCACGAGCTCTCTTAGAAGATGCTTGACGCTGGTTGGTCGTCGTCATCCCCGGAGTGTTTCATGTGACGAGCGTAGCACAGATTCTAAGAAATTAGGGCAATTTCATGGCCTTCTGTTATCCTTTGTTTAGACTTTCCCTAAGGTTCTGACTGAGCTTTTGTTAACAGACTCCAGGATCTTGGTTAATTGTCTAAGTTCCTCGACGTTCGTTCCGCCGATTATCAACCCTTCGTTGGCGTCATTTCGGTGAAACTCTACTTTCCAGTCGTAAATCTCAGTAAACTGTCAAGGGTTTGTTTTCACGCTGTGCAGGATGCACTGGCAGTATTCACTGAGTTACGTCTATTGTCTATCTCTCCGTTAAAATTGCTCTTTACTCCTTTTGTAACATAGTAAAGCCTTTCATAATTGCGCAGTTACGCCTCGCCTCCACAGCAGGCGTTCCGTGTAACTCGGCAGCTGTACGAAGTCTTTGTTTCAGATTGTTGGGTGCTGTAAATTGTGACAAACGGCTAGCTGTCAGCGACGCCCTGAAATACTCATTGTGTGCAGTGCTCAGACATTTTTTCTTTGTCTTCGCTCTGTCGTCGGGTTTGACGTGCCCTCGATTCATCATTATTTACGACCTGGGCTTGTGTCCGTCGACTTGAGTGTGGGAACGTGTCACTTGATCGAGGAATTAAAAATTTTTTAAATTTCGATCATTACAGAAGGAACCACAATAATGTCTTCTTCGGCTACCTAGAATAGGCCTATGTGTCCAAATGTGCACACTGGCATTCATATGTCAGAAATCGATTTTAAATAACGATTTAATACGATTTTTAAAATTTTATTTTAAAATACGTTAAAAGCGTATTAACTAGATTTATATTAAATAGTAATTAAAAATTTGTTCACATTATTCTTGTATATATTCTTTATTATTGTTAATAATAAATAAAACTTTTCTTAAAAAATATATTTTGTATTTTTTTTTAAATATGTTCCAGTGTTTCGGTAGCTTAAACTGTCATAATCAGAGATTACAAATTAATAAAAATTTTAAAATCAATTCTAGTTTAAACTATCGAAACACTGTACAATATTCAAAAAATACTAAGTATACTCTTAAAAGAAAAGTGTTAATAATAATAATAATAATAATAATAATAATAATAATAATAATAATAATAGTAGTAATAATTATAATAGTAATAATAATAATAATAATAAATAGTAATTATATAAGAAAAATGCTAAAAGGCTGACTGTATACGGAATGTGTTGAGAATAATATTGAAATTAATCTCTTGAAATCAAGCCACGAAAACGCCCATAAGGCAGCGGAAATAGTTGACAATGTCGTAAGGCAAAAATCGTCAGTGACGAGTATAATAACGTGTTATTAAACATCCTTGATCAAAAACATAAATCACAAAATTTATTGATTTTAGAAAATGTCTACTGGTTTTATTTCATTTTACCTAAACGCACAGTATACATTTAAATGTATTTACATATATATTCTCGTCTCTTTCTTTGCATCTCTTTATAGTATCCTCGTTTTCTATCACCAAACGTTTCATTCACATAAACCAATTGCACATACAATAAATCACGTAAGAAAGAAATTAATTAAATAAATGATAGCAAACGTAATTGGCTTGGGCCTAACACTTGTATCAAATCCCATAAAGTGTTACGGAAAATCTCTTTGTGCTTCCATACACTGACAGAAGATAAATTCACTTCAAATCAATAATCAGTCTGTTGCACACTGTTCACCACCAGTTTTCTTTTAAAAAATTTCGTTTTCTATCGAGTTTTTTAATTAACTCTGTTTAATGCTGTTTCATGTTACACAATGCTGAGTTGTGTTTTGTTAGTGTAAGTGAAAGTACACGCGCGAGCACATGCAGGTGTGTGTGTGTGTGTGTGTGTGTGTGTGTGTGTGTGTGTGTGTGTGTGTGTGTGTGTGTGTGTGTGTGTGTGTGTGTGTGTGTGTGTGTGTGTGTGTGTGTGTGTGTGTGTGTGTGTGTGTGTGTGTGTGTGTGTGTGTGTGTGTGTGTGTGTGTGTGTGTGTGTGTGTGTGTGTGTGTGTGTGTGTGTGTGTGTGTGTGTGTGTGTGTGTGTGAAATTCGGTTGGTCCAACTAATGTTAATCAGGTTTTAGTCTCCACGCCACGCAAATGATTATTAAAGCAAGTACGTTTCTACATTACAACGAGTTATCAAATTCAGTAGTTGTCCAGCTTCTTGCTGCGTTCCAGTATATTATTTTCTTTTTTCTTTTTCTTTGTGGTTTAAGACGTGGTCTGTATCCTAACAGATTTGTTCGCAAATACCTTTCCATTTTTAGTAAGGTTCGTTCATTAATCAACTAAAATAATTTATAATTAATAGAGTAATTATGGTGTTATTATGGCGTTATTTGTACTCACGTACGAAAAATGTTTCAAAACTAACATTACAAATTCCCGGAGAACCTCGGTATACTTGGTGCCAGGGAAAGCGCACCGACGGGTGTTGATGACCGTGGCCTACCTAACGTTTGCATCAAATCCCATAAAGTGTTATGCAAAATCTCCTTATGTTTCTTGAAATCCGAGCGAAACATGTCTCAGTTGTTATAGCCAAAAACGTGTGCACAGTAACGTTCATGCATGGATTTATTTAACATGTGTTTAAAAGAGGAAATCCTGCTAAGAATAACGTCAGACTTTCCTCACAGTGTTAATTTAATTGTGCTTAAGATTTTAGTCACATTACTTAATAAAGCAAACTGTGTTTAACTGAAGAAAACATACTTCATTAGAAATAATGTTTAAAATTTTAGTCATGCCCATGCTCATCGTGTTCAGTGGCGTATCTAGAATTTGGCTTGAGGGGGTCGGGTCGGCTTCATAAAAAGAAAAAACAAGTAAACACTAATCAAGATTACTGTCAAGTAAAGTGACTGAAAACGCGTGATAACATCCTGACATCAGTTAAAGTAAACAATAAGAATAGGCGTTATTGAAACATTGTTAAAAGATACTTATTGACTGAATTAATTTTTTTTGTATCGGCCATCTAAGGACCACATGCCAATTTCAATTCTTTATCCTTTGTTCTTTTCTTTCTCTCCAATTTTCTTTCATCTTTTCACTGTGTCTCTTCTTCCTGTCTTCAGTCCACTTTGAACCTGCGTTTTTCTCTCTCCTACCCTGGACTCCTTCCATTTTTAACAATTTTGCCCGAAAAACTTCCCTTTCAATTGCTTCTTCTGTGTTCATATTATTTTTTCTAAATCCTTTTGGACTTCTTTAATCCAACTTAATGTTGACTTCTTCCCCCACAGATATTTGAAGATCTGCTTTGTCAACCTATTGTCGTTCATTCTATATAAATGTCCAAAAAATAATAGTCTTCTGTTTCTCACTGCTTCTGTTACATTTTCTATACTTTGATATATTTCATCATTACTTCTTAATTTCCAACCTTCTGAAGTTTTTAGTGGGCCTAATATTTTTCTAATAATTCGTCTTTCCAATATTTCTAGTTTGTCTAAATTATAATTCAATACTAGACATTCACTTTTATATAGGCATTCTGGCTTCACTACTGTACTGCAATGCCTTATTTTCGCATTTTTAGATATGCACGTTTATTGTAAATATCTTTAGTTATACCATATGCCCTTTCCATCTTATGAATCCTTTATTCTATAGCAGACTTTTGTATAGCAGATTATGAATTAATTTTATTATATTTCACATTTAAAACGTGTAACCCAGTGCTGTGTAATAAGCCTGTTTGTATATTTAAAAAGCACTACCACTATATTAGTGTACACAGCTGAAAAAATTAAATAAAACAGCCTAAAAATGAAGAGATTAACAAAATTCTACAACTTTTTCCACCCTCTGGGGGGGGTCCAGTCCCGTTTGTCTCCCCCTGTAAATACGCCCCTGATCACGTTATGTATTAAATTTTATGTTGTATCACAGACTGTACGGAAAATGAAAAACGTTAAGACTAAAATAGCCCATTTAAGTCTTGACATTTTGAAGTAAAAGAAAATCGGGCAATACTGCCAGAGCAACAGCTCGAGGCTTGACAGATGGCCTTTAGAAGAAGGGAGCCGATGGCTATACCGTTTGTTCTTCAGCTAGAATTTTGACCTTGTCTGACAGGACGCGCTGTAAGCCACAATAGGCGTAAAGGATGACGTCTATTGACACTGGAACAGGCTAGTAGCCTAAGCCGTAAAGGATGACGTCTATTGACACTGGAACAGGCTACTAGCCTAAGCCGTAAAGGATGACGTCTATTGACACTGGAACAGGCTAGTAGTCTAAGCCGTAAAGGATGACGTCTATTGACACTGGAACAGGCTACTAGCCTAAGCCGTAAAGGATGACGTCTATTGACACTGGAACAGGCTACTAGCCTAAGCCGTAAAGGATGACGTCTATTGACACTGGAGCAGGCTAGTATCCTAAGCCGTAAAGGATGACGTCTATTGACACTGGAACAGGCTACTAGCCTAAACCGTAAAGGATGACGTCTATTGACACTGGAACAGGCTAGTAGCCTAAGCCGTAAAGGATGACGTCTATTGACACTGGAACAGGCTACTAGCCTAAACCGTAAAGGATGACGTCTATTGACACTGGAACAGGCTAGTAGCCTAAGCCGTAAAGGATGACGACGACAAACGTTTGAGTGCTCTAAGACATACTTACTAGCGCAGTTCTGTTTATTAAAAATGAAATGGAAGATTTATCAGCGGTAGGCCTATATGGTAAGTAGCAGAAAGGTTCGTGGTAACTAAGCACATTGCAGTGGATGAATTAGTTCATCTATGGGCAATGGGATTTACAGCTTATACCAATTATGAACAAGAGTAGCCTACATGGCGAGGTCGACTATTTCTTGACCCAGTTACTGACTGCTCGCCCACCCTGGTCATTGAAATGCACGCATGAGCAGACCCCTGAATGTCCACGTAGCTGTGGTGTCCTTGATTCAAAGAGTACGTCATTTAGGCGTCTGTGATTCTGATGAGGCCAGTCGAAACCTCATGGAGTTGGTGTAGGAGCATCTGACTTCGGAGACTCTTGGAAGTTTTATGTTTTAATTCTTGGAAAGCTAGGATGCAGCTGTGTTGAAGCTACTTCGGTGTACCGAAAACGATAGAAATTAGATATCTTGACTCTGTACAGCGTGAACGCAGAAATTTTCCAGTTCACTTGAGGAAAAGCTTTTTGCTGAAACCATTCCCTTCAAAGCAGTGCCGCATTACGGCAGATAGATAACGCTGAATGGAAAAGGGGGTGACAGTTCAACGGGTTTTCTGTGTCCAGCATTTTCACCTCCTCATCGAAAAAAAAACACAGATACACACACACTCACACACACACATGCGGGCGTAATCTACGTGAAATCATGAAATATAATACATTTAATATGCTTAGAGTAAATAAATTACATTAAATGTATTCGTTCATTTCTATGGTGTCGTTCAGCTCACAAATATCGACACCATTTGAAATATTTTCTTTGTGTGTGTGTGTGTGTGTGTGTGTGTGTGTGATCAGAACAGTCTACGCTATGTTAAGGTAGCAAGTATGCACTTATATGCACAGCAGTCGTAACGATACTACAAACCTGTTTGTGATTCTAATGCCATTGTTGAACTTACGTAAGTCCTCTACTACTGGCTTCCTAACGTTAAAAAGTACTGTACTGGGTTTAGTTTATCACGTAACGTGTAACTAAGAACCAGAGAGGTTACAGCTGCTGCTACACAGTGTAGAGGGATCTATGGAACGCCTCCTGGACGCCTTTCTTGTGCTATGTTGGGCCAGATCGAGTAATGAGACATAGTTTATGGGTAGACGCTAAAGTTAACAAAACAATTTGGCAAAGATCGTGAGCTGCTCACGAAGAACCACAAACCTGTCGAAGCCAGTGGGGAAATGAACGATCCTACAGTCGTCCTTCGACTGTAACGTACTCCCAGTTGTCAAGTAACGGTGAAGGGTAATCCCTGTGCTCATCTTTTAGGTAGGGGGGGTCCGAAACTCATCTTCTGGAACGATTCAAAAATTGGTGGGCGACAGAGCAGTGTGGTTGATAAGGTTGATAAAGACGATGGCCTTCGGAAACTTGGGTATGTAGGGGAAGTTAAGACTTATGCACTCAACATACAAAAGTATGGATACTGCCCAAAGAAGAGAGGCGCCTCGATTGCCTGCTTTTATCACACATTTTGTATCCTTTTATATCCTTACCCGAGATAAGAAGTTCTCCTCCACCAAGTGACAACGGTCTCTTCGGAGGGCGGATGAGCGGGTAGAGGTAGGGCACTTTCTTGCCCTTGGGATGGAAAACTGTCGCTAAAGGCGGATGAACCACTTGGTCAACAGCATGAGGATGTGGAAGGCAACGGGATACCACCACATTAAGGATCCATGTTGGATATCCCTAGTAGAGCAAATGAATTACTATGGCAAAAGAGGCATTTAATGGGAACAAAAGATTGCTGTGTGGGAAAATTAATAAGAATTTAAGAAAAAGGTTGGCCAAATGTTATGTGTGGAGCGTTGCTTTATATGGTGCAGAGACATGGACACTGAGGAAAGAGGATGAGAAGAGATTAGAAGCATTTAAGATGTGGGTTTGGCGAGCAATGGAAAAAGTTACGTGGGTTGATAAAGCATAAGGAGTGATGAAGTTTTGAAAAGGAATTGGTTAGGTCATTGTTTAAGAAGAGACTGCTTGCTTACAACTCCCATGGAGGGTGTCATAGAACGAGAAAAAAGAAGAGCGCGTAGAAGAATTAAGTTAATAGATAGCATTAAAATCAGGGGGTTTTACAAAGAAACGGAAAGACTGGCATGCGATAGGACAGCTTGGAGAGCTCTTACCATTTGAAGACCTGCCTTGGGGCAGAACACCAAAATAAAATCACACATTTTCATATTCGTCGCAGGGATTTTCCGCCGATTTCCTGGTTAAAATAAATAAACGCGGCTATACGTGAGGAAACCTGAGGTCGGCTAGACCTTCTACTTTAACCTGATTTTAAAGTAGAGCAGTGATACAGGCTTTGAACTTGTAACAGGCCTCCGTGTAGTAGTAATGTGCACATCGCACTGTAATTGAATATTACATAATTAATTATAATGACTCCATTTGAGTGTTTGTGGTGTTTTTTTCTTTAATTGTTCTAATGTCTAAAGCATTTGTGTCTATTTTACCAGTTAATTTCACGAGTAAAGAATGAACATGATAATGGTCAAGTTAAATTCAAATAACGTAATTTTCAATATTATGTAAAAATCACACACACGCAAGCGCGCGCGCACATACATTGGTTGGTTTAGTGCCGCCTAGTGCAAATTCCTTAAAATATGCTCTGGTTCAAACTGTACTCGTATCTTTCATGTTTATCAGCGACTAAGCGGGGCTTTCTCATTACGCTACCTGGGGCGTAGCATGGCTCTAAGCCGATTATTTTGAAACCGATTATATGTTTCTTTAGGAGTTACACACTACAGTTAAAGTGACGTATCTAGAATTTGGCCTTGCGGGGAGGTCTACGTTAAGAGACGCCTCTTCTAATCGAAGCCTGTTAATGAACCTGTACTTCTTTACTACACGCATACATTCTCCCCCTTTCTCCTTCTGACTCACCCTCTCCCTCTTTCTCTCTTCGCTCTCCTTTTATCTTTCCTCACATTTTTATCCCCCCCCCCCCCCGGCAGTGACGGGTTTGGACATTTTGCGGCCCTAGGCAGTTTATTCCTGGACAAGTTTATTCCCCCCTCGGTTTTAATCAGGAAAATTTATTATCCCGTTTTAACATATTTTCAACAGTTCCGTTTCACTCGTCTCCGTGAGATTTTGTTTTCGTCTTTTATTTCAGTAAAAGTTATTTGACAATGAGTTATTTAAAAAACGCCTTTTATATTAAAAAAAGCGCTTTAACGCACTTTTGTGAACTTTATCTACGATCATTTATAATAAATTAAGGACAACATAATAAAATGTATATGTAAGGTTATTGATTTCCTGTATTAAATACAGTAATCTCCCGTTATAACGGACCCCGCTTATAACGGAGACCTCTAAGAAACATGGAATGTTGAATAATCGAAGACAATCATGCTCAAAACTTTAAAGCGTGCGAAGTAAAAGATCACTTGAACTTTGTCACTGAGTGTGTTCAGCGATCGAAAAGTGAAAATATATCGCACTATTATGATCAATTGCGACACCTTCGTGAGTTATCGAGACAAAGTAACTAGCAAATAGAGCATACGCTTCGTTGGCATCTATATTCAAGACAAGGAATATCCACCGTCAGTCCAAGGATACATTATATAAAGTTATGATTAGACCGGTGATAACATATGGCAGCGAGACTTGGACTCTGAACAAACAAGCCGCTAACATAGTCAATACTTTTGAAAGGAGAATTTTGAGGAGAATATATGGACCAATCCAAGTCAACGGGATATGGCGAATGCGTCACAATGAGGACCTATAGAAGCTGTATAAAGACAATGATCTGGCCACCACCATCCGACTGCATAGATTGCAATGGGCAGGACACATATGATGGAAGGCAACTGAATACCTAGCAAGGTACTGTTTAATCAGATCGAGGGTAGAAGGCCTGTCGGAAGACACAAGACACGCCGGATTGACGCAGTGGCGAGCGATGCTGATACTTTACTTAAAATAAAACGATGGACATCGATCGCCAAGGACAGGGAAAAATGGAGGCTAAGGTTCGACTTTGAACTGTGACGGCATATAAAGATATTCAGCAATCAAAACGTGAAAACATGTCGGACCATTATGATTACTTACGACACCTTCTTGAGTTATCGATTAAAGAAATTAACTATAATCAATCACAAACGAAAATTAGTAATTTCTTTAAGCCAGTAAATATGGAAAGTAATTCTGAGACATAGCCATCTTGTTTTTGAAGGAGATAGACGTTGAAGTATAATTAACTACAAAAACTGTAGAATTAAATACACTATAGAATAAACTATATAAAGAAACTAAATAAATGGAACTATAATTAACTATAATTATAGTAAAAACTATGGAAGTTTTACTATAGTTTTGAATATATTGTGTAAAATATAAACTATTCCTTACAATGAACTAACCTTTTATTATAATTATTGTCTTGCTTGCACAATAATTTCTTGGTTGCATATAAACTAATAAAGCTGAAATTAGTATATGCGTTGTGGTTAGATTCAATAATTAGCAATTTGGCCTTGGAAGTGCTAACATGGTATTATTCGAAGTTATACGTTAAAACATACACTTTTGTTACAAAACGTCTAGTATATTGTTAGTTTGAATAGTACCGTAGAAAATATTACAAAAATATGCAATACTAAAACCTCATACAGTACTTCTATTATCATTACAATACAAAACTTAAATACTAAAATAGGCCTACGCTATTACAGAAAGCTTTACACCTTATAATATATAGCCTATACGATGCTTTTTTTATAAATTCTAACCTAATTTTTTTTTGTCTAACCAGATTTAATATTACTTAAAAAGTGTTGTCCCTTCCAAACTTCGAATTTAACGTTTTTCTTATTGTCTTTGTATTTATACCGACATACGTAATAATTTGTGTGCCTTTCAGTTCCTCTAGACAAACAAAAACATTGGGATGTGGGACACTGAATATGTTTGCTAGCGTTGAATGAAACGCTTCACAGTTTTTGGGACAGGCAGTGTTATCCTCAGAGACAAACTGTTGTTTAGGCCTACATACTGTAATCACAAACGTGAATGTTTATGTATATTAGTAAAAAGCCTACTTTTTTAATAAACATAACTCAACAGAAATCAAACGAACAAGACAAAAATATTTAGATACCAAAAGGCCGTTTTATACCGTTCAAGTAGCGTGTACATTAAACAGTTTTTGTTGTTCATGTGTGTCAGTTTAATTAAAATGTTAATGTTTGAAGATCTCGAACGAGGGGTATGCAGCCTATGACTGAAGATGGAACGGTCGTTTCGAAACGCGTTACAAAGCTACTAGACGAAGTCACAAGACGGAACTGAAATAAGAGAATAAAATTAAGTAAATAGTATATTAAGTATATTAAGTAAATAAAATGTTGCCTCGCACCGCACCTTGTATACACCTTTTTGAAGTTGTTAAATGTCCCTTCAAAATCCCTTGACCGCCGCGCGCACCTTGTAGGCCTATAAACCCCTCGAATCTACCGTATACTTCCAGTTCAGGTGTGTGTATGTATCTGTATGTAATTAAACTAACCAGAATTAAGCGTAGAGCATTCGGATGTCGACGAACACTGCACGCGCTGATGAATTTAGTGAAAACGTCAATATATTTTGTCATTGTTAAAAATGTGGAAACGCGTGTACCGGCTCCCCAAATATTTTAATTTCGCAGCCTATTGTGTACTCATTGCACCTGTGCAAATACACGCTGCGGCCTTGAAATACCCAACTGTTACAGAGAAGCTTTTTATAGACTAAAGACAAATTACGTGTCTGCGTTTATACGCAGAAGACTTTTACAATAACGCGATTCTGCATCACGAAACCGTTTTCTATCCACCATCGTTACGTTGCCGCTGTCATCGTCACTACTATTATTATTATTATTGTTGTTGTTGTTATTATCATTGGTGTTATTAAATGTCGAATCCCGCCTCTTTAATTTTTTTTCTTCACAGCGGCAATTTTTGTAAGCGCAGGTGAACAGCAAAGAAAGCTGTTCGTAGAAAACCAATTTACAGATTTTCGAACACAAAAGAGTAGAACGTCTCCCTTGGTACCTGAAAGAAGACGCGCGTTCAGTTACGCAATTGACCGTCTCACAATGGACAGAACACTTCCTAACATTCTCGCGCTCTGTCCGCTGTTGCCATCATGACTGACAGTTCCTTCCGTCTCGGCAGGACACCCTGTTACGTCCTGCACCGTTTCCGTCAGGGGCGGATCCAGGAAGCGATTTGGGAGGGGGAGTGTTGATACAGGGAGAGGAGAATTATGGAAATTTTAACCATTTTTGAAAGGCTCAAACTACAAATGATACAAATCAGTGAAGAAATACAGGAATATAGTTTATTATTATCAATACAATAAGATACTTGACGTACAAATATAAAATTATATTTTTATTTGTAATGTTATGTCGTTAACGAATTACCGTACATTGTTAAATAGAAAATCCGTTGTTACTTCAATAATATTTACTTAAAGTTTATGAATTTTCAATCATATTGTCAGTCACATCATTCTATGTTGGCCACTTTTGGCAAAACAGTCGATAACTTTTTCGTGGTCTAAAATAATGTCACTATATATATGTAACAGAGCCAATCCAACAAGCCTACTCCCCGTGACAGTTGTTCTCATCCATGTTTTTATCAGCGGCTGATACTTTCCATGGACGGTCTCTGTTGTTTATATCCAGTATAACGTGAAATTAGGCCTACACGAATATGACGTCACTTTAGGATTCGCAGGTTTAACAGAGGACAGACTACTATTTTTGACATGGATGTCGACAATTATCAATTTTTACATCCACGAAGTGGTGTATTCAGTCTACAGAACAGTAACAAAGCTCATAATTTATTTACTAATCTTCCTAAAATTTTTTCGTTTAAACGACAACATGTTATTGAACAATTTTTTGTAAATGCGTATACAATACAATATTTTTAAGAGTTTGTTCATTATTTCGAAAAAAATGATAAGCTAATAAGTTAGTACAAAATTATTTCACGATATTAATTGAGACTTCGTAAATGCTTTTTGTTATGGGGAAGTCCGTGCACCAGCGTGATTCCATCCGAGCTATATCTTTGTGATTCCCACAGAATTTTATCACCAGATGCTTAGACCCCTGTTATGCATCCGATTTATACCGTACGATAACCTACGATAAAAACTCGTAAGTCGTGTAGAACAACAGAAACAAATGGCCCGTTTTGTGCACTGTCGTACGATAAATTTATCGTTCCGAACTCAAAAACATATCGTGGTGTCCCAGGAAACGCATCCGATAAAATATCGGAGGAGTTGTCTAGATACACGGGCCGTAATTGTTCCGTTTGTGCACGTATCAGTTTATTATCGTTTGACTTTCACACTCAGCGCTGCAAACTTTCCTGCCTAGCGTCGGCGAGGCCTGTTGCGCCAAGTAATCAGTGGTATTCACGTCGTGGTGTGATTTTATTAATTTGTTTTGTAAATATGGAAGAAATTAACACAGAAAGGCTCGTTGACGTAATCCAGAACAAGAGACCACTATGGAATCCCGATTCCGAAGATTATAATAACGACCCGATAAGCGGCGTACAACACTCACGGATCAATTTTCAGTACTGATGATGGCAACACTGAAAAAGTTTGTTCGTACCCACTTCCGATATTCTTGACGCACGATAAAATCGGAGTCAAATCGGATATAAAATATACCGTACGATATACACCGAATGCATAAAAGGGGCCTTAGAGCCGCGCTGGCTTGGACGATAGGCATTGCATAACTTCACTATAGCCCGTGGCAGAGATTTGTGCAGAGATGTTGTCTCGTGAATCCGCCCGTCAACGGAAGATGTAGTGTATGCGGACGAGGCTAGTAGATTGTGGCCTACGGGGGATAGTCAAGTAGTGCCCGAGGTCGGGATGACGGCGAATAGTACGTGCTTTTATCTGACGGACGTGCGGGAAGGTAGAAACAAACATTTGAAGGTCAATCTCGAAAGCGGCTTGCAATCTACGACAAACAATGCCCATGGGAAATGGAATTCTATCTAGTAGTTACAATGCTTAAAACTGCGCGCAACTGTACCCAGACATCTGTTATGGCTCTCAAAGCAGATATAATGGTTACGCTATCAATACCCAACAGCACGGCACAAATTAGTACTGTAGTACCAGCATATTTCCGGCCAGTTGGCTCGATGCGCAACGGTAAAACACGAAATTCCGTTAATCCCTACTTCACAATTACACCAGAAAGATAAATCTGTAACGTCCTTCCGGTGTACATTACCTTACAGACTGCGATTAACTCATGGAGTTAATTATTTTTTTCAGAAGACTCTCTTATGTTTTGCAGTATAGACTGTAAAAGAACTTGTGACCAAATAAGAAACGTTTATTGTAAAAACTAAGGAAGGACACGTCTGAGGTACAATTTCTTACCGAGGCTTCTTTACCCAGACGTTTTGTGACATTTCCAATTATGGCAACATATCCAGAATTTGGCCTGGGGGAGGGGGTCCGGTCCGGTCTGCTTCATATAAAAAAAGGCAAGTTGAGACTAATCAATATTGCTATCTTTACAGTTCCTGAAAACGTGTGATAACATCTTGAAATCAATCTCATTAACGTAAAAGGTAATAACACAATAAAATACGCGCTATTGAAATATCGTTTATAAGACACTTATTGACTGAATTGATTTTCCTGTACTTCATATGTCAAAAGTATACGCAAATACTCTGTAACAAACCTGTTTGTATATTTAAAAAAATAGTTACTATTGTATTAGCGTAGACAACTGAAATAATAATAAAAACAACCTAAAACTTAAGAAATTAAAAATTAAGATATTTTAATTATTATACCACTAGTATCGAGACTGACAAGGAGGGAAAAAACATGACTAAAAGATTACGTTAGAACGTACTATAAAATAGTGAAGTGAGGGAAATCACGCAAAACGATACATATAACGAAAAATGTAATAATTATTTTATTATATAAATTAAGAGTTTAGCAAAATTACTCCTCAACTTTTTTCACCCTCTGGCCCGGTTCGTCCATCCCCGTAAATACCTCCCTGATACTATGGTAACTGACGATAACAGGTGGTAGTCTGGGGCCTCACTGATACGTAAGCTCGTTGTGGATTCGTATGAGATACTTCAATTCCTCAAAACGTAATACCCAGTAATAATAAAATTTAGTTCTTTTGTGTGTGTGTGTGTGTGTGTGTGTGTGTGTGTGTGTGTGTGTGTGTGTGTGTGTGTGTGTGTGTGTGTGTGTGTGTGTGTGTGTGTGTGTGTGTGTGTGTGTGTGTGTGTGTGGTCACGAGATGAGATGCAAGGAACTGTTAGAGAATTCAGTACACAATGGTGTAGAGGATTCAGTAGAGGGATAGTGTGACTAATAATGAAGTCTGTATAAGGCCATATGGGAAAAATCGTGGAAAATTCTCATAAAACGGAATACTGATAGCTGGGATACTCAATTGAGCACGTGTTTATGACTTAGGAAAGGAGAGAAATGGTACAAAATGGGGTCGATAGACTACAGAGGACGATCTCCGTATGTCTTAACAGGATAAATGTAGCAAATGGTCACTTATCAATCCCTGGTTTGAGGTTACTAGAAGGAAAAGAAACGCTAAAATTATAGATGAAAATTGATGTAGGATATGTTTCACAATGTCCAGTAAACTATAGTAATTAAACATTTCTATTGCACTTTTATATATACAGTATTAACCGTTAAGCAGCTATTAGTTTACTGTTAGAACACCGTTTCCTTACTGTTTAATTGGACTTTGGCTACACCTGTCATTAATGCCTGAATCTTTCACTGACGATGAACGCACAAGATGATCAAATTAGTTTCAGCAAAAAAAAAGCGTGACCGAATTTCCAAATCTGAATACAAAATGATACTTCAGAGACGGAAACTGTTCTGAAAGCAGAAATTAGCTGGCCTTGTGCAGTTCCGTCCAGAGACAAGCTTGTGTAAGCTGCACGCTCTACAAAATTAGACGTTGGGTTCGTAATAATACATGGTTTCAAACCGAAATTAAGTATCGTTATTAGAAACTCTGTGGCTTTTTCAGTGTATCTTCTTTTTTTGGCTTCCATAATCGTCTGCATATCGCCTAACCATTTTTACTGGGTGACACCGTTCTTGTCTTTTACAAAATTTCTCTTTCATGAACGTTATCACTGATCGCGCGCCCTTCCTTCTAAAATTCAGCGTTTGTTTTCCTTTCCGTCCAACTCGTCTTTATCCCTTTCTTCGTATCCGGGGACGGATTGGAAGCGCGTGGTGCCCTTTGCTGCCATCAGACTGGTGCCCCCCCAATTCAAAATTCAACCTTTTATCAATTATTTACACTGATGAATGGCATACACAATTTCGAAATTTAACAATTATTTTATAAAACTCTCAAATTACAAATATTTAGCTAAATAGTGATTACAATGAGCATAGTAGTACTTAAGCTTATAAAATATTAATCGATCCATTTTTTCTGATTTTGCCTTAACGAAGTCTTGCATAACATCTACTAAATCGAGCGATTCAAGTATCTCGCTTTGAATATTCAACCTTGCTAATGAAGATAATCTCTCATCTCCCATAGTTGAAGTCAACATATCTTTAATGCGTGTTAATACAGAAAAAGATCTTTCAGATTCGCAGTCAGCTACTGGAATCGTCGAAAGCAGACGATAAGCAATGTATATATTCAGAAATACATCAATCATTTTACAATCAATAATCCAGTTTAATACTTTGAGCGGACAAACTGTAGTATCATGGAATCTATCATCTTCATTCGAACGATTTGAAAAAACCTCTTTCTTGCAACTTTACTAATGGCACAAAGTGCTTCAATTCTATTAGAAGATCGTTATTCAAATCGTTCGAGAAAACTTCTATAAAAGCTTACGCTTGATTTTCCAGCTCGGCACTTTCCATGGCTAATAACTGCGTAAGAAAATCAAACAATCATAAGCTGTACTACTCTTAGTCAGATCAGCTGGATGGAGCCCCCTGTGACAGCTGAGACCCTGGTGCCCGGTGCTGCAGCATACCCTAGCGTTATGGATAATCCGCCACTGTACTTATCCACAACAATGCTGCTCCGTAACCATAACTACGTCGCTGCTGTTACTTGCAACACGCCTGAATCGCGTGATACTCCCAAACATGAGGCTACCCTCCTTTCTTCCAAAAATGTACTTCAAATAACTTTTTCTGTAAAATCCTTCCTAGCATCTAAATCTACACGAGTTCATATTAATACGTTTCTGGTGTGCTAAAAAGGTTCGGTCTTCAGTCACCACTCTACATGATTTGTCTTTCGTAATCACCCTAAGTGCAAAATTGTTATTTTTTTTTCTTCTACTTCCCCAACAAGGACTAGGCCTTGGTGATCTGTTCCGGCTTCGTAGGATTTATTCCCATCTTTTCTTTGGCCCCCCTACTCTTCTTCGTCTTCCAGCTGGTTTGTATCTACTTGCCGCTTTTGGTAGTCTTCGACCATCCATACGCTCCAGATGATCCTTCCAATTTCTCATATGCAACTCTATTTTCTCATTTTTAAGTTGTATATTTCCAACTCTTCTCTAATCTATTCATTTCTAAATCGATCTTGTTTAGAACAACCTTTGAGCGATCTTAGAAAATTTCATCTCCGCTGCTTATATGCGGCTTTAACTCTTTCCCATTATCCGTGAGTCACTTCCGTAAAGAAGCATAGGGACAGCCATTACCTTGTAAAACTTGAGCTGATTATTTTTCCGCTTCTTGTATTTTAGTGTTCTTCTTATGGTGCCGCACATCATTTGAAACTTATGTAGTTTATTGTCCTTATATGATACGTATACCACACCCTAGGTAGCTAAAGTGAGAGACTCGTTCAATTAGTTGGGTGTTAATCGTTATTTTGGCTCTTACAGGATTGTTTCCCAGGAAAGCCATCAGCTTCGTTTTGCTTGTGGAAATTCTTAAGTTATACTGAACCGAACACCGTTGTAAATCATGTAGCGCTCTCTGCATTCTTGGTGGTATCTATAAGCAGCAGGTCGTCAGAAAACAGTAGCGTATTAACAAATTCGCTTTGCCCTAGAGAAATACCTGTTAATGGATAAATGCTCTGCCACCTACGAGCGACATCGTCCAAATTTTTATTTTTTTATTTTTAATTGTTAATTACTTCCTAAGCATTTATATAGGTATATTCTTAATCTTGTTCATCGTAGCATTAGTTTTAAATGTCCTTAGAATATGCACTTAAAGACACTTTCACGTTTTAGTATTTCTCTAAGTACATCATACGTTAAAACTATGTACAATTTTGATAGTTTAAGAACACTATAGTCGTGGTATGTAAAGTGTCTGGTTTCCAAAAAGATGCTACTTTTTCTATGACGTAGACAAACAAATTACTTTATACAGTCCGTTATTTTCAATCTAGTTAATGATATATATTATTCGTATAGTTACGTATATGAACGGCTTGATTTCAGAGGGAACGCGCAGGAACGGGGTTCCGGAACCTCTCGGATCCAAAAATAAATTACCGAAAAAATATATGAAAAGAAAAATCTAATTATTACAAAAATGTACTATTACTTTTTAAATTGTGCCCCTCATCATCCCCATTAAAAAAACTCATTTGTCAAAATCAAACAGCAGCACTAATCTTTATCTTAACTACTATCGTTCAAATAATGTCCCAATAACCTATGTAGAAAATGAAACAAAAAAACTTGCTTCAAAATTAAAACTACATGAAAGGCAACTGAGTGGGAGCTTCCAAGAATATGTGCATTCCAGAATTTGTCCGGAGAGTCTTTCTATCTTGGAATAGCCTATGCTATTGAATCAATAGCAATAACTTCAGGTGAATGTGAGAGGGATGATTTCTGGCCATCATACAGCAATGGACACTAAGAGTAAGGAAAGGTGAAGAAACAAATAGTATGACGGCACAATGATGAAACCATGGAGACTTCTTTAAAAATGACCGAACCACCGAAACCATCACTTAAAGTTTGATTGAGATCCGGGATGACGCTATCATGACTGACGTGTTTTCGATTGTAGTGGGGCTAACCTAACGATGAAGCTCCTTAGCAATATCAGTAAACTTTATTACCTTTTTAGACACAAGTTTATACGTATGTTAAATATTTTATAAGGCTTTAAAAACGTATACATCCTTTGTAATAACCTTATGTAAACTTATAGGGTAATATAAAATATAAGTATATTTTTGTCTTTACAACTTTTGAATTGATGCGTTCCGGCACCTATAATTTTAGAAATCAACCACCGCGTATATGTAAACTTATTTAAGTTTGTAATACCTATAATTATATCCTCCAAACACATATTTCAATCGTACAGTATATCATTTTAAACAAATCTGACTCCAGTCGTTACTGAGACTGTCATTTTTTTTTTGCATCACCGTTCTACGATGGTTGCATTACTAGATAGTAACGGTACTGTGTAATATGTGGTTTAGTTTCTTAATACAGTAATAAATAGTGGGGGGGGGGAAAGAGAGAGACTCACAAAGGGAGAGTAAGCGAGAGAAAGAGACAGTCGGTTTCTTTAAAGTCCTTCTTAATATGTCATTGATATTTTAATAAGAAGAAGCATATAACTTAAAATTGTGTACGTTGTGCTCGATCGGTTATCTCGTTTTTAGCAAAATTAATAAATTTTAGTTATGTGTACGTTTTCCGATAGTAGGATACTTTCTCCTCCATGCCTGGACTGTCACATTTCTTTAAGAGTGACAGTTAGTCGCCCGTTCGTCTTACTTAACAACACACATTTATATTGTTCGTTCAATTGATCCATCTTATGTTCGTTTCTAAAGAATACACGAAGTAAAACAGAATAACCTATATTTTTGGTTTTTCAAATTCATTTGGTGAATTTTTCAGACCTGTTGTCCGAGTGCTATGAAAATATAACTCAGTTATAGCGACTGATATTGTATTGTTTATTGTTTAAGTATTAATTCATTTAAACTGTCGTGTTAGGTATAATCTGTTGTCTAAAGAGAATTATTTTTAATAAATTTGGACAGTAAAAGCGCTTGTTTTGGTGTAAAAATTAATTGAGTATTGTCGAAGATAACACGTTTGTCTCGACTTTTAACGTAAAACTTTTATAATAAAATTTTTATCAGAAAAAACAATTATAAAAACATTTCATCGAGACGACACATTTCCGAATTTTTGTCACGTGTAGATTAATAAAAAATACAAAACGTTGAGTACTTACTGCAGAAATCAGAATGACTAAACACCTAAATCTTATCTACCTTAAGAAGTCAAAATCGTCTGAATTCGACACAGCACTTATGATACTGCCTTTAAACCCTAAGTAGCCTTTAATTCTTTCTTCAATATTGGCTCGACACGTTTCTCTATGACACGTCGGTAAAAGAGCTAAGACAGTTATTTGAATGAAAGAGAGTCACGTGTACTTCATCCTGTTTATTTAGTTACATCAGTTTGACTGGTAGTAAAATAACAATAGTGCATAGGGTAAAATGTCTCCAACATTGGAAGTATTAAATAATTTCTTAACTAAATTTTTATATTTATAGTCAATACTCATAACAATGATACAAAAACTTATAGTGAGTTAGCTGTCGGTTCCGAACCTTCAAAACTATGAAAATCTGAGAATGCTACCTAAAAATATACAAATTATTACAAAATTTGTAAATGCATATTTCAGATAAATATTTAAAAAAACTATTAAACTTAGTTGGGACCCAAATTGGGGCCCAAATTTTCCCGTTAAATTTGTATCTATATAAATAAACAACTACAAACATAAACTCGCTAATTGACATACATAACGGACAGCTGTTGTTCAATGGCAGAAGTGTATTAATGATAATTGATCAAGATAACAATGCATGGTTTAGAGGAAAGAATGTAACTGGGATATTAGATTATACCAATACAAAACAAGCAATTATTGTAAGTGTTGATGAAGATGATAAAATTATACTAGAAAACTTAAAAAAATTTAAAGAGTCTACGGGATAAACCCTTAGAAAGACTCCTAGGCTGCGATTACATTGCATCAGAATTTGTGGTCGTGCGAATTCGTGGGAACTCGCGGATAACGATTAGTAGGAAATCGTAAGAATAGCGTGGAAACACTTCCTTTCCGAAATCGTACGAGTGTTGTAAATCGCTGGTGACCGACAAAGGTTTCTTGGTATGAGATGATCTACAACTTCCAGAGACGGCAAATTTCGTACGAAAACTGATGAAAAACAAATTATTTTGGTCGCATACTACTAGACCTACGAATTCGTGAGTATTTGTACGCAGAGGCCGGAAGCAAACTAACCGCGTCTATGAACAACAATGGGTTTGTTCACTTCCGACGAATTCTCACGAACTCTCACGATTTCGTACGACCACATTTTCTTACGAATTTTGACGCAATGTAACCGCCGCCTTAAATAGACCCTACGTACATCGGACTGAACGTTCTCAATAATTATAATCAAAGCCCTTAGAAAGTCTAACCAAATGACTTTTCCGTCCGGTAATAACAACAAACAACAGACTTGAGTTTGTTTACACTAGCCGCTCACATCGACCGTGAAACTTGTGCATTTAACACGTCTGACACCGTAGCAGAGGTGGACGTTTCATATGAGAAGATATGATCTTACACCCATCTAGGTTTCCGCACTGGGCGCCGTATTTATGAGCTCAATTGTCAAGAACGGAGACCGTATGTATTCTTTAGAACGGGATTTACGCCAGTGAATAAGCCTATGTACCCTCTGACCGTTACTTGTGGCTTGTTTCTGCGCACTAGAATGGAGCATTTTAGATAAAAATCCAACTGTTACCGAACATGCTTGTAACCGATAACCACTCGGCTGAAGTTTCTACCGACACTTAGTTCTCGCTAAACGCTTCAAAGACTCAAAGACATTTTCGTTGGAAATCAAAAGAGAAGAGAAGTAAAAATCAGAATTGTCGTTTTTTTTTAATAGACTATAATTATTAATATTCATGACCATTAATAATCCTTATTTTCAGTGGCGTATCTAGAATTTGGCTTGGATGATCCGGGGCGGGTCGGCTTCATACATAAATTACTTTAAAGTGGCTGAAATCAGACCCAATTGAGTAAACGGTAATAATACAATAAAAATACGCGTTATCGAAACATTGTTAACAAGAAACTTGACCGAATTGATTCTCCTATATCTCATATTTCAAACGTATTCGCTAATGCTGTGTAATACGCTAACCTGTTTGTATATTTAAAAAAGCTATTAATATATTGGCGTAAAATACTACACAAATGAAAAGTAATAAAACAGCCTAAAAATTAAGAGATTAGCAAAATTCGTCAGCTTTTTCGACCTTCTGGGGGGTCCGCCCCCCGTAAATACACCCCTGCTTATTTTAATAAGAGAAAATTATTTTATTTAAAAGTAATAGAATATCGGTTGGATAAATCAGTTAAATTTATGTGTCCACAGATCAAAAGAAAAACACGGAACTACTTCGGCAGACTTCACTAACACCGAAACGACTCGGTCGGCGGACTACTCGATCTACCCGAAGCCCCGAGATGACTGAAAAAGCAGTGGCCTTCGGACCTGATTACCTAATGTTATTTTGTCTTTCTTCCTAGACCACTAAGTTGTATTAATTAAGGGAGCAGTGACGTATCCTAGAATTTGGCCTGGGTGGTGTCCGCAGTCCGGTTGAGTCGGCTTCATACAAAAAAAAAAAAAGTTAAGACTATTCAACATTTCTAACTTTAACGTGGCTGAAAAACGTGTGATAACATCCTGAAATCAGTCCCATTAAAGTATACGGTAATAACACAATAAAAATGTCATTGAAAAACACGGTTTAGAAGCTACTTATTTACTGAATTGATTTTTCTATATATCATATTTCAAACGTATACGCAAATGCTGTGTAATAAACCTGTTTTTATATTTAAAAAAGAGTTACTAGGTGATAAACACAGCTGAAGAAAATAATAAAAGAGCATACAAATTACGAGATTAACAAAAATCGTCAACTTTTTTCTACCCTTTGGGGGAGTCCGTTCCCCCCGTGAATACGCCCCTGTAAGGGAGTGCCTTCATTGGATGGAGTCTCCCTTCATATTTATTGTACTCTTATCAGATTTACTATCGCTCCTATTGTAGATGGGTATACATTTGTTAAATGGAATCTGCAAAGACTCTGGATTGCAGATATCCACAATTAAAACCAAGGTGATGGCTTTTTGTGGAACTGATCCCGTACGGGAAAAAATTGTTATAGATGGTACTGTCCTGGAACAAGTTAGCAGTTTTGAATACCTGGGCTACAGTGTGTCTTATAATGCAAGCAACGACGTAGTGCATAAGTTGTATAAGTTCAACCTTATGTGCGGGACCATCAGGCGAACCCTTAAGTCAGCAAGTAAAGGAACACGCCTAAAATTCTACAAGGTGATGGCTCTTCCCACACTTATTTATGGGTCTGAGAATTGGACTTTAACGAAAGGCCAGGCCAGTCGAATCCAAGCGGCTGAAATGAGATTTCTCAGGCACGCGGCAGGGTATACTCTCCATGATCATAGAAGAAACACAGATATACGGCAGGAACTGAATATTATGAGTATACTCAACAGGATCGCCCAGTATCGGCTGAATTGGTGTGAACATTTTTGCCGAATGGATGACTGCCGCATCCCCAAACAAATATGGAACTATAAGCCGAGGGGACGGAGAGGTGTGGGACGTCCGAGGAAGCGCTGGAGTGACCAGCTGTAATATTTGCCTATTTGAGACCGGAACAAACCATTCTTGGTTTAAATCTTGAGGATGATGATGATGATGATGATGATGACTATCGCTCCTTGTGATCATAGTTACATCCTTGTGAATATCTAAAATGTGTCCACCAGACGTTACGATAGGCGGAGAAAAACTGAAGGCACGAGAGCGTAAGAGCGTGTGTAAAAGCGTAAGATTCGTCAGTCAGATACGTTGCATAAATTTCACCAGAGGAAAACAAAACACCGGCTGCTAGAATGTAGTTGTTCAATATCCGGTGGGAACTCGGCGTTTTCGCAACGCGATGTAACTTACTGTCATCGGTAAAGTGTAAGTTACATAATATGGAAGGCTCGACTACAATGTATACTTATGACGCGTGGTTCTGACAGGTAAATATGTTCTCCTCATCATAAAATACAGCTGAGTCAAAATGGTGTATCTGAAGATGGAAAGGTGAAATGTACTTTCGTCGTCTTTCTTTAACTAATTGCACTAACGATACATTGTTTCCAGCTGTGGAATATTCTTGTTTGCTAAAAAGTTAAATCTTTTGAAAATATGGTTACACTTATCGAAACACGTTTTTACGCTTCATAGTACGTAATATGAAAACATAGTTGGACAGAATTAACGATTATATGCATAGACACTCGTTCTGTGATCAGCTGTTTAGTGTCTGACTTCTTCAATAATAAAATAAACACTAGATTCTTAGGCTTTTCCTGGACATTTTCTGAAAACAAATAAATGAATCTGACTCTAGAAAAGCATATGCACACACACTTATACACAACTTTATATAGGCCTATTTACTTTCTCATTTTATAAATTTCAGATGTATATACAGTACTTACTTTTCATACTTACTCATATTATTCTTGCTCTTCTAGTTTATATAAATAATAATGTTTTATATTTTTATTTATGTATTTACTTTGTATATACAGGTATTTATATAGATTTATTACTTTTTCGTATCTCACAGATGAGGGCCCAGATTTTGCGCCAGACGGAGATGAAGAAGACTACTATGAATGTGGAACCACGACTACAAGGCTGCCCACACTATCAAGAAACAGTTCTCAAGAAAATACTTCTGCTTGAATAGCAAACTATAAAATATAAACTGAATGTGAATAAAATAGAATGAAAAACCGGCTGTATAAATAAAAAATTACTTAAAATCATAATTACATTATTAGATTTTTTATATTCATGTTACAATTTTTTGGGGAGTAAAAACAGCATCATTTGTACTTACACTGTATTATATTTTCTGTTTTTATACATGCTTAATATATCAATTTAAAGGTAAAAGTGTATAGTTTATTGTACAGTAATAACTCAATTCCTATAAGTATTGAGTGTTTCACAAGAGACGTCTGGGAACATGTAAAAACAGTGCGAGTACAGAGAAAAAGAAATAACACCCACCTCAAGACCTCAATGTGTTAATGTTTAACCTAAGTAGCAAGAAGTATAAAATTATTATTTTATAAATTTTATTATTATTTAAATATTAATTAGGTCATGGTCCACAGTTGTCGTTACTGACAGACGTTTCAGCCCTACCATCGGAGGCCATCGTCAGTGTCCAGTTTGCCATAGTCGCTGTGTAATATAGCGCAGTCTCTACCTCATCTCTGAGGTGAATTGGCGGACACCGTTCCAGTCTAGACACTGACGATGGCCTCCGGTTGCGAATCACGGCCTAACACACCGGCGGATAATAAAGGCGGCTACGCACTATTCATCGCAGCTGTCCAGCAAGCCCCACGTCAGTGATGGACGTGCGCACCACACTCTCGTGCAACTCGTCCAGCGTGCCAGACGTTCTTTAGTTCTCGTTGTGTTTTGTAAAAATCATTTTATTGATTTTCTTCTGTATTAAAATTAAAAAATTGTTCTGATAATTAAATTTGTTGAAAATCATGCCACCTGTTTTATCAAGACATCAAAAAATGGGCGTTGTTTTATAATTGCTAATAATAATAACTGCTAATGATATCTGAATGCATTATGTAAACGAAGAATAAACTAAACTGAAATTTTATCTGAATCGTTACTTATTAAATATAAACTAAAGAATGAGTGTAACGTAAAATTAAACAGTAAACATTTATTAAACGAATATGCTCTAAAAACATGTAGGCTAATGTACATGCTCGAAAATGACGATTTGATAGACACCAAAGCGTACGCACGATCAAACATGCACGATGCATGATTCCTTGACATCCGTCAACACTACACACGATCCATCCGCACGTCGTGCGGCTTGAGCTGATGGTCTTGCTGGACTCATTTTTCGTCGTGCACATCCTTCAAAAAGTACACGACGTGCGGATGGATGTCAAAGCTACGCACTGTCGTTTTTGACTTACTGACCGTCATGACGTCCAGCGGGGATGGTTAGTGCGTAGTCAGCTTAATGATTTCAACGATGTCGAAGACGGCCGTGTAAGCTTAATAACTTACACAAGAAGTGTGAAACTTCACAAGTCTGTCTGTAACACTCTTACATACCTATGAAATTTCACACGGTCACTTCCAAAAAATACCAGTAAGTGCTTATGGTACTCGTCTACTAAGCTAAAGGCCCGGGTTCGGTTTTCGGGCCCCCAGTAAAATAAAGGTGCGTATTTTAGCCTCCAGGTCGATTCAGTATGTGGAAATGAGTCCTGAGGTAATGATGGGCGGGTGAAACGTAGTGCTGGCCACACTGCGTTCCTTGTATGCCGAACGGCGCACATCGGATAGCCTAAACTGCCCAACTCCTAAACGAAGGCTTAGGTGGTATAAAAGGAACCGTTTGTATTTTTATTATTATTATTATTACGCTAAGTAGTTCCAGGATGGATATGAATGCCTGAATTAGAGGTAGGTTTTTTAGTGGGTGAGAGTCGCAGACACCAGAGGAAGCACGGCCTCCTCTGACGGTGCATAAAGCATTTTTCGCCCTCTAAAATGAAATATATTATTATTATTATTACTATTGCCTAAAAAAAAAAGGAAAACGATGCTAAACGGGTATCTAACAAACCAGTTTTAAAAGAAAAAAAATTGAACCCAAGTCATTAAGATAAATACGCGCTAAAAAAAGAAATGGAGAAGAAAATATTATCACAAGAAATCGTACAGCGACAAGCAATTTTCGAACCCGTTCTTATATAGCCTACTGTTTGCGTCGTAAGCGGTCAAGGTAAGATCGGTGTGAATGGAAATCTGAAACTAGACAGGTTGGCTACTGCATTACCCTTCGTAAGGCTTCTAACGTAATGGAAGTCTTAATCATTTGCCCTAGAATCTCGACTTTCCTTACGATCTAAGGTGTCACATTAAATTCGTTAAAAAGAAGAGGTATTAGACGTCGTAAAGAGGTTTTTATTTTTGACATAAATAATAATAATAATAATCAATCTGTACCACAATAAAGTGGTACAAGAACGTTTTTACTTCACTACCATGACCGCAAGAGCTGCATACTAAAATATACGACTTTTCTATTCCCAAAAATCGCAATACAGTCATCATTAAAAAGTAACGTTTTCGAAAAGTAATGTTCAGTAGGCTACACGTCCGATTCCGACGCTGGTTTCACACATTTAATTATCAAATTTAATTTCTTATGTAACGCGTGATCGATTTTGACGCTAAATGTCGGCTATAACAGATTGTCGCCGCTATTTGGTGTTGAGATCTCTTATTTAATATTCCAACCATCATAACTTCTAAGTTTTTCAAAGAAGAAACGTTAGTGCTTCATAGAGTTTGTAATCAAGAAATAAAGAAGCTGCACGTAATAACGTTAAACATAAAACTGTTAAAATGAAAAAAGAACTTGTTTATCGTTTGCAGTCGTCACGATAGGCAAAAATTATGGTTGTCATCTCTTTTTATATACATAAACAAAAATTTACATGCATGAGTAGTGAATTCCAGCCAAGGCCGTACTGCGTGGTGAAGTGGCACGCCCTACAAGAGGCAGAACAGTACGTATCTAGACCGGAAGGTCGATAATTATTCCTGGTGGACGCAGCAGTAGCCACAAGTACCAAGTTAATGTGTAAGGGAGGTGATCCTGGACCGGCTTGTCTTTGGAATATTACAGGCGCTAATCTAGTTGGATTCACTCGGCTGCAATACCGCGTACCTGTTCTGCTGCCTTAATCACCTGGTCCTCCAGGTTGGGGTTTTTGCGTCAGGTTAACGTCTCGGCCAAGAAAAAATAAAATTTTTATCAAACCAAAAATCAAGCCTCGGAAAGGACCGCCTTCTTGGGAAACGAACCGGAATCGTAACGAAGATGTGAAGAATGGAACAGGGAAAAAACAGAAGTAAAACATGACCTAATGGTGACTACATAGAATGTGATGACGATCTCAGAAAAATGGATATGAGGGTTTACGCTGAGATGGCAACGGATAGGAGACAGTGGAGAAGATCGGTGTTGGAAGCCGGGGCTCACGTTGGACTGTAGTGCTAAAGAAGAAGTACTGAAGAATAAGCAACGGACATGCAGTAATGGATTTTCTGTCGCTGTTTTTCTTCTCCCAACTTTCGTTTCAATTCCTCAATTTATTCACCCATTTTCCGTTTCTTGGTCCTCTTTGTAGTCGTTTCGATTACCTTGACTCTCCGCGTTACCTAAGGTACTTTAGCAACCAGGCACAAGTCAAAATAAAAAGACAAAATATGTCTTGGCAGAGAAAGCATAATAAACAAAATAGTTGATGGGTGAAGGTCTGCACCTCCAACGGGGGGACCAGGAGTACACTGCATTCCATAAACGATCGGTTTTAAGTGAAAACCGTGTAACCACTTCGCGTGCTATAAATGAGAAATCTTCCAGCCTCATGTACGTGTGACAGCCACTGTTACGGAGACCGAAAGTGTGACGTCGTACAGGCTACGAGAAATTAATAAGTGAATACGAAAGAAAAACTGAACGCACAGAAAGCTTCGGACACAAAATTAGTTACACAGTGACCGTGTGGGAAAACATTACGTGTACATTCTTGACGACAGTTAGTCACCTGCCAGTTGTCTCAGAATTGTGCCCGGGGCTTTTTCACAATATTGTAATATTCATGGACATTAAAAGTGCTTGATACACACGTGTGGCCATATTGGACACACTGTGCCGGAGAAACCTGTATTTCAATCAATATTTTATTAAACGAACATACGTTCAAATCGGTGGCGTATCTAGAATTTTGCCTGGGGGGAGGTCCGGGGGTATTCCTGTCTTTCTTCATTAGTCTTTACCACTTTCCGTATCTCACATTACTACCTTCCAGGTTTCCCGCGTCTGGCCGCACCTCGTCCTCCTTTTCGTAATTAACGTACAAAATAAAGTCCATGGAGGAGAGTTTCTGCAATCGTTTGTTTCTGTTTCCACCTTTTTGTCCCTTTTTTTTAATTTCCTATTACTCCGCGAAGTCTTCTCCATTGTTCTTGCACGCGAGTACGTACGTGTAGTTTTCCGTAGCCTCATGCAATGACGTATCTAGAATTTGGTCCGGTCGAATCGGCTTCGTACAAAAGAAAACACAAGTTAAGACTGATCAACATTACTATCTTTAAAGTGGCTGAAAAACGTTAGATAACATCCCGAAATCAATCCGATTAAAACAAACGGTAATAACACAATAAACATACGTATCACGAAACATTTTTTAGAAACTACTTACTACTATTATACTATACTTACTACTGACTGAATCGATTTTCCTATATTTCGTATTTCGTACGTATTTCCAAATGCTGTGCAATAAACCTGTTCGTATGTTTAAAAAAGAGTTACTTGTTGATAAACACAGCTGAAAAAAGAATAAAAGGGCCTAAAAATTAAGAGACTAACAAAATTCGTTGACTTCTTTCGATCGTCTGGGGGCGGGAGTCCGGTCGCCGTAAACACGCCCCTGATTCAAATGCGCACCGTAAAGAAACAGTCAAAACATTTTTTTTTTTTTTTAAAGAAATAAAAATTTTATGTTTATAGTTTTACTATAAATTCTGTCAGTGTAGAGTCCAGTTTCAAATTATTGTCGCCCACAGCAGTGCCAGTTAACTTAAGCAAATAAGTTAACATTTTCCTACAAAAATAAAAATAATACGCAATCATTTCCACTTATATGGAACAAGGCTAAAGACCGTTATCCGTTCACATAGCGTATATACTCTGAATACGCGATATATCTTGGTGTCCGCCACTTGATCAAAACATCAATCATTCAATTAATTTCTATGTACACGGTGTGTACACGGTGCGTGTGACTTAAACGATACAAAGGGAGAGACAGACACATATAGAGTGTGTGAGAGAGAGAGAGAGAGGGGGGATTTTTTGCATAGAGAGTGAGGGAGAGACATTGAGGAGGGGGATATTTGCATTGCGAAACTAAGTAATACTTATTTTAACAATTACTGTCGGCAGTAACTGCTAAATTACTTTCTTTTTTTCTCGTCCCAGTTTCTGTCAAACAATCGAGGACTGTTTATTTACATTGGATACTCAGTTCACTTGGTATATCCAAAAAATCGTTAAAAAACTTGCCAGCAAAGCTTCTGCGTGACAATTATTAAATTTGTCCACCCCATAAAACGTGGTTTCTCAAATAGAATATTTATAGAAAGAAGCGAGGCAACTAAACTCCGACGGGGCAACAAAACATAGGCCTACTACACAGATATTCCATAAGCACGTTTCGTTGATACTGTGCAGTTGGAATATTTTTAAATAGGACAGTGTTATTTTCGCAAAATAACAGTGCTTCCTTCGAGTTGCGAAAAAAAAGCTTAATGTATTTAACGCGGGTGAATTAGCGTCAAATTTTGTCTTGTAAAACGGTTTTATATTGAAATAAATATTACACAATACCTTTCCAGTTACATTATTCCTTTGTAAGTAACTCGTTGAGTTTCCTGCATGTAATATCTTCAAATAACAACTGCAGTTAAGGGTTTTTTCACCAGACGCAAGTTTTACAAAAATAATTTCTGTGAAACGTGTGTGAGATGGAAATAAACCTAATTGCAGTTCTATTCATTTGAAGATATTACTTTCTAGTTACAATAAAACTAATCGAAAAACATTGTACTTTATTGTGAGTTCCGTTTGATTCGAATTCGTGAGTTTCTTGCAAATTTTATATAATGATTATAAAAATAATTATTTTGTTACGTAAATAGTCAGCTATGCAGGCTGACGTGCACTTCACAGATTATGTTCTTCAATAATGGAGTCTCAGCTGCCTCAGTGTCAATTATTAAGTAGCTAGATATTTCGACTATTGTGTTTATATTTAGAAATACTGTAGTTGATTTATATTTTTAATGTAGATTATTGCTTTTGTGTTTTAATGAGTGCACGTGCATGATGAGTTACATATTAAAGGAATACAATTTAAAATATCTGACAGAGCTACGAGACATTGTGCACACGGTTTCACAAGATGGGCGCAAAAAGAAAACAGAATCCAAAAAAGTGAATAAAAATGTTTTATGCAATTCGTATGATGTGCGCGTGCGCTGGTCCGCCTAATAATGGCCAATTTCTGTAGACACCTTCAATTAATAAACTGTGTACCGGGTAATTAGAAAGCACGCATCCTGTTTTAGTTTACATAATTTAATAATGAACTTTGACTGAAATGTGTGGCTTACTTGCTCATAAGCGGATCTCGCAATCCGTATCTCTTCTTGAGAAACACGCTTCGTGCTTCTCAGTTTAGCAGTAAGAGTATTTGCAAATTTTTTAAGTCTCACGCTGAAATGTCTACTGATTCGGGAATTTAATTTTATATTAGCTAAAACTCTTTATTTAATTTATAACACATTTACTAGGTTAAAAGACTCGTGTTTTGAATGAACCTTGAGAATTTTGGCGTTTGGGAAGAATTGCAACTGTACTATTATCATATCAAACATTCCTCTCTCAAATTTTTATGTAAAATAGCCGACACGTATAAATATATAAGTGAATTCTCCACTTTTATTATTATAAATATTGTATTGTATATTAATGGTTTTAGGTATTCTTGAACATATGCGTAACCCAGTAACTTATATGTTACGTAAGGTTAAAAATATAGGTGAATTCTTATTATGAAAATATAAAAAAATAAATGAGACACGAAAAACGATGCTAATCACTTGGAAAACTAAAAAAATCCTAACAATGTTTCAAACGATTAATCACGTTAGTGATTTATTTTTATAATATACACATATAAGACCAATAAATGAACATAAAAACAGATGTTCTTACTGTTGTTTAGTTATTTATTTAATTTTGAGTAAATATTACGCTAAAATATTAAATTTGAAATGTGCACGGTGACTTACTGAAATTTAAGTTGATAACAGGAATGAGTTAACACAACACTGTCAAAACACACTGAAACTGTGCGACGACGGATAGTGAGACAGACGTGGAGAATTGTTTGTTGGAAAGCGACTAGCGTTAGCACCAAACACGGATCGCGCTATTGTACTGTCATGTTGGCAGCACTGCTTGCTGCATCAGTAATTATGACATAGGAAAAAGGAGGCTATTTAATTATCAACGAAAGAACGTGAAATCCGACAAAAAACGTTTATTTACACTACAGCACGCGTTTTGAAATGCAATTAATATGAAATTCCACTAATGTTAGTTCCTTTCCGCACGATCTGGTAGACTCGCTTGATAAAGTTAAAAAAAACTGTTTCCTTAAAAACGCAGTACAGTTCGATCTATCGTGTTTATTAAGCTGGACGTTATTCAGATGAATATTATAAGAATATTCATAAACCACGCTTCGTTTCAGTTAGAAATTCAAGTGGATTTAAAACGCTCGTACTTCTAATGTCCATGAAATAAAAAATAATTTCTCCTAGTTCTGAGCGCGCGTACAACAGCATGCCCTCGTGTGCGTTTCGCAGACATCCGTTCCGATGGGTTTTCTTATTTTCCGACGTTTCGTCACACCTGTTAGTGGCATCTCCAGCCTGCATGATCAAACGGAATCAAATGGTTCTGGCTCGTTGTAACACGCTAATCATCTTCAGTTCATCGATGAGGGTATCCTCATCCTACACTCAAGACCTTACACACACACACACACACACCTGCACATAAACATGCCTGTGTGTGTTAAATAAGTATATAATGTTAAAACGTTTTCTGATATAAATGTTATTTCAATTTTAAATATTGATTTGTAAAGTAAATGAAAAGTGTAATAGTCAAATAAAAATATTTTTATATTTTTAAAAATTAATACTTAAATACAAATATTCTTGTTTTTTCGTATAAACCACTGTGGACTACGTTTGATTCAACTGGTTCTTCCCTACTGCTCCTTTCTCTTCCTCCTCTCCCACATCTCCTTCATTCTCGATCGATGTCTCTCCCTCGTTTCGTCAGTTCAGATGGCACCTGTCCTCTTCTTGGGGTTTTCCTGATAACCTTGGGCACTTTTTAATTTCTGTTTGAGTGGTAAGGAAAAGTATTTCTTTCTTCGATGTCTTCTTGAGTAATCTGGAGCTCTTCTATGTCTTTTTCCGTTTCTTTGAACCACGTATTGGATATTTTGAGCTTTCCGAAATAGTTAAAAAGTTTCCCTGTTAGTCTGTCAGGATTCATTCTTTGAATATGTTCGTAGAAAGTAATTCTTCTATTTTTAATTACGTGTATGGTTTTTTTCATCACGTGTGTACAGCTCATTATTGTGGCGTCTTCTGCACTTTTGTCCATGTTTTATTTGTTACAAGATTTTTCTTAATATTTTCCTTTCCGTGACTTCCAGTTCACGAACTGCGTGAGAACAGAGAACAGAATTGCCTGTTCTTATTTTATTCATTTGTAATTTTTATGATAATTTGTTGTTTAATAATTATTATTTTATTATATACGGCAAACACACACACACACACACACACACACACACACACACACACACACACACACACACATACACACACAATATTTTTATATAAATTGTTTTATATTGCTACTTTCTACTTTCTAACTAACTCTTGATGTTTCTGATAAGTTCCCAAATATGTACTATCGTGACATAAACAATTACATAATTCCTTTAATATATCGTGGCCCACACTGACGGCGAAAACGCCCTCGGGCGATTCTTGATGATCCGCCATAAAGCCATACTCGCGGTAACTTCTGTCCATACCCAAAGAGATCTCTTCGAAAACTGTCCTTTCCTTCCGTCCTCAGACTGTCTTCTCCTAGTACGCTGTGTAAGTTGCTTGTCGCTGTTACCTTGGTCACCGGCACGGAGACTCTGCCTCAGAGAGAGCGACCGACGCCTCCTCACGGCGTCTGCTTGCTGAGCTTGAGACAGGTGACACCTGTTGTCTGAATCGGTTCCAGCCCCAGTGCCACAAATACAAGCAGCAGTTTCCTGTCTCCTCCCCCGTCATCTAGCGAATGGTCGTGTTGGTGGTTTCCATTCCAGTCTTAGTTCTCCGTCGATTGTACCCGCATTGAGTTATCTTCTGGCAACTATTGGGCTCGACCCAGATGCTGCAATCCTGCCACGGGTGCAAAGACACCCCCCCCCCCTCAAACAAAGCCAAAAGCTACATTAGCGGCGACGGACCGCGGTTAGTTGTGATCCGATTGCGTGTGCTGTCCAGCCTCATCGGATGTCTTGATAACAAGGGCTACTCGCAAAACACACGAGGCTCACTCTTAACGATCTGATTGCGAAGAAAGAATGTGGTTTACCAGAATGGGGTAGATAGTCCTGGCGTTACAAACCTATCGAAGGTTGATTAAACACTCCTGGGTTTGCTACAAAAGTCTAGGCGTCACTTTCGCTACATGAAAAACTATTTGCCCATATTTGCGATTTTCATCGTTTGTAGCAAATACAATAATTCTGCTTAATTCCCCATATTTTTCACTTCATAGAAGTGTGTTTTATTACACCGTAATTATTTCTATATCGGAGTAATTAACAAATAATTACACTGTCACTTTATACGTGGACGAATCTGCACTACCAGGAGTCCACGGGAGCGTAACATTCTGTACAATCCGGTGGATATGTCTCGTTTTTGCGTGCGGTAATTTGGTTTAATACAGTTACCGAAAACGTGTAGTTTTGCGTGCGCCAAGTATTCCTGTCCGTACCGGCAACACACACACACACACACACCAATAACTTACAGCGTACAGAGAATAAGTTATTACCCTCTTGACTGCACATCAGATGGTACCTTGTCTGAGATTGTTAGTTTTCAAACAGGGTGTTCAATACATGATTCCTATTTTATGTTTGTCATAATATACATATACAACGTAGTACATTATTAGTTCAATTTGTACAGTTGCAACACACACACACACACACACACACACACACACACACACACACACACACACACACACACACACACACACACACACACACACACACACACACACACACACACACACACACACACACACACACACACACACACACACACACACACACACAAGGTATGCTCAAAACATAACAAGAATTTTATATTTTCAAGTGCTATACGTTTTCAATTTGTGGATGGGTGGATGTGTGGACTGTATATGAATGAGTCCAAAAATTCAGTTAAAATATAGGAAAACTATTAATAGGCCTAACATTTTTTATAGATTAAGAAATTATATTCGATTTTTTTTTTTTTTATCTTAAACTTCTTATGGATAGACTCATTCATATATAGTCCACACGCGCGCGCGCGCGTGTGTGTATATTTGTACGTAGTCATATATGAATTGTTATTCATACATTTAGTACAGTTATACTGGTTTAACGTGTAAAATCACTTTTAAGAAATTTGAGTATCTTCTTTGTTTATCGTTAATAACTCAAACCAGTTAGTGGCAAAAAGTAAAGTAGCAGTATAAAAATAAAAATAGGCCGAATTAACGTGCTTAAATTTTAGAAGCCTTTGTACCACACCAAAAAATATAATGCACGTTTCCCGCAGACAACGCGAAATGTGGAGGCATTACTTTATAAAACACTTTATACACTTTATAAAAACTAACACCGTTCAAGAATGTCTGGAGAGTTTTGGATCTAGAGATTCGACGTAAAACACTAAAATTAACCGAGTTTTAATTATGGAATTGAAGAGTACACAGATCAATATAAAACTGGATAAACTATTATTGGAGAGTAGCAAAGCAAACTAAACGTATTTTTGTACGTTACAAACATTTTATTAAATGGTTTTCGATAAAATCAGAGTCTTCCAACTTATTTGAATGGTAGGGCATTGCATCATTAATATTTTATAGAATAAAATTAACATTTTGAGCTATATTTAGTAGTTATTAAAAGCCGAACATTACAACAAGTTTTTGGTGAAAAATTAAAATATATTCCAACTTTCTGATGCTATAGTTAGGTCGACTTTTGTTGTTAAAATGCAAAAAAAATTTATAATTTACACAAAATATTAAATACAATTTTTCGCTACTGTCGATGATTTTAAGTTATTTGTAAAAACAATTTTTACCCCTTTCAACCTTATAAAAAAATATATTCCCTCAACCCAACGTCATAATCTTAAAATAACAATGTCAGAGAATCCCCCAGTTGTAATTTTTGTCGATCATTTAATTTTGTTTTCATTTATTTCCTTCTATTCCTAAACGGCCTCGTTGGCTTTTGGGATAAGACAGTGTTCATCCTAAGTTTCGATATACGCTCTAATGTCCGATTTCTGTTGTTCCAGGGCCTATGGGCCTAGGGTTGTATTAACGAAGGGGGACTAACGGACCGAACCCCCCAGACCAAATTCTAGATACGCCACTGTATGTGCCTGCAGGAAATTTTAGTGGTGGCTCATAATTGATAATGTGGTGATGCTGTTACATGGTGTTTGTTCCAGATTATGATCAAATTTCTGATATCTTGCCTACTACTGTGTAGGTAGTGCAGTCGTTTCTGTGTTTGTCTACTGCTTAACGGATTTTCTTCTCTCGAGGTGTTACTATGACATTAGTGTATTAAAATCCATTGTGTCCGGTAACATTGTAATGTGTAATGCTGAGACAGCATCGCTCCTACCCCCACCCCGCGAACAATGTTTCCAACACCATCTGAAGTTATATCTCGAGCGGTCCTTGTTCGGCCGGCCGATGTAGCACCCGTTGGAATCATATTTCAGCTTAGAAGACGCCTGTAGTTTTAACTGATGATTGTAGTGCCCTGAACACGTTGCTGGCGTTCCTGTAAAAGGTGGGTATGCTGTGTTTCCGGAGTAGCTTGACGATTCTGTCTGGAGTGCCCTTGATATGGCACTCATCACAAAAAAAAAAAAAATACTCCAGCAATTTTCAGTTCAGGAAACCTACAAATACCAACAGCTGTCTCCGTGCGTGCTGACACCGCCATCCGACCCAATTAAAAGCTTTTCTAAATACTGTAACTTAACTCACATTCCATTATCTTCATCAACTCGCGCAGCGAAAACAGAACTCCCCAAAGTCGAGTTAGCCTTACAGAATGATATTCTTACTTTTGTCTTCTTCTTCTGGCACCACGACCCAGTGTGGGTCTTAGCTTGCTCAATGATTTTCTTCCATTCCGTCCTATCGCCAGACAGTCTTCTCGAGCCTCTCACATACATACTTCTCACAACCATATACATAATCCTCTGTCGTCTATCCGTCTTTTTCTAGGACTTTCTCTAATATATTCTTCTGCCTACTGGTTTCCAGTCCGCAATTTTTTAGTTGTTCTGCTACTATTTACTCGTCTTAATGACCCAACCACTCTACTCTGATACTCCTGATGAACTGGACTGTATTAATTTATTCAGTTCATAATTCGTTCGTATCCTCTAGGAACCAACTTCAGTTTCCCAGGCCCAAAGATTTTTCGCATGATTTTACGCTCAAATATCCTGAGCCGTTTTTCACCAGGCCTCGCAACCGTATGCCATTATTGATCGAATGAAACTTCTGTATATGGTTAGCTTTAGTTGTTTACTTTGTATTCTGGATTTGTAATACTTATTTCCACTTACAATACGGGACTTTATTTCATTATTACAATAGTTAGTCTAGTTAACCTGTGATCCTAAGTAAGAAAACAGTCGAAATCGTTCAAATGTATAATTTAATATGTGTTTGAATGTGAATAATAAGAATAACACAACACAACAACCGAACGTGAACATGGTTCGCTGGCGGACGCAAGTACCATCCTTTGGCATCTACCCTCGAAAACAGAAAACAAATTATATGTGGTCGCTACGAAAGACACTTAGCCTACATATTTCAGGTAAAGCTATTTCAGTGAGTGGGAATATCTTTTCTTTTTGTAACATCCTAGTTGGGATAATCATTTCTGTAATAGCGACTATAGTATCGTGTGTGGATAGTGTGTCAGTACGTTTAAATCAATCCAGAAGTGAACGCCATGGATGTCTGTTTCGTTATTATGTTCTAAGTTTTTGGCGGGTGAAATTAATCTCACTTGCCTTTTGGTTTTGTAAGAAACATAAGCGCAGACTTTATAAAGTAAACCTATACATGTACAAATTATATGCTGATTTAAATCCGAAATATTCCTTTTTCTTTCTTTCAGAAAATTAGACATTTTTGCGTATATAAAGTACTTAAAATATATTTCAACAGAAGTGGAGACTATGAGAAAATGAACGGTCGACAGCTAAGGTACAAAAATTAAACTCTTTTGATACCTTTGCTTAAAAAGAAAATGTATAACAAGTTTATTCATGTTTTGTATCCTAGATTTTATAACCGTTTACCTACCGACATAAAAAAAAACAATTTTTCTCAAACATTTGAAATCTTGGCTAATGAGTAGAAGGTCAGTTAAGTCTTTTCATCATCCTGCATATCGTTAATAATAATTTAACCACACGAGATGCAATTATTAACAAAAGAAATTTAATTTGTGTTTGTATTTTATTTGTAAAGAGGATTTCTAGATTTATTTATGATTCAAAAGTAGGGTATTCATGATGTGTTTATTACTAAAAATTGTTAACATTTTATAATAATTTCATCTCATTTGCAAAAGATTTAGTTGAATTTGAAATTGTTGATTTTATGTTGAAAATTGTCATAACTGCCAATATTAGGTTAAATATTTTATATTACTAAATCTTGGTCTTAGTCATTGATGAGAATTAAGGTTAAAAAGGATTATTTCAGCCGGGGTTAATTCTGAAATGTTAAGGATCTATTTTCTAGTATATGTTAGTATTTAAGGTTTCAATGACCGCACAATAAATATGTGACAAATTTCTTGGCGATAAGAGCTAATTGGACCTATGAAAGATTGTTTTTGTTTTGTTGAATTAAACATACAAGGTCTGAAAGTTGAATAATGAGACTAATCATGTAGGAGTCAGTATGGCAACACTGTAAGGTTTCTATTAACACAGATGGTTAGATAAACCGCTGATTGATGTTGAGTATTAATATTTACTGTCTATTGTTGCCACGTGAAACGTATAAAGCTATCCGTGAAGTGAGTTCTTATTGTGAGTTTTAAAAATGAGCGACATCAACTACAAGCAATGCTGTGCAATGAAGTTTTGTGTTAAACTCGGGCACAATGCTACTCAGACTTTTACAAAATTAACAAAGGCGTATAGAGATGAGGCTTTGTCAAGATCACAGCTTTTCAGATGGTTTAAATCAATTTCAAATGGCCGGGAATCAATTAAGGATGATCCACGCTCTGGAAGACCGTCAACGTCAAGTCCTGACGACAACGTTGATCGAATCAGGGACTTGGCGCGGTCTGACCGTCGATTAACCGTCAAAATCATCGCAGAACAATTAAAATTAAACCACACTACAGTTTATCAAATTTTGACAAACGAATTGGGAATGAGAAAATTTTATGCGAAATTGGTCCAAAAAAAAACCTCACTCTTGAACAGAAAGACAAGAGGATGGAAGTGTGCTGTGCTCTTCTAGAACGAATTGAAAATAACCCTGATTTTATAAAAAATGTTATTACTGGTGATGAATCATGGATCTCTTAGTAAGATCCAAAACAAAACGCCAGAGCGGGGAGTGGCATACACCAAATTCACCACGTCCCAAAAATGCAAAAATCACCATATCCAAAATAAAAACCATGTTCATTTGTTTGTTTGATAGTAATGGCATTTTAATCATAAGACGTGTTTGCCTACAGAATAGACCGCCAATCAACATGTTTACGAGACATTTTTTAAAGGATGCGGGATAAGAGTTGCCCGAGTGAGACCAGCCATCGTGAACATCTGGGTGCTGCATCATGACAATGCACGTTGTCACACAGCACTCTCGGCTAATGAGTTTTTGGCAAAGAAAAATATTCCTGTTGTTCCTCAGCCTCCTTATTCACCTGAATTGAGTCCTTGTGACTACTTTCTCTTCCTGAGATTGAAAAAACATCTCAAAGAACACCATTTTGGGACGATAGACAACATAAAAAAAAAATCTAACCGACCAGTTGAAGGAGATTTCAGTTTCTGACTTCCAGCTTTGCTATGAAGAGCGGAAAACCTGTCTAAAGCGATCTGTGGCTTCCCAAGGGAACTACTTTGAAGGCGATAGGGTCTAGATATAGTTTGACTGTAAATAAAAGGTTTTACTAAATTAATCTCCTTCTTAATTTACAGACCTCGTATATCAAGGACATTAATAAAATGTAATTTCTCACTGCTCACGGTATGTGCTGAGCAGGTAATTCCTAGTGTTGTGAAGGTAATGAACATTGTAAACTTTAATAATGGAAATAAAGATTAAAAAAAAACACGATTTCTAGAAACTCAAAGTAAAAAAACGTGTATGTGTCTGAAGGATGAAATGCGGGTGGAAGATACGGAGAAAAAGGGGAAGAGATGGATAGATAGATACTTAGAGAGAAAATAGAGAGAGAGAGAGAGAGAGAGAGAGAGAGAGAGAGAGAGAGAGAATTGATTTTACACAATGAATTTTTAATTTTTTATAAACTTGCCAATCACTTTTGCTGAGTTCATCAGATGTCTAAGCACAGACACGATTATCTCCGAGCCTAGAAAATTACTCTCCGTTATTTAATGGACTTTCTAATTGCTGATGTATAATAACTACATGATAACGGCAGTAAGAAATCTTCAGTCCACAGAACGATACTGGCGGCAACTAAGATCGCCAGCTAATAATGTCAGAATAACACAGCAGTAAGTGTCACGTTTCTTGTCTCCACAGCAGCACAAAGTGCCACATAAAAGAGATTCTATACGACGTCTAATTTACGGCAAAAATCATAAAATGTATATTGATACCGCTAATTGAAATGAACTTGAGTTGTGCTTCGTGGGGGAGTTACACATTACACAAATGTCAACGAGTCTTTTATTGGCGTGGACGTAATCTAGAACTATAGGTGCTTTGCCACACCGGCCAAGTAAGACAGTCGCAAGGGAAGGTCTTGAGTAAATTGCCACACCATAACTACGTAGGAAGACAACAAACCTTGGACTGTCCGTATGTGCTGTTTGCGTTATACTACCGTTATGTGTCGTTCAAAAGAGTTATCACATGATTTAGTTTTAGATTTAACAATAACTTGTAAATAATTTGCATAAGTTCAACCTTATGTGCGGGACCATCAGGCGAACTCTTAAGTCAGCAAGTAAAGAAACACGCTTAAAATTCTACAAAGCGATGGCCCTTCCCAGACTTCTTTATGGGGCTGAGAATTAGACTTCAACGAAAGGCCAGGCCAGTCGTATCCAAGCGGCTGAAATGAGATTTCTCAGGCACGTAGCAGGGTATACTCTCCATGATCATAGAAGAAACACATATATACGGCCGGAACTGAATATTATGAGTATACTCGACAGGATTGCCCAGTATCGGTTGAATTGGTGGGAACATCTTTGCCAAATGGATGACTGCCGCATCCCCAAACAACTATGGAACTATAAGCTGAGGGAACGGAGAGGTGTGGGACGTCCGAGGAAGCGCTGGAGTGGCCAGCTCAAATCTTTGCCTGTTTGAGACCGGAACAACCACCCTTGGTTTAATCCTCGCAGATGATGATATAACAATAACTCTATACATCAATACCTCCTACAACATACCTTTCGGTTTAATGCCTCACATACATTTTCACAGAGTAAGCATCAAAATCCGATAGCGCTATCATAATCCACACGAAAAAGCTTTAAATATTAGCATTTCAAACTGCCAAGTATTTGAAATGTCATTGTTGTTCCTAAATACGTTTTGTACTATGTTTAAAATTGTAAGGGTGTTTAATTAAAGTACAAACGTAACTGAAAATATTTTTCAATAACTTGAACACAAAGTCATACTAAGTGATATTCGTGGAAAATATTGTTGGATATTAAACACAGTGACGCAACTAGGATGTGTTCATTGGGGAGGGGATAAAAATAACTTCAAGGCTGGATCCCCTCCTTTTCGTCACCGAAAATGAGAAATTCAGGATTCTTACTGTAACGAGCAGAAAATTTTAAAAATTTTAAATTTTCACCTCGGCAGAGTACGTTCACACGAGGCAGTGTCAACGACTTATAGTTGGCGCAATAAATAAGGAGTAATGAGAAGATGTCAGTGAGGCGTCGCTGACTTGACAATAGAAACACATTAAGTTCGATCCAACTATAGAAATTGGTGGCATAAGATGACAGGGAAAGTTCGTCCAGAATTATTGCTCTCCGCAGCTGTAACAAAGTAAGCCAGGACATTCACACCCGTACCGAGAATTGTAGCAGATGTTGACCATGTTACGTCAGTAGACGATAAACGACAAAAACGAGTGAACCTACACCATTACAATGGAACGGATGCACTGCACCTTAAGAAACAATACAGTAAGATAGGCCTGACAAAGACTAAAGTCGTGTTACGCAGCTGGAGTTATCGTCTAATTGACAGACAAGAATTTACGAAGGGAAAGTTGGGGTGACTTCACCAGCCAGCAGATGTTCAAAATTGTTAATAGCCAAAAAAAAGGGGTTAGAACTTGGAACAATGCGCCAGGGAGACTGAAAGTACAGATAATGGGAATCTATAGAAACACAGAGTTTACTCAGACAATAGGCTGATCGACAAGTGTCTAATAGCCATAGTTTCGTCGAATCGGGTCAACGTTCGTCAGAGCAAAAATCGGGGAGACCAAAGAACCTATCAGAAGCCTTCAGCCAGCGAGAAATTTGGTGGTGAGGAGTGTTTACATAGTAACAGAAACGAAGGGCCTATCGGGAGAACTATGACGTAGAATCTTGACATGGTGGGACAGTAATTTCCAAGAAAACTAAAAACTGACCAATCTCGAAATGAAGTAGGCGTGAAGCGCGCCAGAGACAAAATTTTGAGTAGGGACGAATTAATAAAACTATCTGTCTAAAACGGGGGAGGGACAGTCTACACTCAATTTTTGAAACAGTAATACTCAATTTTTCGACAGTTTTTACTAAAGTTTTCAGACAGTTTTTACACTCGAATTTTCAAATAGTTTAACTTCAAGTGCGAGAGACGGTATATCATAAACTTTCAACAGTTTATTCTAATCATTCGGAGTTAGTATTATTTAAATTTCAGAAGAGTACATTAATCGTGCGGGATATTAACTCGAGTCCGGAAGTTAGAACGTTAACCAGTAACTTAAAAGACTTAGTAATACATTCATGTCACGGTAGTGAGATTTAACCGAAGTGCGAGGTAACGGACTTAGTTAAAATTATACAAAGTGAACAATCAGACCGTTACACCAACAGACATCATCACTTAACGATATACAAAACAGTTGAACTTAATATAGTGTACTACACATTATTAACAACATAATGAACACGAAATATTAAACAAATTAATGAACAATACGAATGTTTAATGAAGCAGCGACAAGTTGAACTAGACATGTATATTAACATTAAAACGAACTCACAGCACACACAGTAAGATGAAACATTTGATTGAACACTGAACTTCAATTATTCACATATACAAACGCCTACGCGAGTGATCGGAAGAGTAAGTGTTAAGTGATTGTGAGAAAGCAGCATCCGACGGAATGGGTCTACGAGCCATCTTCATCTCTGGAACTCAACTTCAACAACAACTAATGGATATTCAATAACCAAGTAACCATTATTATAATCATTTCTAATTAGTAACTTCTACTGACCTGGTTTCTTTCAAAGAATTCACACCTGAGAAAATTATTAAAAAAAGTAATGAATAAATCTGAATAAAAGTAATTAATGAATGTACTAACAAAAGCTTATTTGGGATTTAATGAACGCATCAAATAAGTAATATGAATTGTTATATATTTGATTTATATATGTATGTATGTTTTCTCTGTTTTCAGCATATAGTGAAACACGTAAATTGTTATTATAAAATACGTATGTATTTCAGGTACAGCGACGTATCATGTGTACAATTATAATGTATTATGAATGATAATTAAACTAGTACTTTAAGTTGATCATAAATATGCGTTCATTATTGCCAAATACAACCTAAATATCAACCTGAATTTTGAAGGAATATAAATAGATTTTAAGAGTTTCATATGTTCAAATAAAGTAAATGAATTGATAACGTTAATCTATTAAGTGATATCACGTATGTGCTGATGAGAATCATAATAGTTATACATAATTTTAAATGGCTGTTTCACACCCGGCATGAAAGTAATCAATTAAAGCAAGTAAATACGTATTATCTATTGCACCTGAATTATATAGAATTCATTATATAAACTGTGTTCCAACACGCGGGCATAGATAATCAGAATAATAAATAAGATTCAATTACACACATACATGTGAAAAATCAATAAAATATTTATGCAATTAATACACACTTATAAATTTACATTTATAAATGGCGCCCAACGTGGGGCTAGATACATGAGAGAAAGTGATAAATTCATATAATTTACCACTAATCAATTTATGCGAATGAAATTTATAAATTGACATTTATAAATGGCGCCCATTCGCACGGCATGATACGTATTAACAAAGATTGTTAACACGTACAGCTTTGGTAAAGAACAGGCAGTAGAAGTAGTAGAGAAAGTAGTGTCATCGAAATAGAAGTAAGATAAGTGTTATTAGTGTAAGTCAGTTTGAATGATTACGCGTAGGAGGGCAAAAATGGCGAGCAATTCCGATAGCGTAGAATTCGACATTAATAACCAATTAGGTACAGTGAATACAGAAGACAATACTACACGTAGCGAACCAAGTAGTGTTGTAGAGAGTCCAGAAGATAGGGCGCGAGGACAGACATCAAAACTAGAAGATGGAACTCTACAAATGTTGATGGAGTTCATGCGTCAACAGAGAGAGAAACAAGAAGAAAGTAATAAATTACTTAGTGAAAAACTAGAAGAAAGACTAAAGAAACAAGAAGAGAATATTAACAGAAAACAGGAAGAACGAAGCAAGAAACTAGAAGAAAATATTAAATTAATTAGTGAGAAATTAGATAAGCAGAAGGAAGAACAAGAAGAAAACAGTATATTAATTAGTGAAAAATTAGAAAAACAAAATGAAAAACTCGACCAGCATAAGGAACAGCTTACGCAAATAAGGTCCGAGATACGTGGATACACGAATGCCTTGAAAGCGGACAGTAGCGAAGCCCAGAAGAAGCAAGAAGAAGTGGTGAATGAGAATTACGAAGATATGAAGAAAGTACAAGATACTGATAACACTGTCGATCTTACAGATGTATCAGATATCAAGAAATTATCAACTGTGGGATTTAATGCAAATGTCATTAGCAAACCAAGGAAGAAGTGGATTAAGAAGAGAAATGACTTTGTTTCTCGATATCTGGCGATATCGGAGGATGATCCAGACATGGATAGAGATTATAAAAATTTACTACTACCAAGTAGAATGCATAAAAGGCACAATTTAATCAACACGGGAAGAGGTACTACATCGATGAATCCTAGGATGAAGTATCCAGCCTGTAAAATCAGCATGGATCGGCGAAGGAGTCGAGCTGCATCAATAAGAAGCATGAAGGGAAAGTTTAAAGTTGAAACAAATACCGCATGTTATAAAGCTGTAAACAAGTTTACGCAAGCCATGGATGACGTGAAAAGGAAGAACATACAAGATCCGTATGCATATTGTAGCGTGACAGATAATCCACACAAATACATTACTCAATGATCATTGATAAAGCTCTAATATATGGAATATCCAGATGAGAATCAATTAAAATGCACTATTAACTAATATATTCACAAGAAAAGTTAAAATAAAGACAAAAATCTGCAGATAATATAATATAATACAAATTTTAAAAAAACCCAGGAAACTAAAAATGTTAATAACAAAATTACCCAGGTAAGATAGAAGCAGGCAATTAATATACCCCGTCAAAGAAACGAGACCAGAAGAAACAAAGACATACACAACGAAATGGTACTGAAGACTGAAGAAAGAAGAATAATCAAAACTACTGAAGAAAGAAGAAAGAAGAATAATCAAAACTAGAGAAGAAAGAAGAGCAACCAAACTAAAGAAGAAGGAAGAATAACCAAAACTACTACTACTGAAGAAAGAAGAAGGAAGAATAACCAAAACTACTACTACTGAAGAAAGAAGAAAGAAGAATAATCAAAACTAAAGAAGAAAGAAGAGCAACCAAAACTGAAGAAGAAAGAAGAACAACCAAAACTACTGAAGAAAGAAGAAGGAAGAATAACCAAAACTACCACTACTGAAGAAAGAAGAAAGAAGAATAACCAAAACTAAAGAAGAAAGAAGAGCAACCAAAACTAAAGAACAAAGAAGAAGAATCAAAACTAAAGAAGAAAGAAGAACAACCAAAACTACTGAAGAAAGAAGAATAATCAAAACTACTGAAGAAAGAAGAAAGAAGAATAATCAAAACTAAAGAAGAAAGAAGAATAACCAAAACTAAGGAAGAAAGAAGAATAACCAAAACTACTGAAGAAAGAAGAAGGAAGAATAACCAAAACTACTACTACTGAAGAAAGAAGAAAGAAGAAAGAAGAATAATCAAAACTAAAGAAGAAAGAAGAATAACCAAAACTAAAGAAGAAGGAAGAAGAATAACTAAAGCTACTGAAGAATGAAGAAAGAAGAATAACCAAGCTACTGAAGAAAGAAGAGTAATCAAAACTAAAGAAGAAAGAAGAAAGAAGTGAGACGACCCAAATAAAACAAAAACCCCATAGGGAAAGAACCCCAAAAACCCCAAAATAAATGAATGTCAAAAGCGAAAGTATAACACCCCAAAAAACCATATCACTGTAAAACTGACAAAAAACTAAAAGTGTTAGTAGTATTAAATATTAGTGCATTCAAAAAGTTATTGTTTAGTTTGTATAAACAAATCTTCACAGTCCCCCCATGGTTGAATATTTCATGTTAAAAAACTAGAAAAAGACTAGTAATAATATTAATAATTCACCATGGACAAGTGTAAGTGATCAAATTATAACTGATAAACTTTAAAAAGGTGCATGGGTTGCAGTATAAAGTAATAAACTTTAAGTTTTGTGAACAGTGTCTACTTTGATAATGAAATAGTAATATTACTAATAAAAAGCTACTAAAGCTGTATGAACATTCCATAGAATGGAATATAACTTAGATAGACAGGGTTATACTTAAAGAGGGGGCATAAATCCTGTAAAATGGGGAATTACAGAACAAACTGTTAATGATGAAGTTGTAAAAGGTGTTAACCATTATATGGAACCAGGATATTAGGTTCCTATTACATATAATAATTAGATAAGTAAGGATTATTCATAAGAAATATTATTGTTATAATTTGTTATTTGTTGTTAATTTTAATTTAGGAATGCCCTATCTAAAAATAGATATCATTCCGATGTTATAGAATATTTTTAATTATGTTATTAGGTGATATACAAAACAATGTTATTCAGGACACCAGTTTTGATATAGATAGATGTTATATTTTAATTATACAATCAATAATTACTGTTACACCAGTCAAAGAACTAATTTTTAATAAAATATATAAGAATCAGAAGTCAGAGAAGGATATAAAATAACTACATTAGTAAAACATTTTGCAAATAGCCACACATCAAATCTAGGCCATATAATGAATTTAAACTGCAGAATAATTAATAAACCTAGTCTTATAAGCCAGTTAAACTGACAATATTTATGCAAGATAAACTCAACATATTATATACTATGTAAATAAGGCTTTCTAAAGATATGGTCATTATATGAGTAAAATTATTTATTTGTCTAATAAAATACCATTAAAACTGAAATAGATTCACTGACATTATCATAGGGGGAGTCATATACAAATGAATTGTATTTAAAAACCATTAATAATAAACTAAATTGCAATAAAATAAGTGAGAATTGATAATTATATCAATTTCAGATTTAATAGAATAATAATTATATTAGGGAAAATGGCTATTATTTACTTAGAAGACAGGAAGTATAATTTTAGGCCTACCTCCCAAAAAATATAAGAAATATAATTTTCTGATAAAACTTTGTAACACTAACTTAATTACTATCAAAATAAGTAGAATAGAATAGTGAAACCGAATATGTATTTAATATGTCGAACAGTTAACTAATAACGAAATTACTTTCTGAGCATAATGTACGAAATTAAAGTGTGTCGGAAGTTAAGATGATTTGAAACAATATATGAGATATATTATATAGGCTAAGATTTTCATGAGACGAAGGAAATCCAGACAGTTCATTATTATACCTTGAAGAGAGCACTTAAAGTGAATATTTGATAGAACTAACCTTTAATGGCTGTTACGTTATAACAGAGTTCTGAATCATTTTGTGTAAAACTATTTTTTTAACTATTTTAATTATTGTGAAGTGGTGAAATTGACCTATGAACTACACAACACCAATAAACAGAATCACATATAACCAATTAAATGAAATAACACTGAAATCGCACCAAATACCAAGTGAAAATTCGAGGTTAAACTGACACACAAACACCAGGAGATATACCCATTAACAACATTTTACACAAAGTGAACTATTCCATTATACACCAGTGACATTAAACTATTCCCAAGACGATCATATATAATTGCGAAGAACATTTATAAGTAAAAAGGACATCTTTATTCCAACAAGTACTTCTTCAACATTAGAAGCAATCATCGCGCATGCGTCAGGCGGCCATTTTGATCCAATCTCATCACCACCGTAAGACACGACTTTTGGCTGAACCTGGGTTTGAAAAATTATATATAAACTTTTATTATTTATAACTACCATTGCATTGTTTAAATTTAAGACATTTTTAGAATTGTAAGTGTTATACTTTCATGCCCCTGACCTTCTCTGGCTTTTATATTAATAACCGTTTAAAGAACCTATTTTTATAATACGAATGTAAACTTCTGATATCGACCGGCCCTGAGCGAGTCGATACGGCATTGTAACATCGATATTTAATCGACCAAATTTATTATTTTTGTTTAATAAACGTTTTGTTTGTTTTTGGTAATTTGAAGTTGATTTCTATTATAAAAGGACATAAAAGTTAATTAATCAAGAAAACTAAATAACCTTTAAAGGCAGTATATGCGGAACTACAACCTTTCAAGAGTAAGAAGAAGAGAGCCGTTTTCGCCTAAACTTGAAGTTAACTGGATTGTCTTTTTAACAAATTTACAGAAAGGAAATTTATTACCAGAATAAACACAATACCATCATAACTTTGATTATAACCAAGAAACTCGATTTGTTCCTAAATTTTAAGAACATAAATACACCGAAAACATTTTTTCAGAATTTATTTTTTTTTATAAATATAAATTTTAAATTTATATTTTATTTCAAATTGCTACAACAGCAATATACACAAAGTTTATTTGATAACAACAAAGACCAGGAACGTTACCAAATCGACGTTTCCCAGAGCGGAGCGTTACTACACATACACACAATAAAAATTATTCTGGGTAATATTATATCAGAAAACTACTACAATTACGATTATATTATTGTTTTATTACAAAATTGAAGCCCAACAGTGAGAGCATAACGAAGACTAGGAAACATTAGCTACGTTACTACACACAATCAGAATTAAATTAAAAGATCATTTAATTTTGTAATATCGTATTATTACAAAATTGGCTAGCCCAACCAGTGGGACTTACAGGAGAGCACAATATCTCATACATCTACCGTTATTTATTTATTTTTTTATTTGTAATAAATAGTTTTATTACAAATTTGGCTTCCATCGCGGGGCTTGAACGAGGCAGACGTCGTGTATTATTACAAATTTGGCGTCCAACTAAAGGGCTGTAATTAGGGGTTGAAAGGCTATAATTACTTGCCCAATTTCTAATTCAGCTTGGCAGCGGTTAGCCAGCCAGGGAATCAGGGAAGATGCTGCGTCGTGCCACATCAAAGAAGAGAGCGGCGGAGGCCGAGAAAGAACTCGATATGGATGATAAGGAGGCGACCCCAGTGGAGGACGTGGAAAAGATATTAGAACGGGTGGAACGTAAAAAACCAGCACCACCAGAGAAACAACCCGAAGTACCCACGCAAACAGGGGAAATCAATGTTCCGGAGAAGGAAACAGAAAACATGACAGTACACGAAATGTTTAAGGCAATGATGGAAAGGTTCAAGAGAATGGAAGAAAACTTGAGCAAGAAAATGGATGATTGGGTTATAGATATAAAAAATGATAATAAACTATTTAGGGAAGAATTAAGAGAGGACAGATTAAAAAGAGAAGAATTAAGAAATGAGAGGACCAAAGAAATAAAAAATGATAGCCAACCAGAACCAGAAGAAGTACCAAACGAAAAAACAGAGGAAAAGGTGGTAGTATTACCTGAAAGGAAAACAAATGGAAACAAAGAAAATACTACAGATATGGAAGTGGAACCCAAGAAAAGGAGAAGACCGCATCCGAAGAAATTGATGAAAACAAAGGAAGAAATGGAAATGATGAACCATGGTTTATTTGATGATGATAATATCCCTATTACCAACCATGAAGAAATCGTGAGTTCCAGGAATAATGGAAGTAGATTAAGGGTAATCTCAGAGATGGTTTACCAGCAGACAGTAGTTTACCACTGGGCAAGGACCAGAGGTAAACTGAATAAAACATGGGGACTAGATCAGTTTCAGCGCAGGACTGGACAGTGTATTCCAGAAAGATGGAAGTATGACATCTTACCAGACTGGGATGACGGCACAGATGAATCACCAGAATGTGTTCCATTAGAGTACCATCCAGGACAGTTCCAGTGTACAGGCACACTAAAATGTATTCCTTCAGGGTGGATGTGTGATGGTGAACCAGATTATGGGGCTTCAGATAAGCAAATAATTAATAATTCAGGTGAAGATCCTCACAGATATTTTTCATGCAATACCACATATGGACCAGAGACGTACCGGTGTATAAAACACTATGATACAGGGAGCCGAATAAGCTTAGCAGCCAACAAAGGAATAGCAGCTAGAAAAATGAAATACAAGACAAAGGCCAGAGATGTCACTAGTACCGGAACGATGATGAAGACTATGGTCATCCGGACAATGAGAGCAACTGAAGTGACAGACTACGGTTAAGTCTAATACCATATACCTCCACAAAAAGGAAATGGATGTTATGATAACCGACGACGGCCAAAAACCTATGTCAAAGAAAAAGAAATTATGAGCAACTGTCCAACCTAATAAAAATCTTCAACCTGGGTATATAAAAGAAAAACACTTATAAGAAATACATTTGAAGTAAAGAAAAGAAGAGAGCTAATACCATATTTAGGGTAATAATATGATATGTTTACCATATTTATGAAAAAACATTATGAATAATTGAATGAATGGAAGATTGAATTAAATCTCAAAATTCCAAAAAAAAAAAAAAAAAAAAAAAGAAGTAAAAACAACTTACTACCTACTATTTAGGAAACAATTTATGAAGAAAATTTTTAAAAATTCAAAAACCCAAGTAAGAACAACTTACTACCTTATCTTAAAAACAACTTTTAGAAATGAACAAGAAGAAAAGAATTTGGATAACACATTACAAACAATTATATATGGGACCAATTCTGAAAAACTTTCAAGAATAAAGAAATGGCAGTACAAACCACTGATACAATTTAAATGAATAAACTTATTGTGAAGTAAAATTAATGAGAATTTTATGTCAAATAAACAGAGATATTAAACATATGGAATTAATAATTAAAGAGTGCATTTGGATAAAAAGCAAGAGCAGAATAACAGGCTGAAAAAAGGAAGAAAAACTATATATAAATAAATCCATAAGAAAAATATGATCATATAATAAATGTCAATTATAAGAAGGACAATTAAAAGAGTAATTGCAAAAACATAATACTAGTGGAACGATTCATAAGAATTAAGAAAAGAACAAAAATATAATACAAAATATATGCTACCAAGGACCAGAAGGAGATTGTAATAACAGTCAAAATATGACAGAGAATTAAAAACTTTACACTGAATAACAAGTGATAATTATATTATACCAGCTTCCAACCACAAGGAGAAATAAAATGCCAGCAGAGCTAACCATTGAGAAAAATAACTGAGATAGAAATTAACTAAAATAGAAATATTAATAGATCTGTTCGTATACGAAGTGAAATATCCAAAGATATTTAATTTTTTTTTATAGTCATAAGGTGGACTATTCTTATATAATTTTTATTAATAACTGTCTGTAGATAAGTCCAGCAGTATTATTATGTATTGATCAGAGATGATTTACCTCTGTAATCAGTAAATGACGTAGTATGGCCAGCAGAGTGTGAAGCCTACAGAGCCCCTCTGGACATTGCCCCAGCTAACGTGTTGGGGAATTTTAGGGAATAAATATCCCAAGGATAAAGAAACAAGTTAAGAAGAAAATGGAAAAATAAAAAATAACGAACCTCAGATGACTATTACTATCAGTAAGAATCCAGTTAATAATGAAATATAAATAAGCTCAAAAATATAGAAGAAAAAATTTTAGAAATGTGAAGGAAGTAAAGAAATATAATTTATAATGAAATGTCATAAGCAATTACTTCAGACAAACTAAGTATGATCTGAACTAATCACTCCTGGAAGAGAGCAATCTGTAGCGTGACAGATAATCCACACAAATACATTACTCAATGATCATTGATAAAGCTCTAATATATGGAATATCCAGATGAGAATCAATTAAATTGCACTATTAACTAATATATTCACAAGAAAAGTTAAAATAAAGAAAAAAATCTGCAGATAATATAATATAATACAAATTTTAAAAAAACCCAGGAAACTAAAAATGTTAATAACAAAATTACCCAGGTAAGATAGAAGCAGGCAATTAATATACCCCGTCAAAGAAACGAGACCAGAAGAAACAAAGACATACACAACGAAATGGTACTGAAGACTGAAGAAAGAAGAATAATCAAAACTACTGAAGAAAGAAGAAAGAAGAATAATCAAAACTAGAGAAGAAAGAAGAGCAACCAAACTAAAGAAGAAGGAAGAATAACCAAAACTACTACTACTGAAGAAAGAAGAAGGAAGAATAACCAAAACTACTACTACTGAAGAAAGAAGAAAGAAGAATAATCAAAACTAAAGAAGAAAGAAGAGCAACCAAAACTAAAGAAGAAAGAAGAACAACCAAAACTACTGAAGAAAGAAGAAGGAAGAATAACCAAAACTACCACTACTGAAGAAAGAAGAAAGAAGAATAACCAAAACTAAAGAAGAAAGAAGAGCAACCAAAACTACTGAAGAAAGAAGAATAATCAAAACTACTGAAGAAAGAAGAATAATCAAAACTACTGAAGAAAGAAGAAAGAAGAATAATCAAAACTAAAGAAGAAAGAAGAATAACCAAAACTAAAGAAGAAAGAAGAATAACCAAACCTACTGAAGAAAGAAGAAGGAAAATTAACCAAAACTACTACTACTGAAGAAAGAAGAAAGAAGAATAATCAAAACTAAAGAAGAAAGAAGAAAGAAGAATAACCAAACCTACTGAAGAAAGAAGAAGGAAGAATAACCAAAACTACTGCTACTGAAGAAAAAAGGAAGAAGAATAATTAAAACTACTGAAGAAAGAAGAAAGAAGATTAATCAAAACTAAAGAAGAAAGAAGAATAATCAAAACTAAAGAAGCAAGAAGAATAACCAAAACTACTGAAGAAAGAAGAAGGAAGAATAACCAAAACTACTACTACTGAAGAAAGAAGAAAGAAGAATAATCAAAACTAAAGAAGAAAGAAGAATAACCAAAACTAAAGAAGAAGGAAGAAGAATAACTAAAGCTACTGAAGAATGAAGAAAGAAGAATAACCAAGCTACTGAAGAAAGAAGAGTAATCAAAACTAAAGAAGAAAGAAGAAGGAAGAATAACCAAAACTAAAGAAGAAAGAAGAAAGAAGTGAGACGACCCAAATAAAACAAAAACCCCATAGGGAAAGAACCCCAAAAACCCCAAAATAAATGAATGTCAAAAGCGAAAGTATAACACCCCAAAAAACCATATCACTGTAAAACTGACAAAAAACTAAAAGTGTTAGTAGTATTATATATTAGTGCATTCAAAAAGTTATTGTTTAGTTTGTATAAACAAATCTTCACAATCCCCCCATGGTTGAATATTTCATGTTAAAAAACTAGAAAAAGACTAGTAATAATATTAATAATTCACCATGGACAAGTGTAAGTGATCAAATTATAACTGATAAACTTTAAAAAGGTGCATGAGTTGCAGTATAAAGTAATAAACTTTAAGTTTTGTGAACAGTGTCTACTTTGATAATGAAATAGTAATATTACTAATAAAAAGTTACTAAAGCTGTATGAACATTCCATAGAATGGAATATAACTTAGATAGACAGGGTTATACTTAAAGAGGGGGCATAAATCCTGTAAAATGGGGAATTACAGAACAAACTGTTAATGATGAAGTTGTAAAAGGTGTTAACCATTATATGGAACCAGGATATTAGGTTCCTATTACATATAATAATTAGATAAGTAAGGATTATTCATAAGAAATATTATTGTTATAATTTGTTATTTGTTGTTAATATTAATTTAGGAATGCCCTATCTAAAAATAGATATCATTCCGATGTTATAGAATATTTTTAATTATGTTATTAGGTGATATACAAAACAATGTTATTCAGGACACCTGTTTTGATATAGATAGATGTTATATTTTAATTATACAATCAATAATTACTGTTATACCAGTCAAAGAACTAATTTTTAATCAAATATATAAGAATCAGAAGTCAGAGAAGGATATAAAATAACTACATTAGTAAAACATTTTGCAAATAGCCACACATCAAATCTAGGCCATATAATGAATTTAAACTGCAGAATAATTAATAAACCTAGTCTTATAAGCCAGTTAAACTGACAATATTTATGCAAGATAAACTCAACATATTATATACTATGTAAATAAGGCTTTCTAAAGATATGGTCATTATATGAGTAAAATTATTTATTTGTCTAATAAAATACCATTAAAACTGAAATAGATTCACTGACATTATCATAGGGGGAGTCATATACAAATGAATTGTATTTAAAAACCATTAATAATAAACTAAATTGCAATAAAATAAGTGAGAATTGATAATTATATCAATTTCAGATTTAATAGAATAATAATTATATTAGGGAAAATGGCTATTATTTACTTAGAAGACAGGAAGTATAATTTTAGGCCTACCTCCCAAAAAATATAAGAAATATAATTTTCTGATAAAACTTTGTAACACTAACTTAATTACTATCAAAATAAGTAGAATAGAATAGTGAAACCGAATATGTATTTAATATGTCGAACAGTTAACTAATAACGAAATTACTTTCTGAGCATAATGTACGAAATTAAAGTGTGTCGGAAGTTAAGATGATTTGAAACAATGTATGAGATATATTATATAGGCTAAGATTTTCATGAGACGAAGGAAATCCAGACAGTTCATTATTATACCTTGAAGAGAGCACTTAAAGTGAATATTTGATAGAACTAACCTTTAATGGCTGTTACGTTATAACAGAGTTCTGAATCATTTTGTGTAAAACTATTTTTTTAACTATTTTAATTATTGTGAAGTGGTGAAATTGACCTATGAACTACACAACACCAATAAACAGAATCACATATAACCAATTAAATGAAATAACACTGAAATCGCACCAAATACCAAGTGAAAATTCGAGGTTAAACTGACACACATAAACACCAGGAGATATACCCATTAACAACATTTTACACAAAGTGAACTATTCCATTATACACCAGTGACATTAAACTATTCCCAAGACGATCATATATAATTGCGAAGAACATTTATAAGTAAAAAGGACATCTTTATTCCAACAAGTACTTCTTCAACATTAGAAGCAATCATCGCGCATGCGTCAGGCGGCCATTTTGATCCAATCTCATCACCACCGTAAGACACGACTTTTGGCTGAACCTGGGTTTGAAAAATTATATATAAACTTTTATTATTTATAACTACCATTGCATTGTTTAAATTTAAGACATTTTTAGAATTGTAAGTGTTATACTTTCATGCCCCTGACCTTCTCTGGCTTTTATATTAATAACCGTTTAAAGAACCTATTTTTATAATACGAATGTAAACTTCTGATATCGACCGGCCCTGGGCGAGTCGATACGGCATTGTAACATCGATATTTAATCGACCAAATTTATTATTTTTGTTTAATAAACGTTTTGTTTGTTTTTGGTAATTTGAAGTTGATTTCTATTATAAAAGGACATAAAAGTTAATTAATCAAGAAAACTAAATAACCTTTAAAGGCAGTATATGCGGAACTACAACCTTTCAAGAGTAAGAAGAAGAGAGCCGTTTTCGCCTAAACTTGAAGTTAACTGGATTGTCTTTTTAACAAATTTACAGAAAGGAAATTTATTACCAGAATAAACACAATACCATCATAATTTTGATTACAACCAAGAAACTCGATTTGTTCCTAAATTTTAAGAACATAAATACACCGAAAACATTTTTTCAGAATTTATTTTTTTTTATAAATATAAATTTTAAATTTATATTTTATTTCAAATTGCTACAACAGCAATATACACAAAGTTTATTTGATAACAACAAAGACCAGGAACGTTACCAAATCGACGTTTCCCAGAGCGGAGCGTTACTACACATACACACAATAAAAATTATTCTGGGTAATATTATATCAGAACACTACTACAATTACGATTATATTATTGTTTTATTACAAAATTGAAGCCCAACAGTGAGAGCATAACGAAGACTAGGAAACATTAGCTACGTTACTACACACAATCAGAATTAAATTAAAAGATCATTTAATTTTGTAATATCGTATTATTACAAAATTGGCTAGCCCAACCAGTGGGACTTACAGGAGAGCACAATATCTCATACATCTACCGTTATTTATTTATTTTTTTATTTGTAATAAATAGTTTTATTACAAAGTTGGCTTCCATCGCGGGGCTTGAACGAGGCAGACGTGTATTATTACAATATTCATCATGGACAAGAAACGTTATGAGAAAAAGGAGAGGAAAGAACTCTGCTAGTCGACTTAAAAATGTTGTAAAGAATCGTGAAGGTACTGAAAGGAGAGTCCGAGCACTCGAGGTGAGATTTCTTCGGAACTTAAGAAATAAAACTTTGTTATGTAAGTACACGAGGGGTGAGCCGATTGTCGAACAACAGTGTTGTACGCAGGCCTGGAAACGACGGCAAAAGCAGACCGGCGCGTGTTTACTTAGAGAAAGTTATTGGAGAAAACTGCAAAAACTACCCAACGTGTACCTAAACAATAGCGAGACTGCTACGAGGGGTTGCCTGAGGCAAGGCAAGCTGTTTAACGTGTATATACCCAAGAGGGATCGACACAAGGAAAGGTGCGACACATTTCTCACTCACTCAAATGGAAAGAGACGGAGAATAGTCGTAAATCTTAAGAACACTAGTGCGGCGCATCGTACCAGAGTAACGGGAACGGCCGACCGGCTATTAGGAAAACATGTGACGCAAACCCCTAGGTCAAATACCTTACTGTTTACAAACAAAAACACGTGCGTTAGTGACAGCACTATATTGATGAGACATACAAATATGTCATCATAATTATGACTTGAGAATGAATAAATGAAAACGTATTCAGAAGGCGAACTTCAGAATATTTGAAAATGTAATGATTAAATTTGAAAATATTGAATAAAATACATTAAATACATTGGTTATATGAAAATGCATAAACCAAAGATGATAATTAGAGATGAATATTGATGAATGAAGAGTAGGGGATTAATGAATAAAATAAAACGAAGCTACATGTGTACTCGTTGATTGCAATGATATAGTAATAAATTAGATCCGCGGAAAATTCAATGCCAGACAATTGAAAAAATTCCATGAACCAGAAAATTGAAGATGAAGGAAGAGGAAGAAATTGAAGAAGATGTCATAAGAAACTAGCTGATGCTGATGAATCATCTGCGTTAGGGTAATTGACGCGCTGATATCATTCAAGCTGGCTTAACCAAGAAAATTATGTATTTTAATTGTCAAACATAACATAAAGTGTATTTAGTTAATTAAGCACTAATTAAATGTTAGATACTAAGATAAATTAACATTTAGTGTGACATTTTATAAAAATATTGCAGTGAACGCAAAGGACATTTAATTGCTATCACTTGATTCACATAGTGATAAGATACTAGGACAAAGTGAAAGAAAAGGACACTTAAAATCAAATAAGTGATATTATTCAAAGAACTAGATCGTAAATGAACTTTATTAATGTGAGTGTATATAATTAATAGGCTAAGATTGTAAATGATGCTAGAATGAAGTAGGTAAATCATTAAAACAAAATGTATTACGTGTATGTAAATTATTAAAATAATTACAACTAAAGTAGCGAATGTGTTAATTAACAATTTAAATTTTTATAACATCTTAAAAGATTTTATTGGTAAGATCATTAGTAATGCACAGAATGTATATGTATAGGAGATTTTTTTTTATGTCATGTAAAGTGTTACACTGAACCAATTGATTATTTGATAATATCTTGTGAATATGATATTTTAGAAAGTAAAATTTTATTCAATTGATTAAATTATTTAATTGCTCATTAAATTTATGATTTGTCTTATAATTATAAGGATAAGGTATTTATATGTAAATACGAAAATGTGAAATGCGTTCAGCTATCCCAAATAGCTAGCAATAAATTCAGAGAACCGATTAAAACCAAAAGGGGGTGTACCACTTGTAATGTAAGCCTTTAAGAATAGGTTATCATGTATTGCTTTCCCTTTTGAAGAAGATGAACACGGCGAGGCGACGTACAGGGCGCAGAATTTAGATTTGAGTTGTTCCCTGAGGTCACATCGTCAAATCGAAATTGAGGACACCTTATAATTTTATGGATATTCGATTATAATTCATTTCTGTACACACACAAAGCATTGTTTTTAGTGTCCAAAAGTCAGTAAAATTGATTAATTATTTTATAAATTATTCTTAAAAACTTTCAACCTAACCTAACAAAAACTGAGACACATTGTTAAACATTTACAGTCTTCAATTTGTTTGGTACATTAAACATTTCTTTGCAGATATGATCACGAATAAAGTTTTTATTACAACAATATTCTTTTTACCAAATTATAGCAAATGTCCATAATTACTTACCTAAACAGCCGTCTTACCTGAAACAAACGCCAGCACATTCCATCTTTTGACGACAATGTTGCAGTGTTATCCGTTAACGAAAATCCGCAAGTTACTTCTGACAATCTATAAGTCAGTGACGGCTGGTGGTTTGAAATATTTGGGGGTTGCATTTATTCTCTGAATAGAAAATGTCCAAGTCTCCTCCCCACCAAACAAGGAAAGCAAAATAACACAATTAGTGTCACACCCGCATAACCACGAATATTTTTTGTATAAATATAATCTTTTTTTAAATTTAGGATTAAATATTCTGTTACATGATTTTACGCTTTGATTAAAATTTGAAAGGTCTGATGCGGCCCTACCTACTCTCTTAATTTCAGTTTTTTCCTCGATAGGTCGTAAATTGAACGGCGTTTTCGTTAAGTTTTCGACAGAATTCATTGTATCCTACCAGTTAAATGTAATAAATATCTTACACTATGACACGTTAATTATTTATATGCACTATTATTTACATTTAACGATGAATTATACTGACACTAACAATGAACTTTACAAAAAATTCGATCGACACTAACGAATTCAACTAACATAACAACATAACCTAACAAATTCCAAACTGGTGCACCACGTGTTATTTACCAACAAACTGATGGCGCCGTAACGTACAAGCGGGGTTTGCAGTCCCTAATCACACCAAGCCAAGCTATATCGTTGTAATAGGAACAGCCGAGTCTAGCCAGCCAGAGGACTACTACATTGTATTTCCCTATATACAAAGCGCGTCATAATTGGTGCATACACCTCGGCAAGAGCGTGTGCGGTTTTTAGTAATTGCTCTGCGCTTTTCAATCGGCAAATGATTAATTACGATGATTAAGCTTTAAAACACTATTATTATTTATTGTTTTATTCATAATTCTATAATTTGAAATACAATTCGGGATTTAATGGGGGTTGTGCAACCGTGCAACCTAAGCACGGGCCGCCACCGCTATAAGTACATCTAAACCTACTCAGCGAATCGTACATGAAATGACGAACAAAAGTCAACGAAACGAAATCTGCGCAGATCACATTTACTACACAACATGACATCTGTTCACATGTAACAATTAATAATACACCAGTACCATTGAAGACTGAAACTGAGTACCTTGTCTTCATCTTGATCAACGACTCACCTTGCAGGAGCATATCCAAATCAAACGAAGACAGGTAGATCTGAAGTTCAGACAGATGTTCTGGCTCCTTGGGCGAAAGTCTAAGCTATCATCAAGTAACAAACTGTTTGTATTATCTCTACAAAACTACGCTCAAATCTACGTAGTCATACGGACTCAAGGTATCGGGTTTCGAGAGAACTACAAGATTAAAAACCATCCAAAGGTTTCAGTCAAAAGTGCTGCAAGCTTTAGTAAATGCCCCATGGTACGTCAGGAATCAAACACGTCACACCGACCTAAAAATACCTCTCATAAAGGAAGAAATCCAGAGGATTGCCACCAAATACAGCCACTAAATAGCAGACCAAGAAAATGAGCTAATACAGCAGCTCTACAACAGCGGTCCAGACGAGAGAAGAGTTCGCAGAATTTGGCCTCCAGATACGCTAGATCCATAAAAACACTCTTCTGTAAGGAAAAACATCAGTGGATGTTCCTCTTACAAACCCAACTCTTTCATCTGACTAACTTAACACTCTGTTCTAGATGTAGGTTGTCAATTGCAAATTGTCAATAAAAAAAAGGAGATACATGAATATCGTTAGGAAGCAATTTGGCTACTACTAAAAAGTTACTAGGAAATAACATGATATATTAGTTCACTGAGTCATTCTTTCGTCTTCGAGATTTCGTTAATTTTAGCAAAATAACGATAGAGATATTTCTAATGTAGTAGAGCTCTATGTAAATTTGGAGCTCCACGAATAACTTTATACATTTTGTTGACAGAGATAAAACCAGTTTTTCATTCCTTTGTTAACAAAGAAGAAACCGTTTAATACGTTCCTGCGTACACAACCCGCAGGAACGTATTAAAACATGAGGGCGTATGCTATAGGCGATACCTTCCAGACAGGTACCCATTCCGGACGTTAGCCAGGATTAAGAAACCATGTTAACAAATGAAGTTTCTAGAAATATCTCCAGAAATATTTTACTAAAGTCGCCAAAACGTGACACCTGTATTTCATCTCGTCAGCAGTACAAAAGCATACCATATTCCGTCTTGTGACTTATGTAATTTATCACAACAAATTGGCTCAGTTTTGATAAATCGCAGAAACAATGATGGACTTTCAAGACGTGAGAAAAAAATGATTTATAGATGAAAAACAAATATGATGTGTGTGTGTGTGTGAGAGAGAGAGAGAGAGAGATGACTGTGTGTCTATATCAATTAAGTATTTAACATAAATATCATTATTTATATTTATTTCATTTACTATCGGAGACACCCCACACAATAGTTGGTACAAAATAGTAACCGGAAAAGACAATTGAATATTATATAAAATATCTGATCAGATATGCAGGTTTGAAGAGCGAAAACAGTAACACAATAAAACAACTTATCTGTAAACACAGGCTCACAGAAGTAAATCAATTTATACTAACGTATTCAAGCACAAACACACGCGACAATTCATAATTGTAGTTATTAATATCAGTGAAATACTATACAATATTATGTCTTAACACAGTTTTACATTACTCATTCATTACTTATAAATGATGTTATTTTCAAACAATTAAGTAAATATATTCTCACGTAGGCTTCCGCGGCCGGTGTTTATTGTGTTTTTGAAGACTTCTTCAGGTATGGACCGCGTCAAAAATGTCTTGTATGACAACGTTTTTGTATAACAGATCTATGTGACGACGAGGCTGGCAAGCGAACTCAGGTATATAGTCTAGAATTGGCAGTGGGTGGTCCGGTAAGTGGATCCTGTCCTGTAGGTGTTATGCCGCATGTATTATTTTGCGGTCAGTCAACTCCCGCACAGTCAAACCAGAAAGTAAAGGGTACCAAGTCGTGCTGAGCATGACTGTTTCTCTGTTGATGTTATCCTATCCAGCCTCATCGTCGCGTAGACCTGAGATACTCATTGTAATATTAGTGAACCGTTGTCATACAAGACATTTTTGACACGGTCAATACGGGAAGAAGATTTCAGAAACATAATTATTTAAATAGTAAATTAATTATTTAACACTATGAGTGCTATCAAGAACTAATAAGCTTTCGATAGTTAACCATCAGCGTAAGGTATGTAGTAATGTTACAAGCACAATACGCAGGACATTGTACAATAATGTGATATAAATCTTTAGGGGCATACACTGTAACAGTATTAATGAATCTTAGTAGCCAGCTACTATTTGCAGTTGGCTTCCCAAAAATTCATAAATGTTCATAACGTGAAGTTGGTTGTTATGACCGGGACCGGGGGTTTCGCTTTGGAGTCCCGCCGAGTCTTAACTTGGATTTCTGCCACTAGGTCAGTTTAACTGTATATTTAATTTTGATTAAATTGGGGGGGGGGATTGAATCGTCCCTTGATTGGTGGATAATTCCACCGGGGCTAACAAACGGTGTCACTTCCAAGAGTCACCTTGCCTTCGATTGCCGAGGCCGTCGATCAGAGGAATGTGCGTAACTCGGGCCGCCCTACCATAGAATCTGTGCACCAAGCGTCTGAGAGTGTCATCAAATTGTTTAAGATGTGTTTAAGAAAACGTATATAATGGACTTAGTGTATGTACTTTGACAGTGGTATTTTAATGAATATGTTCAAAATATAATAGTGTTATGATCAGGATCGAAGAGTAAGAAAGCTTCCTACGCTACCTCATCAACTTACTACTTATTCACTAAACAAAAAAGGCTAACATTTAAGTCTTCTTTTCTTCTTCTTCCACCTTCAAGCATTAGGCCTGAGGCGTTTTGTGTCCCCTGGCTGTGACACAATTTACGTACATTCCACTACCGAGAGAAAGAAATCAGCCATCTAGTAAGAACGTGGGGTGGCACACAGTGGAGGTGTGTGTGTGTGTGTGTGTGTGTGTGTGTGTGTGACTTACCTAGCACAGCCATGCTGGACAAGATCGCTGTATTATTATCTATAACACGCAGACCTAATCGTGACCTTGACTCGAATGTTACCACTGTGCCGGCCTGCTCCACAATATAACTAACATAAGAGTATAGACCTGACGATAGAAATTGAACAGTCGCTTAGAGATTTACGGTGGACAAACACCTCGTTGCGAAGCAAACATAATTTTCATTCATTTCGCTGTCTTGTACAGTGTTTCGTAGTGTGAACATTGGCTGCCACAAGGCTGGCTAGAACATCGGGAAACACGTGTATGACAGAGACAGAATTAGTGCGGAAGTGAGACAGCAAACTATTATCCCCTTGTCAACCACCCTCCTCTCTAGACAACTTAGCTATACATTTAAGTGGGGGTAATTCGTTCTCTGGGTTGGCGCAGCTCACCATCCAAGAAAGGCTGTCACGTTTATAACACACGCAGCTTAAGAAAACGTATAAGTAAAGATTTAACCGATACAACGTGTTGTTCGGATATTGGACGTCCTACTTAATGGCACCTCTTAAGCGCCGACCTTGTCAACACGCTCATTGACCTTGACTCGCGCTGTTACCGCCAAGGATGCAACTGCAGTAGTTACAATTGAAACGTATAAGTAAACATTTAAGCGATACAACGTGCTGTTCGGATATTGGACGTCCTACTTAATGGCACCTCTTAAGCGCCGACCTTGTCAACACGCTCATTGACCTTGACTTGCGCTGTTACTTACCGCCAAGGGTGTAACTGCAGTAGTTACAATTGAAACGTATAAGTAAACATTTAAGCGATACAACGTGTTGTTCGGATATTGGTTTGTAATTTGTGCGTTTAATAAAATAATTGTTAACTTTCGAAATTATGTATGCTGTTTATCATGGCAAATAATGGATAAACGATTGAATTTTGAACATGGGGGGGGGCATACGCCTGATGGCAGCATAGGGTACAACGCGCTTTTAATCCGTCTCTGCCAATAAGTAGAGGAAGAAGCTGTGACATCGTAGCATATCGAGTCATAATAATAAAATTAAACATGATACGGAGTAGATATATGTTAAATCCTTTTTACTGCTTAACCAAAAAGTCAGCATGGCTGACAACGAAAATACTGCTTAATGCACGAAACGTGACGCGATTAAGAAAAAACATACCTTGATAGTACAATAATATAGTATAAAGTTGAGATTTTACAAACTAGCTCTTCGTTCGAACCTGTTGTACAGCCTTCGCAGCGGTCTGAAGAAATAATGCAGGATATAAAGTTATGTCAGTTGGTGTTTGTTACAGTTAATCGTACTCCAGAGTGAACGCTACTACACAACACAGTAAACACGGTCGTCCATAGTAATCCTGGCTGTTAACATACTGTACTAACCTATAAATGAACTTTGTGTCCCCTAACGTAGACGGTGCTTGGTTCAGTAAAATCTATACGCTACCTTAATACGTAGTATTCGTCCTTAAACACATGTATTTTGTTTTTCCACTGTACCATAAGACGATCGCTAGACAGTCGTAACAGTATTATTTTAACTTTTGATTATATATTAGTACAGTTTTGTTGTTATTATTATTTTGTTGACTGTATGTAACTGGCTGATAGAGTATTTGTTTATGTATTAGTTTATATACAATTAGCCTGAAGACGGCTGCCGATTGTTTCTGTGCCCGAAACGTCTCATTTATATTTTTTCTGTGATGCCAAAAGTCCGTAAGTTAAATTCAAATTCAAGTATATGCGAAGCGTTGCGACTGAAGATATGCTCTGCACAGCGGGCATTAAGATTAGAGTAACTTGGGAGAAGGAAATGTTTAATTTCACCTTTCCTCTTCTTAACGTCATTGTCTAGGCCTCGAATAAATAACGAATGATAATACATATGTTACGTAACGCGGAAAACCGTGTTACACCATTACAGAACATCCTTCGTGTTTGTCGGCTCTTCCAGCTCTAATGTATGTGTGTGTGCGTACGTATTGCTGCTACTGAGATGAAGGACAATTACGTGACACTTGTCACGCGTCCGAGACTGATCCAGATTTCACCAGTCCGCGCACGCTGTGTGCAAGGCCGCAATCAATTACGTTCTGGTGTTTTCTAGTAGCGTTCTTGACGCGTAGTATGAAATATTCTGGTATTTCAGCCAGGTATAAATATAGGCAGTCAGCGGCGCTTAGTTCAGTTATTGTTGGGCGATTACACAGTGCGTTCGAGTTGCGATTTATTTCAGTGGGGTTCGAAGTATTGTGGCGAAGAGTTATGTGTTTTATAATTGTGCGGGACAATTTTAATAGAATTGTGTTTTTATATTAGTTGACATTTTTATTGCGTGTGAATAATTTGTATTTGATTTGTTTTAAGAGACTATCTTGTTGATTACTAACTTTAATTGAGACAATTAAAGCTGGTGATTAGTGACTTAATTGGTGTCTTGTATTCTGTATTTCCACTGTACCATACGACGATCACTAGACCGTCGTAACATATCTTCTTCAGCACTATAGCCCAAAGTGAGCCCTAGCTTCCAACACCAATCGTCTCCAAAGTCTCTTGCCCGTTGCCATTTCAGTGTAACACTTCACATCCGTTCTTCTGAGATCTTCTAGCACATCATCCAACCATCTTATACTAAAAAAAAAAAATAGGTCGGCCCCTCTTTCTGCTTTTATGGACTTGCGCCCTTAGGATTTTCTTTGCCATACGCTGATCACCCATCCGCTCTAGGTGACATAGCCATTATATTCGCTGAGCCTTTATGAATCTTACAATGTCCTCATGCTTTAATAATTTACAGCCTAAGTATTTAAATCTATGACATGTTTTACTGAAGTTCCATCCACAATGATTTTAGTTCTAATATTAATTTTACTTTCTAAAGCCATTGTTCTTTTCCGGAAAAGATGCATGTTGTTTCCATGGAATTGGGTGAACTGCTCAATAGTACAATGTCCTATTATGATTATAAAGTTATTATATGCCCTATTATGAAATTATGCATCTCACAATGTTCTCATGATTCAGTAGCTCATCTATGTCCTGGCTATTTCTTATTCTCAATTCGTTATCTTCTTTAACCGGGACATAAACACGTAGTATGATCTTTCTTTCAAACCTTTTAGGTGTTTCTTGTTACATTTTATCAGTGTACATGTGTCGCCTCCATAAATTACAACCGGTCGGACAAACGTCATCTATTTTTAATTTTGTGTTACGACTAATGAGTGCATTAAGTGCATTAACCATGCTTTCAGGGGCCCAGAACGGTTCAGGAAGGACAGATCATGTTTAGATTGTATATTTACAATAGCCCAGCTGCCCACATACGAGAAGGCGTTTGACAGAGTGAATCAGAGCAAACTATGGGCAGTAATGGCAAGGAAAGGGATCCCACAACATTTAATCAGAGCAATAGAGAGTCTTTAGTAGAGAATAAAATCTTAATAGAAGCAGGGAAACCGAGAACAGCTCCCAGAGTTGGCCTGATCAATTGTGGAGTACGACAAGGGTGTCCATTATCACCTTCTCTTTTTAATTTATGTATTGACGATGTCATACAAAACTGGCAGATGTGTCTTCCAGAACATTTTATGATTGGTCACTCTACAATTGACACATTGTTGTTTGAGGACGATCAGGCTATTCTGTCGGACTCAGAAAACAGATTGCAGATGGGTATACATTTGTTAAATGGAAACTGCAAAGATTCTGGATTGCATATATCCACAATTAAAACCAAGGTGATGGCTTTTTGTGGAACTGATCCCGTACGGGTAAAAATTGTTATAGATGGTACTGTCCTGGAACAAGTTAGCAGTTTTGAATACCTGGGCTACAGCGTGTCTTATAATGCAGGCAACGACGCTGTGAATAAGTTGCATAAGTTCAACCTTATGTGCGGGACCATTAGGCGAACCCTTAAGACAGCAAGTAAAAGAACACGCCTAAAATTCTTCAAGGCGATGGCTCTTCCCACACTTCTTTATGGGTCTGAGAATTGGACTCTAACGAAAAGCCAGGCCAGTCGCATCAAGCGGCTGAAATGAGATTTCTCAGCCACGTGGCAGGATATACTTTCCATTCTCATAGAAGAAACATAGATATACAGCAGGAACTGAATATTATGAGTATACTCGACAGGATCGCCCAGTATCGGCTAAAATTGTGGGAATATCTTTGCCGAATGGATGACTGTCGCATCCCCAAACAACTCTGGAATATAAGCCGAGGGGACGGAGAGGTGTTGGACGTCCGAGGAAACGCTGGAATGTCCAGTTCTAATCTTTGCCTATTTGAGACCGGAACAAACCATCCTTGATATAATCCGTGAAGATGATGATGGTGATGATGACTAATGAGTGTGCTTCTCAGTGATTTACTGTTGGTGTAATATGCCCTATTTCCTATTTGTATCCTTAATATTACATATACGTCTTTGTTATCCATAAGCCTCAGTTCTCCAGCTGCAGGTCAAGACACACGAGAAGCTGAGTCTGTCATCCGTCAAGAATGGCTCATAAAAATATTACTTTGTACATTTTACGTTGCTAGGAACCGAACTAGTGTATATCCACGTGGAAATAAATAATTATACCCTATCGAAAAATCTTTTTCTAGTCTCTTTCCTGTATGTCGTATCGTCATTTAAGATTCTATTGGATCATTAAAAAATTTACATGATCTTATACATTTTTTGCTATCCTACCAATTAATCTATTCTAATCGGAGTACACTCCCTTTTCTAGATGTATGTCTAGCAGTACCATGCTACTAAAACTGTGTGTGACCGGGAGGGATCCATTTGCCCATAATATTCTGTACAAGTGTCGTGCCCCTTCACGTGAAGGTCGTGTTCGGCCATGACTACCTGTAATTACACTTTACGATCTAATGCATTTTTATTTACAAAGAAAATAATTGCTTATTTTCTAATGGGGAAATTTTCCATCATTGTGTGTAATTATACAGAACACTTTATTATTGAAGCATTATTAGGCTATCTCGCAAGCAAGCAAGCTCGTACACACACACACACACACACACACACACACACACACACACACACACACACACACACACACACACACACACACACACACACACACACACACACACACACACACACACAGAGGCATATATATATAGTTCTATCAAGCATACGGAGCCTCCAGGTGGTCTAGTGGCTAACGCGGGCGATTGATGCGCTCGTGGTCCCGGGTTCAATTCCCGGCGGAGGTTCCGTACGGCGTGCACTCAGCGTCGTGAGGCAAACTGAGTAGGCGCTGAGATAACAGCGCCGCCTCCTGGCTGTGAATACCGCAATTAGCGGCTGGTGGCGCGTAGTACTAGCCATACACCGTCACACTAACACAAAAGCCGCGCGGTACGCCTTGGTCCTTAACGGACTGTTGAGCGGAGGTTTATTTATTTATCAAGCATACGTGTACATGTGACTATTTGTAGATACCATACTGCAGGGGGTACGTTCCAATAAAGCATCGTGATTGGGGAAGTTTACTTCATATGGGAAAACTGTGGTTAAGGGAATCGGAAACATGACTCCATTAAACGATACCGTGTTCGAATGTACAAACCAGTACGATAATTTAAAACGCATAACGTCTAGTTATATTGCAAGAACTTCTATTATGTTTGAAATAATATTATAACGAAAACTCTGCTAAGATAAAGAAAAATACCTGAACTACCTTTTATTGGTGAAGAGGCAAAGAAATTAAATGCAGTAAAATAATCACACGAATTACAAAGAGAATCGGACGTTGTCAGCTGGCTTGCAATCAGAGGAATTAAAGACAGGCACGTAAAGAAACAGGTCCGCTTCATTTTATTTGCAAACTACTTACAGAGCTGCTTGTAAAGAGATAATAGGTACTCAAAATCCGTTTGAACCTTATGTTCTGGTTCACGATAGGACCGGTGTCGGCAAAAAAATCCGGCGAGGTTTTTAACCGGAATTAGTCCTTTAGATAGACTAGCAGTCATTTTCCGATTTCTTAAGCTCTCATGGCAGGCGTCGTAATAATTATAACTACTTTCGGGGATATCAGGCCGTGGTCCTGTGTTGTCTATTGCAGACGTTTCAACCACGACGTTGGTGGCCATCTTCAGTGCCTGAAGGACTAAACTTTTACTGACGCGGTCTCCGTCAGTAACACCACAGTACTGTGGCTAAGGCTGTAGCGTTACTGGCGGAGACCGTGTCAGTGAAATTTTAGTCCTTCAGGCATTGAAGATGGCCACCAAGTTCGTGGTTGAAACGTCTGCAATAAACAACATAGGGCCACTGCCTGATATCCCGGAAAGTAGTTATAATAATTAGAAGTCGTTTTGCTTTGTCCTTTGTTCTCAACAGAGGAACATCAACTCGCGAATGACTGACTTCAATTGACTGCAAAGGAATTAGGATTAAAGCTACGAAAGCTCTATGGATGTTTCCGAAACTGCGAGTAAGTGAATTCCGGCCCAGCGGCTGGGAAATAGTTCGCGTTTATGAAACCGCATGAAAGCGAGTTTGCGGTTGGAGGACAGCGGGTTGACTAAAGACTACTTTATAAAGCACAAAAGTACAAAAATTAAACATATGTATAAAATAAATGCATACATGAATAAGTTATGCATTCTTGTGTGTGTGTGTGTGTGTGTGTGTGTGTGTGTGTGTGTGTGTGTGTGTGTGTGTGTGTGTGTGTGTGTGTGTGTGTGTGTGTGTGTGTGTGTGTGTGTGTGTGTGTGTGTGTGTGTGTGGCGCAACCACAAAAAGAAAACAATGAATTCTGGCGGGTCAAGGTAGTTTTACTAAATACTTTTACTTTTCGCGAAGAAAACGAAATTGAACTATTAGCAATGTCAAACGTGTCGGCAAAAGTGATGACTCATTAGATAACAATACGATGCGTAACGAGCCACAAATAACACGTTCAAGAACCTATAGATTACGTAAGTTATGACACTTGCTCTGAATGACATTTGCTCGGAGACCGAATGTAGTGACATTTGCTCGGAGAAACAATGGTTTTAGGAAATTCACAAATATTCCAGGGAGTGTAGTATGTTATTAAGCAGTTACATTTGCACAGAAGCCAACGATGAGTTATAAAAACTGTTACCTGGTCATCCTGACTGCATAACCCCAGCAATAAGTCCTTTATTTCATCTAACAGTTAACAAAAAAATAGAAAGTTCATATTGACGACATTCAACTAATCATTTGTAAACTTCATTTGCAGTTCTTTTAGTTAGCCCGATTAAATTCTCTGCGCCTAAGTCAGAGATATTTTTGTAATTATATCATATTACATTATAATTATATAATTTTGTTAATTATGTGCATTATTTATGACAACAATTACTCTTAACATTGAACACATCATTATTTGTTATTATTAAGTGCATTACGTATGCGCGCTCACGCGCTCTGACACACACACACACAAACACAATTATAATATTGAAGCTTCTAATATTGAAAGCATCACCCGCAAGTACTTTTCAGGTGTACCAGCGTTTTTTTTTAGACTTTGCTAAGTTTCAAAAACATTCCCATAAAGAAGTACCAATCGATTTGAAAACTGGAAACTTGAAGAATTCTAACCAATATGTTAACTTTTAGACTGCTTCTGTTGTCACGCCATTTAATTTGCAAACAAATATCCTTTCCATGTTGTGACACCATGAAATTGTTGTTTATTGATGTAGGCCTACCTTTCACTATTTTTCATTAATTCTCTTTCACTTGCTGATCGACGCTCTCCGAAAAGACATTGAGTATTACGATCACACATTTGACAGAATATTCCTCAACCTTAAAGACTAGAAGAGAGAAACCCCTGTTGTGAAGATAATATCAATTCATTTTCAATGCTTTTGTAAAATCTGAAGGTTTGGGAAAGCTTCCAAACTTAGCTTTCAGTCAAAAATTGCAGTAAAAAAACCATCTCTGAAAAATTCAGATAAATTGTAAATATTGTAAAGAAAACAAATTGTAATTATTGTATAAAACACTCTTTGCATTGTACATCAAGTTATTAAAAAAAGGAACAAAAAAATTTTAAAAACGCAAAAAAGTTTTCCGGGATCTATAAAAGACTACCTTTCCATGCTGTTCTCTAGAAACGGTAGGCCTACACTGTAGCTAAATATCTCCTTAAAAAGTATAATAAAATAATAAATAATTAAAATAAAAATCTAGCACACATCTTTCTCCGCTATTTATTCTTATAGCCTCCGCCTTAATAAAATTTAAATTATTATAATTTTTTCAGTCGTGAGGTATAAAAAGTAGCTTGCGAGAAACTTCTTCCCTATTCAAGACAGACTAATACATTAAGCGAGTCAATTGTACAGAAAGGTTAAAATTTAATATTGATCTAACTTCCAATGTTTTATCTTGATTGGTTTCCAAATTATTGAGCTGTGATAGCTATATATAAGTTCGTTTCGATGAACTACTCTGCCCATCTCTGAGGAGAACTAGACTAAACTCCCAGAAACAGTTCGTAACACAGTCAGGATATCGGAACAAATCCTACCGGTTACGATTTAAACATTAACATGTGTGTGTGTGGGGGGCACGTTTTTTGGAATTTCCTTGTTTTCGTCAAAAACAGGTCGAAGTAGTTGAAGTAGTAGTTTCGTCAATAACATACGAATACAGGGACACCACAATAAAATCGACTTACACCAGGCGTCGACCGGTTTTCGCGGACGTTTGCTGCCTGAAGTTCTTGTTGTTTAAACTAATCTGATTTCGGTAACAGAATATTTTTGCGGTAGCACTTACTCGTCATTATGAACATACTCGCGTGCTATGACAAAGCATTATTCGTTTAATGCCAACTTGTAATCATGTCCTTTGCAAACGCGCGCGCGCGCGCGCGCGCGGATTTCGTGCAAAAAGGAGTGTGCGTCCCCAAGACTCGCACGTGTACAGTGCTCGTCTTGTTTCCAGTATTTCGCCGTGTGGCCTAATGAGCTTCTTCAAGGACTTCATATTTTACAGAAGCATTAGCAGAGGTCGGTCAACAAGACACTGTGACTATAATTACCGCAAGCAATTATCATTAGCGACCGCGTTGTCCAACGGCGGTCTAGGACAATGTTAGACTAGACGCGTAGTAATACTGTACATACGTCCGTCAGCTTGATCCCTCAATCCGGTTTACACACACACACACACGCACACACACGTCACGCAACAGTACTGAATCAATATTCAAACAGTATGGCCGGCAATTCGCTACAATGAAGAAATGAAGAATATAGGCTGTACTCATAGCCATTCTAAAACGACCATTAAAGTAACCAAACATTTGCGGAGGTTCACCGCAAACGCGTCGACAATAATTTTTTTTTTATTTATGCAAATTTGTAATCTGTTTCTCATGCGAACTATAAACAGATTGAATGATAAACACACGTGCATAAGCCGAAGATTTGTCCACTGATAGCTCTTGTTATTATTGTCCACAGAATACACACATACACAGGGGCGTATTTACGGGGGGGACTCTGGAACGGACCCCTCCCCACCACCACCACCACCACCACCACCACCACCAGAGAGTCGAAAATGTTGATGAATTTTGTTAAACTCTTAATTTTTAGGCTGTTTTATTATTTTTTCAGCTGTGTACAGTAATACGGTAGTAATTCTTTCTTAAATATACAAACAGCTTTATTACACAGAATTAGCGTATACGTTTGAAATATGAACTATACGAAAATCAATTCAATCAGTAAGTATCCTGCAAACAATGTTTCAATAACGCGTAGTTTCATTGTGTTATTACCGTTTACTTTAATGGAAGTGATTTCAGCCACTTTAAAGATAGTAAATTAATATGTGGTTTCTTTTGTATGAAGTCGACCCGACCCCGGACCCCAAGGCCAAATTCTAGATACGCCACTGTAGGAGTAAGCCAGTATCTGATAGTCAATCAGTGTTTACTAATTTCTGATTTCTACTACTACTACTATTATTATTATTATTATTATCATCATCATCATCATCATTAATGCTAGAGAGCTAAAGCCACTGGGAACAGGTTGCAGCCTACATAGAGAAGGTGCTAAGGCAGCCGTTCTCAACCTGGTGCTCGCGAGCACTGTAGTGCTCGCGTAACTGAAAATGGTGCTCATTATGGATGTATAAAAAAGTCCTCGCGAGCAACAGTGACTCCTAATTTTCAATTATGAACTATATAGGACGGCCGTACAGCTGTTGTCCACCAACAACTGAGTATAGCAGAATACTGTTTGGAAACCTTTGTTACTTCTAAGAGCACTACTTGCAATGGTTTCCGGAATTGTCCGTAGTTTACAAGCCGATACCGACTCTATTGTTTGCAGCTTTAAAAGGCAGAGACAGCCTACGAGGGGTTTATTACTGTAGGCGCCAGTTTGTCTCATCTTGTAAATGGGCTGTTAAACATGTACTAGTACCCTCAAAAGAAGCGGTTATTCAAAATATTTTAATTTTATTGCCTCTGAAATCCCTAAACTTGGCAGCTTTAAGTACGTTCTCACAGAAATAGTCACGTAGCATTTTACACTTAGCTGAACCAATCAATTTTCAGATTTTAAATAGAAATTTCGAAATTTGCCAATGAGACTTTAAGAGCAGCCACTACCATAGAGGTATATAGATACAGGTGGTGAACTTGCTGAGAAACCGTCCGGCTGGATTAGAGAGATGGAATCATGTAGGGGTCATTTCTGTCCTTGTCTGCCTCTAACGCTGAACTGACGCTGAATCAGCTGATCCGCGCGAGTTCCACTCTCGCGCATGCGTCAGTAGACAAGGATAGAAATGACCTCTATGAATGTTTCTGCGTGGACATTTCCACTTACACGAGCGCCTATACTTTGCCCCCTCTATCTATATACCTCTATGGCCATTACTCTCCTCCCATCACGTTTGAGGGCACGGAAAGCAGAAATTAGATGTGTTGTTGATTTATCAGTTTTATTTAGATTGTGATTGGAGTGACATAGTGTAGCGGTGTACACCAGTTTTGTGACGTATTTTGGTTGTAGTATTGCTGTTCTGTTATTTGTGCAATACGCGTAATTATTGTCAGTTGCAATTTTCCTTTCGCCTCGAAGTGTGTTGTGAACGTTCTTAGAAAAGAGATATGGATAAATTTGTAATACGTAAACGATGTGAAGTATCGATACCTAAGTTACCTTCTTCATCAACCCAAGATTCCAACAAAAGTAGTGAAGCAAAAAGAAAGAAACTGTATTCTTTTCAAGGTAACTGGGAGACAGATTTTTTGGTGGTCACTAATGACGAGAATACCGGAGTTACTTGCGTTTTGTGACATGCACCTTTATCGGGTTTCAGAAAAGCAAATTGTCAAAGACATTATGAAACTCATCATAGTGCGTTTTCTGATCAATATCCCACGGGATCAGATGCAAGGATACATAAAACCAAAGAGTTAAAATCACAACTCCGACGTCAACAGAAGTCTTTATCATTTAATGTTATTAGTTCTGTTAACAAACTTTCAACCGAAGTGTCTGTATTTGTGTCTCATAAACTTGTTCAGCATGGGATGCCATTTACAAGTGGAGAAATTGTGAAGGAGTGCATAGTTTCCGCAGTGACAACTCTCGCTGAAAGTATACCTGAGAAATACAGAAGTGTATTGATTAATGGGGCAAAAAATGTGCCACTTAGTAATGACATTGTTGCCAGGCGCGTTGACCTCATCGCGGCTCAAATTAAACAAAAAGAACTCCAGAAACTTTCTGAATGTAGTTATTTTTCTCTTGCTGTGACGAATCAACAGACATTGCTTCTGTAGCACAATTGGCGTGTTTTGTACGTTGTATAGATAATGTGGGAATTGTAGAAGATTTCTTTTTAACAATTTTACCGCTCCCGGGTACAACTACGGGGCAAGACATTTACAACGCTGTCGCGAATTTCCTGAAACCTAATGGCATTGACTTATCAAAGCTCGTGTGTGTGGTTACTGATGGCGCACCTTCCATGGAAGGTAAAAATAAAGGATTTGTCACTCTTCTGAAAAATAATGAATATTTTCCTCCCTTTGCTCACTATCATTGTTTAATTCACGTTGAAAACGTAGCCAGTCATCTTATATCTGTTCCTGAAATTTCAGAACAGTTAAAACTGATAGTTAAGTTGATCAACTTTTTGGTTTCTAAACCCCTGAATAAACGCTTACTAAAAGTATTCTTGCATGATTTATCAGCGCCACATTCAGAACTAATCCTACATGCGGATGTTGGTTGGCTAAATCGCGGGGAAGCAATTACAAGGGTCTGGAAAGTTTTCGAAGAAATCAAAGCATTTATTTCTGCCAACGATTATGTCACTAAGTTTCCAGAAATATTCGGGGATCATTTCAAGATCAATCTTGCTTTCATGGTAGACCTATTTCAATATCTCACCGAGCTGAACAAACGTCTTCAGGGTCAGAAGAACACAATTTGTGAACTGAAAGAAATTATATTTTCCTTTCCATCAAAGTTACAAAGATTTCTCGGGACGGCAAGTAAAAATGACTTGGTTCATTTTCCTGAACTGGCGCATACACTCTCGAGTCTTGGTCGTCCCCACTCGGAGTGTCCTAAAATTGTCGTTCTGGCAATTCAAGATCTGTTGAAAGAGTTTGCTACACGTTTTCATGTACTCGAGGAAAGTGAGCCGCTGTTTAATATGGTGCTCAATCCATTTCAATTCAATGTGGACTCTCTCAGAAAAATTCAGATTATTCAACAGCACAATCTTGCTCGCGCGGAACTTGAATTATTAGAGCTCCAGTCCTCTCAAGCCTTAAAATATCTTTTCGAAAAGGAAAGGATCACAAATTTCTGGGGTGCAAATGATACAATGAAATTTCCGACATTGAGAAATGCTTCTCTCAAATGCTTGGCGATGTTTGGGACAACCTACCTCTGTGAAAAATGTTTTTCATTAATGAAATACATCAAAAACAAAGCACGATCAAGATTAAATGACTCACATTTAGAGGACTGTTTACGTGTGGCTGCAAGCGACTTCTCCTTAGATATTAGTGAAATTCTGAGTAACATTCAGGCCCAAGGATCTCATTAGCCTGGTGAGTGTATTTATTATTATTATTATTATTATTAAATTTTCATGGTGCTCTCCCACTTGCCCCGGATTATGAAAGGTGCTCTCAATCACAAAAAGGTTGAGAATCCCTGTGCTAAGGCAAGAGAAGGAAGCCGAAGATGATCTTGCTAGGGGCGCTGACAGAATAGCAAAAAACAGGTAACGTAAGGTTTAAAACAGATGAACGTCCACAGGACGAAGTACAAATGGCACCACCTTGAAGTATTGCGAAAGCCGAGTCCCGAGGTGGATCCATGCCGTAGACAATAGGGTTTGTGGTTTTGGTGGGTGCGAGTCCCACATACCGTAGGAGTGCGGATCCTCCTGCTGCGAACATTAGTTTTCCACAGTCTCCCTCGTAAAAAAAATCATCATCATCAGCATCTTTATTCTAATATGGACACTAGAGTCAGAGACTTTTTAGGTTTACGTCAATAGAGCATTCTGACTGAAGAGACATTTTACTCACACGATACGCTCAGCTCTTAGCCCTGTGGTACGAACAGAACCTCTCTGACGTGACGATGCCGGGGAAGAATTGGGTAGCCAAGAAACAGAAAACGTTATATAAGTTAAAACATTTGCACAGTGGCTACAGCAACATTATTCCACACGTGTATTATGACCATACTCGCGTGCTATGGCAAAGCATTATTCGTTTAATGGCAACTTGTAATCATGTTCTTTGTAAACGTATGTTCTTTTCAAACGCGCGCGCGCGTGTGTTTGTGTGTGTGTGTTGTGTATCCCTGTTTGTGCGCCGGATTTAGTGTATAGCTGCACCATGCAGGACCAGGACCACTGCACCACTGGAAAATCAGGGGATCGAGGAAATCTACTCTACCTTGAGTAGAGAGTAAACTAAGATATTAACATCAGCTGTAAGACACGTAATACTGTTTAGGATAGTAAGAAGACATTGATAAAGTTCAATTATATTTTCGATAATATCGTATTCGATGTTAATTATAGTGAAATTTTTATTCCAACAAAAGAAGATCAGTAATGAGATAAACGTCGCGCCATGGGTCAGATCATTTTCTCGTACCTTCGCAGATTACGCAGAAATTTTTAAGCAGTCCATTTGTGCCAGCCCCGTGTTGAACTGTTCCCCCCTTCTTTTAATTAGTGAGGAAGGTAGCAGTAGTGGTGTATCTAGAATTTGGCCTGAGAGGAGTCTGGTGGAGTCGGTTTCATGCAAAAGAAGAATCCAGTTAAGACTAACCAACATTACTATCTTAAAAGTGGTTGAAAAACGCGTGATAACATCATGAAATCAATCCCATTAAAGCAAACGGTAATAATACAATAAAAATACGCGTTATTGAAACATTGTTCAGATGATACTTATTATTGATTTTCTTATATACTTCGTATTTCAAACGTAGACGCAAATGCTGTGTAATAAAAAATACGCCTCTTTGCTGTGTGCCAGAAAGGATACGCCGTAACAAGTTCAACATTACGTGTTCAAGGTTCTGACTGAGTCACAGTTTTTCCGGTCAGAATGAAGTTTGAAACTCAGTGAACTGTATATTCGTTCTCAGACAAGCGACAATTTCATTTTTCGTAAAACGTTTAAGCAAATTTATGTTAATAAACTGCTGCAACAGTTGTTAATTCTCAGACACCGTCTTAACGAAATGAAAGAATTACACTCTTGAATGTATTATACGATATTGATTGAAGATTCGTTTGGCATTTGATGAAACATATCACTTGCAAAGGTTTAAAAACACAAACGCTTGGTAGTTTCACAATTTATTCTCAAGTTCTGACAATTGTGTTAGCCTATTAGGTTATTCTCAAAGAGCTGATAAGAACAACTGAATACAAAGACTGTGTTAGAGGATGACCATGTGTTAAGGATGTATATATGGACATGTGTGTGGGAGTTAGTATAGGGAACGTCAAGTGACTTTAAAAACTAACTATAATAGGAACGCAAATTCTAAAAATTAATTAAACTAAATAACAGCTTTTAATAAAGGAGATACAAATAATTGTGTCTGTTAGTTTGTTAAATCTTTGTTTCTAATTTCTAAAATTTCCTCTAAATCAATTTTTTTACCTTTTGTATGTTGTGCAGTAGTATTATGTTTCACAAGAATAAATTGTGAAACTTACGAAGTGTTTGTGTGTTTTTATAAACTGTAACCTATACTAAAAAACCATATGCTGAAGAAGCTGAATATCATAATATCATCTTCATGCAATATTGTTTTACGTAGATATGTTTTTATTAAGTCTAAAAATCAACGTACAACAACATTTTCAAGCGATTGGGACACGTGTCACTACTGCGCTTTAAGAAATCAACAGGAAGCTGTGTTGCTAATTCGGGACGACATTTACGTTTTTCGTAACGACTCAATGGTGACTCTGATGCAACGGATTTCACACCATTGTTGCATCTGGGAAATGGGTCACGCTGTATTCTCAAACCTAACTAAACCGTCTAATTGAAGTCTCTTAAACAATAACAATAACAATAACAATTGTCGTACACTGAAAACAGTTATAATCGTTTACACAGATGGGTTTGTATTTGTACTTTATTTCTCGTAACATAATCTGTGTTATTGTCATTATTGAGTCACACATTCGCTTGAATAAAGACTGTTCCGTACACTGGAGCCTCTGTGATTCTATTTTTTGCGTGAATAATTCCGCCTCATATGCGTGCGTAGCCTCCTTTATTAGAGGGTGCTCCGGGGGTGGGATCTGGGGAATACGGAATCAAAAATCGCATTGTAATGCCATTTCGGGCTTGTAAAAAGTAACTGAGAACCAGAGGCGCCCATCCCCCCCAAAGACCATGGTGCAATTCCCCCCCAAGTATTCCGAAATTCCCCCCAAAATTTTTTTTCGTGGGTAGGGAGGATCACAATACGGGAGTATGGAATAACCCCCAGTTAACGATGGATCTTGGGGTTTTATCCAAAAATTGTTGAAAAGCTAAAGCCATTTAACCAGTTATTGGAATCAAGAGACTAATAAAAAAACTACTAAAATCGCCTTGAAAAATCCTCCCAAAAATTACAGTGGTGCGATTTGTACCATTGCTGTGGGCATTCCTGCTGGGAACCCAAACATTTTCTCCAAAGTTTTGATTTTTTTTTTTAATTTGCCTGTTCCACTGTTACAACTTTATAGTTAAATGAAGTTTTATTATAAAATACCATTTTTTATAAACGTAGGAGTACCGGAACAAGACGCAGATGTCGGGAATCAAACAATCATAACTAATAAATATTTATGATATATTTAAAAATAACATTAACTTATCACTCCAATTAATTTTCAAACTAGTAAAAATCGTGTTATGTACTTTTCAAAATTTTTACTCATATTTGTTTTATGAAACTGGGATTAATTAGGGGCTGCCTACGCACCCCGGCACCCCCTCTGCCCACGCCACTGCTCCTTGTGATTTAACGTGTTACTTTCTTGATTATAAAGTCTTATAGCCTTTTGATAATTCCACGACCACGTTTTGGCTTTGTTTGATACGTCCCACTTTTCTCGACTACTACTCTCCAATCTTGGACTTCTCACATTTCTTGTATCTGGTTCTACCAAAAATACTTTGTCTTCCTGCTGTACTATCCCTCACTGGCCTTCACTCCATCGTTTTCAATTTCATCATCCCCGCTATTTTTCGTTGCACGTGACCAAACCATCTTTGCTGTGAGATTCGATATATTTAATTTTGTTTAAAAACTCTTTAATATATTGACTTCTTAGATTACTGTAGTCACCACTGTGAGTTATGCTCCTTCCTAAGCAGTGGCGGATTTACCACTAGGTCGACTAGGCCGAGGCTTAGGGTCGCGGGGTCAGAGCGGGCCGCAAGCTACAGATATTTTTTTTTAACAGAAATATTTTTATAAAAGTAGGAGGCACTTTGATTTATTTAATTATGATTGTTTTATATTAAACGATCAATTTTTGTTAATATTACAAATGGAAGACAGTTCTTATTTAAATATTGCGCGCTTATTTTTAAGACGTTGGCATCCTTGAAAACTAATCTGCGTATGCAAAATTTGAACGTCAGCTCCAAAGGGAAAGCTCATTTGGAAACAATAAAAAACTCAAAAACTAGATAAATTTTTTAAAACTACGCCAGTTTCTAATGACAGTCCTGCAGTCAGAAAAAGATTCCAATTTTCCAAGTAGGGGGGGGGCTCAGAAAACATGGCCTAGAGCCTCAAGAATTTTAAATCCGGCACTGTCCTAAGATCCGTTTTACTGCATCTCTTTCATATTTTCTCAGCATGTCTCCTGAAAAATTAACAACATATATACAGTTAATTAGTTGTATATTAAGACGTTAGTATTCAAGTTAACGAACTCGGTTATTTTTATCTGTGTTTCCAAAATTAGCGGTGTTATGTTTGCAGTTGCCACGTCCATTGCACGGAGGTTCAGTGCAAACGCGTCCACAATTTTTTTTTTTAATTTATTGCATTTTTGGTCTATAAATGTCTTCACCGTTATCCAACAGATTAATAGCTAGGGGGTTAGGATGATATTGTAATTCAGATATGCAGTGCCGGATTTAAGATTTTTGAGGCCCTAGGCCAAGTTTTGTGAGCGGCCCCCCTCACTGTGACTTTGAAGTAATAGGGCCTATATGTACTGCAGAAGTAATTTGTTGTCAGATTAATACTGTCAGATTTAAAACCAGTAGGCTACTATAAAAAAGCGTGCTTTCATTTAGTAATCTTTTTCAAAATATTAAGAACCATGTAAAAGAATTGAGCAAATTAATTTATTTCTTAAATAGAGTAACTTGACTAAGCTTAATCAGAAATGTAACACAAAAACTTTCTTTTTTTGTCTAGGTATAACACATTAAATTTTTTCTTATAATTTTTATAAAATTACAAAAATAGGTCTAGATTTTTTTATCCCTTGACTAAAGATACAACAAGCTAATGGCAAACTAATATTCAATGACTATGTAGCTTAGTGGAATTAATGTAGAGGAAAGTATACAAAAAAATGTTTCAGGAAAACTTATAAATTTTAAAAAGAAAACTATAGAAAAATATTTTTAAATAACGTAGGCTAGGTTTTTATATTTTAGGAAGAGATATAAACACACCTTTTTTCAGTTATATATATACAAAACTTTATTAAAAGCTTATAAATGTAAATTCGGGGCAATATAGCGGACGTTCAAAATTCGCATGCGCAGATTAGTTTTCAAGGATGCCACCGTCTTAAAAATAAGCGCGCAATATTTAAGTAAGCAAATATTCCATTTGTATTATTAACAACAATTGATCATTTAATTTCAGAAAATCGTACTTAAATAAATCAAAGTGACTCCTACTTTTATAAAAATACTTCTGTTAAAAAACAAATATCTGTATCTTGCGGCCCCCTCTGAGCCCCCTAGTGGTAAATCCGGCACTGTGTTGGAGAGATCTAAGAATCTATGCCTTTTTACTCTATAAATGCCTTCACCGTTATCCAACAAATTAATAACTAGGGGTTAGGATGATACTGTAATTCAGATATGTGGTTCCTATTGAGGCTTACAATTTCTTCTTTTGCAGTGGCTACTTGGTGTATAAAATTGTTGGAAAAAGACGCGCGCCAGTAGTGTCCGGTGCCTGTGTGCAGAACTGTAGTTGGCACCCCTGTACCCTCCCCCTCAAATAAAAATCACTTTATAAAAACGTATCAGTGAGTAAAAATGAAATACGAAAATATATTAATTATAAGTTTGTTGAACAAACGCCAGGAATTACAAAAGAAACGTATAAAAACAATTAACATACAAGAAGGGTACAAAAACAGAAACATCAAAAATAATTTGTTAGAAAATAAAGTAATTTATGTTATTTGTCAAGAAAATCATTTGCCAATTGCTCTTTATATAGTTTTACGTAAATTAACAGTTAAGCACACAGTTTTATAAAAACAAAAATATTGTTACGTAATGCGGAAAAACTGTTGCGTAATACGGAACGTACTACAAGTATCTCGACTATTCCAGCTGTAATTATGTGTGTGCGTACATAATGCTGCTACTTTACGGTTAAAAATCAATTACGCGTCAACTACCGAGTCTATACCAGTCCGTACCGGTCAGCGCAGGGTGTTCAAGTACACCGTTTCTAGTGGATTCTTGAGAGCGCCTGTTTGTTTAACAAGTCATCCAAAGTGACAGAGTGACAGATTATTCTGGAAATCAGCGGGGAATAAATACAGCCATTCAGCGACGGTCAAGTCAGTTTTAGTGGCGATATATTCCAGTGCGGTTCGAAGTGTTGTGGCGAAGTGTTACGTGTTTTTATATTTGTGCGGGGAGAATTGTAATACAGTTGTGTTTTATACTCGTTGACATTACTTTTTGCGTGTGAACAATTTTTATTTGAGACTATCTTGTTGATTATAAACTGTTTAATTGTGATAATTAAAGCTGGTGATTTGTGACTTAATTGGTGTCTTGTACTTAGTTTTCCACTGTACCATACGACGATTAGTAGACCGTCGTAACAATATTAAATATTTAAACTGTTACATAATTAAACTGCCACAACAATGAATATTCTTCTTCACTTATCGCAACAATTACAAAATCTCAAGTAGAAAATAAGCAACTGTCAAGTATCGCAGCGTTTACATATCACAAACGTGCTGGATGAATCTGTCTTTGCTTCAGTTGCTGACTCGTAACTAACAATAAACAATAATTTACCTTGCATGCACAACACTAGTCCCGTTAGTTACAGACATAGGCATACGAAACCGTTTTGAGCATTTTACCAATTTAAAATAAAGTGCGAATTAACACGTCAGGAGCAACCAGAAGCGGCTCTACCAGGGGATGCGACGTAGGCAATGTACTCTAATTAATTTAAGGGGAGCATGTACCCTTTAACTTCAAAACTTTCGATGTTTTAATAATAGGCCAAAAACATTCTCCTGCTAATTCTGTTTAAGAAAATATATAACATTACATAACTTTATAGTAATTTACTAGGTGTAAAAATTTAATAATGACATGCCTGCATAACTTGGGCACGCGCCTGGGTAGGTGGCGCCGACGAATTCATGCAGTACAACTTCGTACGTACTTTATTGTTACAAATAACTTTCATATATATAATAGATTTTAAGCATGAGCATTCACTGCCAGAAGCAGTTATGGAGGCGATCAAGCTTGTGTTCAAGGACCTATCACACTCAATCTTGCTGAAACGCTGCCTGCACGGAAAAACGCAAAACCCGAGTGAGAGCATAAACAGTGTTATTTGGAACAGAATGTCAAAAACAACTTTTGTGGGATGTCAGATATTAAAACTAGGAGTTACAGACACATCACTATGTTTTGATGATGGGTCAGTTACAAAATGTAATGTGCTTGAGAGGTTGGGCATAAAACCAGGAAAATTCATGGTTGAAGGGCTCACGGAAATCAACAAAAATCAAATTAAAAAAGCAAACAAAGAAGTTGAGGAGGAAAACAAAAAGAAGAGGATCAGAAGGAGGCTGTTAAAAAGAAAAACAGAAGACAGTGATAGTGCTGATTATTGCCCTGGCGGCTTTTGGTTCAATTTAAGTGTTAATCCAACTTCAAACTCAATTTCCCGAAAGTGCAGTTTTTTAATTTTAGGTACCATTTTTGTAAAAACTAACAGGCCTACAAACTTTAAATTTCGCACAACTCTTCTTCATTACTTGGTAAGTAAAGTGTACCACTTTTGTTTAATTAAGTTAAGTATAACCCAAATATTTATATATTAATAAATAAAAAAAATCGCTGTAAAGAAATTACAAAAATAAATTATTTTATTTTTCCAAAACTATAAATTATTTTTTGCTGAGTGTGCGTCATTTTAACCAGGTGTATATTTGTAATAAATTTTAAAAATTTAAAGTCAATCTATCAAGTAATTTTTGAAATAATGGTACCGAAGTCATGCCATGTTTGCTCATTTAAAATACATTGTGACCCTGAAGGGTACATGCTCCCCTTAAGCTAATTTTTTATAGGTACAACGTAACGCAGTTTCACTCTACTAATCGTTGTTTGGCTGTAGGTAGGTACAGCAGTTCTGGCGTCACGTTTTATTGCAAAATCAACCTTATTACGATATGCGATGCACGCGTGTTACCCGTTTACGTTATCTAAATGTTATTAGATGGTGACATTTACGTGCATGCGAAATGTATCCTTAAGTCTAGATATAGCAAAATTAAAAGCTAAAGCCACATGCGCAGAAACCAGTTTCTTCATGACCTAGAGGATATGTGCGGTCAGGTGTATGATAATAATGGCGCAAATATGAAAGGCAAAAGTATCGGTCGTCAGGAAAAATTCAAGAAACAAACCCACGCGCTTTTACTTCCATGTTCCTTAAGGAAATGGAAGTGTGGTGATGTTTATGTTCCTTGTGCGGCACACAGTCTCAATTTAGTCGTAAACGATGCAGCCAAATGTTCACTGGAAATAACAAATTTCTTGTTCTATTGTTTCTATGTGTGTTTTTTCGGCATCAACTTCGCGTTGGCAAACACTTATGAGTGAGGTACTTTAACTTTAAAACCACTGTCTACCACTAGGTGGGAGAGCAGACACAAAGCATTAAAAGCACTTCGTTTCAATTTAGGAAAAATCTACGATGCCTTATACAGTAGAGCATCGATTATCCGAACCTCTCGGGATGAGGTTCGGATAATCGATATTTCGTATAATAGATCGTAAATTGAAGACATTATTTATTTTTACAAAAACAAAGATTTTTATTACAAAATCGTTTCTAACATACTGTTATATAATTACAGCAGCCTTTATACTGTATTATAATGATGTATTACTAAGACTAAAAATCACTGAATTAAAACTGAGTGTAATTAATAAAAACCAAAAGTTAATTTAAACAAAATTGGAGTTTAATGACAAACACTGTACTATAAAGTTTATAAAAAATTGAAAAATAAAGCAAAACATAATTGTACCATGGATTTACACTTTTTTGAAGAATTGTTCTATCACTGCCTACTTTAAACCCATACCCCGTTTTCTCGCTGCTAAAGACTGAAGTCGTTTAAGATTCATAAGCTGAATACAATCTATCTTGTCCTCTGTTGCGGCCCACTTTAGAACAGTCTTAAGTGCGTCAAAAGCGTTTGCTGCCGTCGGTGGTTTTTTATTAGTAGTATTCACGCCGTCTTCATCTAAATCTGTTTCGTTTTCATTTCGTTCATTAATTGACTCAACTATCTCTTCATCAATTGATAATTGAAAACCGGGATCGGCTTCATCCACCATTAACCAATCGTTAACTTCTTCTTTGTTACAGTTTTTAAACTGAGGAATATTGTGTACCATTTGATGCATGATTTCAATATCTGCGTCTTGATGTTCAGTATCAGATTTATGTTCCTCATTTAACGTTTGATTTAGAAGTTTTCCCCAAGCTCGTTTTACAGTTTCAGTTTTTGCGCTATCCCAGGAATCTGCAACCATATACGCACTTTCCTTTAAGTTAAATTCTTTTATTAACTGTTTTGATCCTTCTTAATTTTCACTAATTGTACTTTTTATTAAGTTCGGATAATAGATCATTCGGTTAATGGATGTTCGGATAATCGATGCTCTACTGTATTTAATTTATAATGATAAAAAAAGAGATGCTGACTTAAAACTTAGCCAGTTTGTTAATATCAAAATTCCAGTTGTATAAATTTATTTTCTCTCTCGTTATTTGGTACGATGTATTGTCCAAAATTAATATTGTCAGCAAAGCTTTACAAAAACCTGACGTTGCTCTTTCAGAGTCAGTCAAAATAATATCTCAAGTAAAACACTATTTAATCAAAACTCGTACTGAGTCCGCGTTCAAGGAAATGGTTAGTAACTCAAAAACTGTTGTCAAAGAAGTTGATGCCGAAACTGAATTTCCTGTACCTACCCGTCCCAGTCCCAGAAAAAGATTTTTTAATTATGAGGCTGTGGATGAACCCATCACCGATCCAGAAAGCAATTTTGAAATAAATTTCTACTATTATTTGCTAGACATCCCAATAACAAAATTAGACGAACGATTCCAACTTTTACGTGAAAACAATATCTCTTTCTCCTTTTTACAAAACATTAACAATTGGAAAAATTTTAATTCTGAGGAAAAAAGAACGTTCTGTTTAAATTTACAGTATAAACTGAGTAATGGCCCAGAATCGGACATTGATGGAAACGATCTATTCAATGAAATTTAGAACTTTTAGGCCTACCAATATTCGTTGACGATTGCATAACCGCGTTAGATATTTTGAAGCATTTGCCTTCAAACAGTTTAATTTCAGTATTTCCGAATTTGTCAGCCGAACTAAGAATTTATTTAACATTACCAGTCACAATTTCTCACAGTGAAAGATCTTTTTCCAAATTAAAATTAATTAAAAATTACCTCAGGTCAGCAATGTCGCAAAGCAGAGTAACAAATTTATCTGTACTTAGTATTGAAAATGAAACTCATATTGAAATCAGTGACGTTGTGAGAGATTTTGATAATGAAAAGGCACGAAAAGTTAATTTTTTGTAACTGTGTGAATTATTTTAGTTATTTCTCATAAACAAACACTACTTACTAATTCAATTTTTATTTTTGTGTTACAAAATATATACTTTATAAATGACCAAATAAACTGTTTAACATAAATAACAACAGTTAGTTTCTATGTTACCCCAGAAATCCTAAATAACGATTTACTCCCAATTTCCCATCCACCACCAGTGGCGTGGCGACTTTGGCGGCGGTCAATGAGAATAAACCGGTTCAGTATACTATGTTACCTACTAGACTGCTGTTTCGACAGTCCCGAGTTCGGTTACCGTAGACAGATAATTATAAGGTGATATCTATGAGGTTGATGTGATGGGGGAAGGTTTTGGTTATAGGCTGATAGGTTTCGACTGTAGGGGGTGGGGGCGCCGGCGCCGGATAGGCTAGAGCCGCCACTGAGAGCAGCATATAGTCATAAAAGTTTTGCGAGAATACCTGTCCAGAGCACCGAACACGTTTATGCAGTTAACTTAATGAATCATTTTTTTTTTTCAATATTTCCTCCTCGCCTATAATTTTTGGCGCCTTTACTATCCTGGCGCCAGTGTGAGCCGTACACTTTGCAAACTGTGTCGCGGCGCCACTGGTTGGAAGCAAAACTCCTGGAGTGTCAACTGTTGTTTGAACTTGGAGTTTTGGACTGAAAGCGCTGTAGAATCTGTGTACTCCATATTTTTGTAAATATCTAAATATCGCGATCAGTCATGTGAAGTTATAGGATGTTACCAAATCGACATACCAATTTTTTATTCGAATATTATTAAGTGCTGAAACAAAACGGAGAATAGTGTTTCATTGTTGAATACGTGGTGACGCCATACTTTGCGATTATATGAACACATAAATCAAGTTGGAACTGTACGTTCTTTGAAAACTGAAATGTTTTCAAAATAAATGGAACCGTCATACTTGGAAAACGGGTGCCGAAACAGAAAAATCGAATTTGATTTAGGAAAAACTATAAACGGCGAGAGATAAAGTCGCATAAGCACTTTATTGGTCTTATTTGCTGACACTTCTATGCCAGACAGTTGCAGCGTGATCCACATTTCGACCATCCCTACGATTCACTTCTATTTTATTTTTGGATTATGTCGGTCCAATCAAGTTCTTTTTGTGCAGCGAGGTTGTTACTACGGTTGACTGTGACGCTTTGTGACCTCACCAGTGACGTATCAAGAATTTGGTCTTTCGGTGGGGGGTCCGGGGTCGAGACGGCTCCATATAAAAGGAAAAACAATTTAAGACTAATCACATTAATATCTTTAAAGTGGCTGAATGAAAAACGTGTGATAACATGCTGAAATATGTCTCGTTGAATTAAACAGTAACAACACAATCAAAATACGCGTTATTGAAACATTGTTTGCAAGATGCTTATTGAATGAATTGATTTTACTTCCATATTCCTTAAGGAATGGAAGTATGGTGATGGCAAAAAAAATCGTGTTCGAGATTATTGCAGATTCTGATTCTACTACACTCAAAACATGAAAAAAAGTCGTTTTCCGAAAAGTGTCTGTGTGTCTCTCTGTCTATCTGTGTGTCTGTCTGTCTATAGATTTTTTTTCTATGGCAAACGATAACTGCCGCAAATTCAAACAGAATCAAATAATTTTTTGCATACAGCCCGGTTTTGCAGAGTTCTCGCGACCTATTGTTTTTGGTGAAGATCGGTTGAGGGAAAGGGGTAGTTTACCTGCAACGGTTTTTTTTTAGCAAGGGTAATTTTGTTTGTTTGGCAAACGATAACAGCCGCAAATTCAAACAGAATCAAATAATGTTTCGCATACAGCCCTGAATTGTAGAGTTCTCAAGACCTATTGTTTTTGGTGAAGATCGGTTAAGGGAAAGGGGTAGTTTACCTGTAACGTTTTATGTTTTAACAAGGGTATTTCCTATGGCAAACGATAACAGCCGCAAATTCAAACAGAATGAAAAGATTATTTGCATACAGCCCTAAATTGTAGAGTTCTCAATACCTTTTGTTTTTGGTGAAGATCGGTTAAGGGAAAGGGGTAGTTTACCTACAACGTTTTTTTAACAAGGGTATTTTCTATGGCAAACGATAACAGCCGCAAATTCAAACAGAATCAAATAATTTTCTGCATACAGCCCTGATTTGTAGAGTAATCACGACCTATTGTTTTTGGTGAAGATCGGTTGAGGGGAAGGGGTAGTTTACCAGCAACGTTTTTTATCATGCGTATTTTCTATGGCAAACGACAACTGCCGCAAATTCAAACAGAATCAAATAATTTTTTGCATACAGCCCTGATTTGTAGAGTACTCGCGACCTATTGTTTTTGGTGAAGATCGGTTGAGGGGAAGGGGTAGTTTACCTGCAACGGTTTTTTTTAACAAGGGAAATTTTTTTTTTTTTTGGCAAACGATAACAGCCGCAAATTCAAACAGAATCAAATAATGTTTCGCATACAGCCCTGAATTGTAGATTTCTCAAGACCTATTGTTTTTGGTGAAGATCGGTTGAGGGAAAGGGGTAGTTTACCTGCAACGTTTTTTTAACAAGGGTATTTTCTATGGCAAACGATAACAGCCGCAAATTCAAACAGAATCAAATAATGTTTTGCATACAGTCCTGATTTGTAGAGTACTCAAGACCTATTGTTTTTGGTGAAGATCGGTTAAGGGGAAGGGGTAGTTTACCTGCAACGTTTTTTTATCAAGCGTATTTTCTATGGCAAACGATAACAGCCGCAAATTCAAACAGAATCAAATAATTTTTTGCATACGTCCCTGAATTGTAGAGGTCTCAATGACTTTCGATTTTGGTGAAGATCGGTTAAGGGGAAGGGGTAGTTTACCTGCAACCTTATACGTTTTAACAAGAGTAAAGTACTTGAAAATTTATTTAAACTTTTTGAAACAATGGTAATTGTTAAAAATAAAATAATTTTGTTGCCAGGCAATAAAATTATAATTTTTTCATTTTAATGTAATATAATATTTTTCATTTAATACAGCAATAAAAAGGCAGGTAAGGCACAGCCTGGCTGTTTGGCTGAAAATGATTTTAAATATAAATCTTAGAATATGGAAGTCATGTATGGTTCTCCATACCGATATTTTACTTCCATATTCCTTAAGGAATGGAAGTATGGTGATGGCAAAAAAAATCGTGTTCGAGATTATTGCAGATTCTGATTCTACTACACTCAAAACATGAAAAAAAGTCGTTTTCCGAAAAGTGTCTGTGTGTGTGTCTGTCTGTGTGTGTCTGTAGATTTTTTTTCTATGGCAAACGATAACTGCCGCAAATTCAAACAGAATCAAATAATTTTTTGCATACAGCCCTGATTTGCAGAGTACTCGCGACCTACTGTTTTTGGTGAAGATCGGTTGAGGGAAAGGGGTAGTTTACCTGCAACGGTTTTTTTTTAGCAAGGGTAATTTTGTTTGTTTGGCAAACGATAACAGCCGCTAATTCAAACAGAATCAAATAATGTTTCGCATACAGCCCTGAATTGTAGATTTCTCAGGATCTGTTGATTTTGGTGAAGATCGGTTAAGGGAAAGGGGTAGTTTACCTGTAACGTTTTATGTTTTAACAAGGGTATTTCCTATGGCAAACGATAACAGCCGCAAATTCAAACAGAATCAAAAGATTATTTGCATACAGCCCTAAATTGTAGAGTTCTCAAGACCTATTGTTTTTGGTGAAACTCGGTTGAGGGAAAGGGGTAGTTTACCTGCAACGTTTTTTTAACAAGGGTATTACTTCCATATTCCTTAAGGAATGGAAGTATGGTGATGGCAAAAAAAATCGTGTTCGAGATTATTGCAGATTCTGATTCTACTGTACTCAAAACATGAAAAAAAGTCGTTTTCCGAAAAGTGTCTGTGTGTCTGTCTGTGTGTCTGTCTGTCTGTCTGTCTGTCTGTCTGTCTGTAGATTTTTTTCTATGGCAAACGATAACTGCCGCAAATTCAAACAGAATCAAATAATTTTTTGCATACAGCCCGGTTTTGCAGAGTTCTCGCGACCTATTGTTTTTGGTGAAGATCGGTTGAGGGAAAGGGGTAGTTTACCTGCAACGGTTTTTTTTATCAAGGGTAATTTTGTTTGTTTGGCAAACGATAACAGCCGCAAATTCAAACAGAATCAAATAATGTTTCGCATACAGCCCTGAATTGTAGAGTTCTCAAGACCTATTGTTTTTGGTGAAGATCGGTTAAGGGAAAGGGGTAGTTTACCTGTAACGTTTTATGTTTTAACAAGGGTATTTCCTATGGCAAACGATAACAGCCGCAAATTCAAACAGAATGAAAAGATTATTTGCATACAGCCCTAAATTGTAGAGTTCTCAAGACCTTTTGTTTTTGGTGAAGATCGGTTAAGGGAAAGGGGTAGTTTACCTACAACGTTTTTTTAACAAGGGTATTTTCTATGGCAAACGATAACAGCCGCAAATTCAAACAGAATCAAATAATTTTCTGCATACAGCCCTGATTTGTAGAGTACTCAAGACCTATTGTTTTTGGTGAAGATCGGTTGAGGGGAAGGGGTAGTTTACCAGCAACGTTTTTATCATGCGTATTTTCTATGGCAAACGACAACTGCCGCAAATTCAAACAGAATCAAATAATTTTTTGCATACAGCCCTGATTTGTAGAGTACTCGCGACCTATTGTTTTTGGTGAAGATCGGTTGAGGGGAAGGGGTAGTTTACCTGCAACGGTTTTTTTTATCAAGGGAAATTTTTTTTTTTGGCAAACGATAACAGCCGCAAATTCAAACAGAATCAAATAATGTTTCGCATACAGCCCTGAATTGTAGATTTCTCAAGACCTATTGTTTTTGGTGAAGATCGGTTGAGGGAAAGGGGTAGTTTACCTGCAACGTTTTTTTAACAAGGGTATTTTCTATGGCAAACGATAACAGCCGCAAATTCAAACAGAATCAAATAATGTTTTGCATACAGTCCTGATTTGTAGAGTACTCAAGACCTATTGTTTTTGGTGAAGATCGGTTAAGGGGAAGGGGTAGCTTACCTGCAACGTTTTTTTATCAAGCGTATTTTCTATGGCAAACGATAACAGCCGCAAATTCAAACAGAATCAAATAATTTTTTGCATACGTCCCTGAATTGTAGAGGTCTCAATGACTTTCGATTTTGGTGAAGATCGGTTAAGGGGAAGGGGTAGTTTACCTGCAACCTTATACGTTTTAACAAGAGTAAAGTACTTGAAAATTTATTTAAACTTTTTGAAACAATGGTAATTGTTAAAAATAAAATTATAATTTTTTCATTTTAATGTAATATAATATTTTTCATTTAATACAGCAATAAAAAGGCAGGTAAGACACAGCCTGGCTGTTTGGCTGAAAATGATTTTAAATATAAATCTTAGAATATGGAAGTCATGTATGGTTCTCCATACCGATATTTTTTTTGTTGGCAAACGATAACTGCCGCAAATTCAAACAGAATCACATAACTTTTTGCATACAGCCCTGATTTGTAGAGTACTCACGACCTATTGTTTTTGGTGAAGATCGGTTGAGGGAAAGGGGTAGTTTACCTGCAACGGTTTTTTTTTATCAAGGGAAATTTTTTTTTTTTGCCAAACGATAACAGCCGCAAATTCAAACAGAATCAAATACTGTTTCTCATACAGCCCTGAATTGTAGAGTTCTCACGATGTGTTGATTTTGGTGAAGATCGGTTAAGGGAAAGGGGTAGTTTACCTGTAACGTTTTCTGTTTTAACAAGGGTATTTCCTATGGCAAACGATAACAGCCGTAAATTCAAACAGAATCAAAAGATTATTTGCATACAGCCCTAAATTGTAGTTCTCAAGACCTATTGTTTTTGGTGAAGATCGGTTAAGGGAAAGGGGTAGTTTACCTACAACGTTTTTTTAACAAGGTTATTTTCTATGGCAAACGATAACAGCTGCAAATTCAAACATAATCAAATAATTTTCTGCATACAGCCCTGGTTTGTAGAGTACTCAAGACCTTTTGTTTTTGGTGAAGATCGGTTGAGGGAAAGGGGTAGTTTACCTGCAACGTTTGTTATAAAGCGTATTTTCTATGGCAAACGATAACTGCCGCAAATTCAAACAGAATCAAATAATTTTTTGCATACGTAAGTGAATTGTAGAGGACTCAAGGCCATTAGATTTTGGTGAAGATCGGTTAAGGGGAAGGGGTAGTTTACCTGCAACCTTTTACGTTTTAACAACAGTAAAGTACTTGAAAATTCATTTAAACTTTTTCAAACAATGGTAATTGTTAAAAATAAAATAATTTTGTTGCCAGGCAATAAAATTATAATTTTTTCATTTTAATGTAAATTATGTATATATTAGAAAATATATCGTGCTTGGCAGGCAAGCATATTTCAGATTATAAGTCTTAGAATATGGAAGTCATGTATGGTTCTCCATACCGATATTTCTATATTTCGTACTCCTAACGTATAGAGTACGCTAATGCTGTGTAATAAACCTGTTTGTATTTTTAAAAAAGAGTAACTACTATATTTGCGTACACAACTGAAAAAAATAATATACACTAAAAATTAAGAGATTAAGAAAATCCGTCAACTTTTTCGACCCTCGGACGGGGTCCGGTCCCCCCCCCCGTAAATACGGCCCTGTGCCTCACGTACTACATTATTTTAGATACAGGAACGTAAATCGGTTTCGGAACCTGTGTAATTATGATTTATTGGTCCAAGTAACCTCATAACAAATATGTTAAATCTCTATATTAGAGAATCCAGTCGAGACAAAAACAAAGTACCCTATTAAAATGCTTACTAAACCTAGAATAATAATGGGTCCTTTTTGTAGGGGCTTGGGAGAAACCAGGCACGGTAGCTATAGCAAAGTAAGCCTTATAACAATCATTATTACATAAATTACACCAAGTACTCAACCTGACAGGCTCAGTTAATCTGGCAGTTGAAAAACGGGCCTTGATTACTGCTTCCTGGGAATCGAACACAACGCGTCTAGATTAGTATACCCTAAATAAGGATTTTACATGAAATATTGACTTAACGACCCAGAAAAATATAATAAAGCACTATTCTGAAGCTGACTGGAATTTACAAATTTTTTTAAATCTAATAGACACTCAATATACAATCTGAGACAGCTTCAAATACGGCTAACCGCGTTTGCAAGGAATCATGGGACTTCTAGTCATACACCTCAAGCGGTACCGCAAGATGGTACCACTTATCTATAGAGCATCCCACTGATCTATGTCGGTTTTGGCGCACTTCTTATATTAAATAATATTTTACATTTTAAAATCACAAGTAATTAGCTCCATTATTGAAATGTCGTTGCTAAAATAGACACAAACTTGAAGGTCAAGGTGAAGCGAAAAGCGCATTAAAAAAAAAAATCAGCTAAACGTCAGGCATAGAAAACTGTCCGGTAAACTGATCACGAATCTACTAAGAACGAAGCTTAGTCCTAACCTATTACTCTACGCTGACGGTGAGTAATTGCCATGAAAATCGGATTTTTACTTCCATGTTCCTTAAGGAAATGGAAGTATGGTGATGGCAAAAAAAATCGTGTTCGAGATTATTGCAGATTCTGATTGTACTACACTCAAAACATGAAAAAAAGTCATTTTTCGAAAAGTGTCTGTGTGTGTGTCTGTGTGTCTGTCTGTGTGTCTGTAGATTTTTTTTCTATGGCAAACGATAACAGCCGCAAATTCAAACAGAATCAAATAATTTTTTGCATACAGACCTGTTTTATAGAGCACTCGCGACCTATTGTTTTTGGTGAACATCGGTTGAGGGAAAGGGGTAGTTTACCAGCAACGGTTTTTTTTATCAAGGGTAATTTTGTTTGTTTGGCAAACGATAACAACCGCAAATTCAAACAGAATCAAATAATATTTCGCATACAGTCCTCAATTATATAGCTCTCAAGATCTGTTAATTTTGGTAAAGATCGGTTAAGGGAAAGGGATAGTTTACCTGCAACGTTTTATGTTTTAACAAGGGTATTTTATATGGCAAACGATAACAGCCGCAAATTCAAACATAATCAAATAATGTTTTGCATGCTGCCCTGAATTGTAGAGTTCTCAAGACCTTTTGGTTTTGGTGAATATCGGTTAAGGGAAAGGGGTAGTTTACCTGCAACGTTTTATGTTTTAAAAGGGTATTTTCTATGGCAAACGATAAGAGCCGCAAATTCAAACAGAATCAAATTCGTTTTTGCATACAGCCCTTTTTCTTGAGTACTAAAGACCTATTGTTTTTGGTGAAGATCGTTTAAGGGAAAGGGGTAGTTTACCAGCCACGTTTTTTGTTTTATCAAGGGTATTTTGTATGGCAAACGATAACAGCCGCAAATTCAAACAAAATCATATAATATTTTACATACAGCCCTGAAGTGTAGAGTTCTCAAGACCTATCGTTTTTGGTGAAGATCGGTTAAGGGAAAGGGGTAGTTTACCGGCAACGGTTTTTTATCAAGGGTAATTTTTTTCTATGGTAAACGATAACAGCCGCAAATTCAAACAGAATCAAATGATGTTTTGCATACAGCCCTGTATTGTAGAGTTCTCAATACCTATTGGTGTTGGTGAAGATCGGTTAAGCGAAAGGGGTAGTTTACCTGCAAAGTTTTATGTTTTAAAAGGGTATTTTCTATGGCAAACGATAAGAGCCGGAAATTCAAACAGAATCAAATACGTTTTTGGATACAGCCCTGTTTTGTTGAGTACTAAAGGCCTATTGTTTTTGGTGAAGATCGGTTAAGGGAAAGGGGTAGTTTACCAGACACGTATTTTTGTTTTATCAAGGGTATTTTATATGGCAAATGATAACAGCCGCAAATTCAAACAGAATCATATAATATTTTGCATACAGCCCTGAAATGTAGAGTTCTCAAGACCTGTTGGTTTTGGTGAAATCGGTTAAGGGAATAGGGTTGTTTACCAGCAACATTTTATGTTTTATCAAGGGTAATTTTATTTGACGAACGATAACTGCCGTACGTTAAAACAGAATCAACTACTCTTCTGCATACCTTTTTGAATTATACAGAACTCAAGGTCTGTTGATTTTGTTGAAGATCGGTTAAGGGAAGGGGTAGTTTACCTGCAACGTTTTATGTTTTAACAAGGGTGTTTTCTATGGCAAACGATAACAGCCGCTAATTCAAACAGAATCAAATAATTGTTTGAATACAGGCCTGAATTGTAGAGTACCTAAGACCTGTCGTTTTTGGTGAAGATCGGTTAAGGGAATAGGGTAGTTTACCAGCAACGTTTTATGTTTTATCAAGGGTGTTTTCTATGGCAAACGATAACAGCCGCAAATTCAAACAGAATCAAATAATTGTTTGCATACAGGCCTGAATTGTAGAGTACCTAAGACCTGTCGTTTTTGGTGAAGATCGGTTAAGGGAAAGGGGTAGTTTACCAGCAACGGTTTTTTATCAAGAGTAATTTTTTTCTATAGTAAACGATAACAGCCGCAAATTCAAACAGAATCAAATGATATTTTGCATACAGCCCTGTATTGTACAGTTCTCAATACATATTGGTGTTGGTGAAGATCGGTTAAGGGAAAGGGGTAGTTTACCAGCAACATTTTATGTTTTTTTACAAGGGTAATTTTTTATATGACGAACGATAACTGCCGTAAATTCAAACAGAGTCAACTAGGTTTTTGCATACCTTTCTGAACTAAAGAGAACTCAAGGTCTGTTGATTTTGTTGAAGATCGGTTAAGGGAAGGGGTAGTTTATCAGCAACGTTTTATGTTTTAAAAAGGGTAATTTTTTTATGACGAACGATAACTGCCGAAAATTCAATGAGAATCAAATAATTTTTTGCACCCCCTGAGTTGCAGAGAGCTCAAGGTCTATTGATTTTGGTGAAGATCGGTTAAGGGAAAGGGGTAGTTTACCTGCAACATTTTATGTTGTAACAAGAGAAATGTTTCCATGACGAACGATAACTGCCGCACATTCAAACAGAATCAAATATTTTTTTGCATGCTTCCCTGAATTGTAGAGGACGGAAGGTCTGTTGATTTTGGAGAAGATCGGTTAAGAGAAAGGGGTAGTTTACCGGAAACATTTTATGATTTAACAAGAGTAAAGTACTTAATGTTTATAAATAAAGTATCCTGATAAGAAGCTCATAGTAATCCACTGTAGAAACGAAGATGAAATATCTATAAATGAAGAAGTTAGGTGAACGGGGTGGGGGTAATTTTCTATTATTAAAAATTATAGTTGAAGGTGGAGGGGAGAATTTTTTTATATGTGTACTACGTTATCAGCAAAAAAGAAGTTGTTTTTTGTTAAAATTGCTTCCCGGGCTCTTTAGCCGTATTCCAATGTTTTCTGCAAAACCAGACTTTTCGGCAGTGCCATCGACTGCCACCATCGGTGAAAATCGAGTGCGAAAACGCGAGGTGGTATACGTTAGTGACCACAGTACTGTGGTTAATGCTGAAGCAATAAGTAGAAAGACGTAGTTTCTATGGAAATATTTCATTTCGAATATGATTTTAAATATAAATCTTAGAACATGGAAGTCATGTATGGTTCTGCATACCGATATTTATGTGGTACGCGGTAAAAGGGCAGAATCTCGTCATATTGAGGTCCAAGAAGGCAGAAGTGCGGCTAACCACTACCCAAACATTAAAACCATAAGGTCTCACGGATCGCCGTACTGTACAGTGGAAACAAAATACAGACACCAATGAAATCACTAATTATCAACAAATTACAGTAGTCACAAATTACAGTTTGAAATCAACAAGGTACTCTCAACAATAATCCAAGTTAATTTTGTCTACACGCAATAATAATTGTCAACTATTAGAGTTCTGTACTGATAAACACAATACACACAATAAACACTTTCCACTAATCCGCAACAACCACTTGGTCCGCACTCTACAACATCGTCAGGTGTAACTAACTTCTAAGCCAGCCGTAGACCCTTATATACACCCCGCAGAAACTCCAGAATAATTTTCCATCCTTTTGGCGGCGTGTCGAGATAATTTGAATCCCGTGTCGTGGCGCCGTGCAGGCTACTTGACTTCACGGCCATGACCGAGGCGCTGCACCTGCTCGGCTAGTTGAGAACGTGATAGAATGGCGCTCTCGACTCTCGACTTTTTCTTTAGTAGTGGCTGTTTTGTGATATTGTGAACGCAAGTGCACTGCATATGATCTGACGATGGTCTATGACCGAAATTAATCGTGTTTTAGAATGTGAGTAATTAAAACTTTATTGCAAATCATATGTATGGTACCTTTAGGCTATGAACAATAAATACACTACAATAGAAAATTGAGATTATATGTATCATTAGTAAACAATAAGTGTGTGTATATTATAAATACATCACATTACCATTATTATTATTATTATTTTTTTTTTTAATGGTCTGGCTCTCTGTCTCTCTGCCTCTCTGTCTCTCTGCCTCTCAGCCCCTCTGCCTCTCAGTCTCTCTGTCTATGTGCCTCTCTGTCTCTCTGTCTCTCTGCCTCTCAGCCCCTCTGCCTCTCAGTCTCTCTGTCTATGTGCCTCTCTGTCTCTCTGTCTCTCTGCCTCTCAGTCTCTCTGTCTATGTGCCTCTCTGTCTCTCTGCCTCTCAGCCCCTCTGCCTCTCAGTCTCTCTGTCTATGTGCCTCTCTGTCTCTCTGCCTCTCAGCCCCTCTGCCTCTCAGTCTCTCTGTCTATGTGTCTCTCTGTCTCTCTGCCTCTCTGTCTCTCTGTCTCTCTGCCTCTCTGTCTCGCTGCCCCTCTGTCTCTCTGTCTGTCTGTCTCTCTGCCTCCCTACCTCCCTGTCTCTCTGCTTCTCTGTCTCTCTGCCTCTCTGTGTGTCTCGCTCTGTGCCTCTCTGTCTCTCTGCCTTTCTGCCTCTCTCTGTATATCTGCCTATCTGTCTCTCTGTCTCTCTGCCCCTCTGCATCACTGCGTCTCTGTATATCTGCCTCTCTGTCTCTCTGCCTCTCTGTCTCTGTGTCTCGCTGTCTCTGTGTCTCGCTGTCTCTCTACCACTCTCTGTCTCTCTGCCTCTCTGTCTCTCTGCCTCGCTGTCTCTCTGTCTCGCTGTCTCTCTACCACTCTCTGTCTCTCTGCCTTTCTGCCTCTCTCTGTATATCTGCCTCTCTGTCTCTCTGTCTCTCTGCCTCGCTGTCTCTCTGTCTCGCTGTCTCTCTACCACTCTCTGTCTCTCTGCCTTTCTGCCTCTCTCTGTATATCTGCCTATCTGTCTCTCTGTCTCTCTGCCTCTCTGTCCCTCTGTCTCTCTGCCCCTCTGCATCACTGCGTCTCTGTATATCTGCCTCTCTGTCTCTCTGCCTCTTTGCCTCTCTGTCTCTCTGCCTCTCTGTCTCTGTGTCTCTGTGTCTCTGTGTCTCGCTGTCTCTGTGTCTCGCTGTCTCTCTACCACTCTCTGTCTCTCTGCCTCTCTGTCTCTCTGTCTCTCTGTCTCGCTGTCTCTCTACCACTCTCTGTCTCTCTGCCTCTCTGTCTCTGTGTCTCGCTGTCTCTCTGTCTCTCTACCACTCTCTGTCTCTCTGCCTCTCTGCCTCTCTGTCCCTCTGTCTCTCTGCCCCTCTGCATCACTGCGTCTCTGTATATCTGCCTCTCTGTCTCTCTGCCTCTTTGCCTCTCTGTCTCTCTGTCTCTGTGTCTCGCTGTCTCTGTGTCTTGCTGTCTCTCTACCACTCTCTGTCTCTCTGCCTCTCTGTCTCTCTGTCTCTCTGTCTCTCTGTCTCGCTGTCTCTCTGTCTCGCTGTCTCTCTACCACTCTCTGTCTCTCTGCCTCTCTGTCTCTGTGTCTCGCTGTCTCTCTGTCTCGCTGTCTCTCTACCACTCTCTGTCTCTCTGCCTCTCTGTCTCTCTGTCTCGCTGTCTCTCTGTCTCGCTGTCTCTCTACCACTCTCTGTCTCTCTGCCTCTCTGTCTCTGTGTCTCGCTGTCTCTCTGTCTCGCTGTCTCTCTGCCTCTCTGTCTCTCTGCCTCTCTACCACTCTCTGTCTCTCTGCCTCTCTGTCTCTGTGTCTCGCTGTCTCTCTGTCTCGCTGTCTCTCTGTCTCGCTGTCTCTCTGTTTCGCTGTCTCTCTGTCTCGCTGTCTCTCTGCCTCTCTGTCTCTCTGCCTCGCTGCCTCTCTGTCTCTCTGCCTCGCTGTCTCTCTGCCTCGCTGCCTCTCTGTCTCTCTGCCTCTCTACCACTCTCTGTCTCTCTGCCTCGATCACATTATCGAGAGTGTAACGTGATTGTCGTAGCAATACATTTTTCTCGATAACGTGAAAGCAATGAAAAGATTTAAGATGAAGTGAATTTAATTTGAATTCTTGTAGGCCTACTATGAAAGTTTCGGTGTTAATAACGTATGGTGGTGAGTCAATACAATACAAATATTGTACGAAGTGAAACGAAACCAGAGACGCTATGAACCAGAGATACAAATCCAGGGACGTATTTACAGGGGGGGGGAACCCGATGGTTGGAGCGTAGTGCTGGCCACATAACGTCCCCTGTATGCCGGACGTCTTACCCTGCCTCCCCTAAACTTCTTCTGTGGCACTAAAAGACCCATTAATATTAATTAACCTTTATGAAAATATGTCTTTATACCCAAGATCCTTGGCAAGATGAAGTTGATATCTTTTTCCATAGGTACAGGAAATTTTAAATTTTGCTTGACGAATGTATAACATTTGACGTCAAAAATTTTGTTTGTTTTTTAAGATATTATTGACTATAACAGGCTTCAATTAGAAGAATCGGTTAATTGTTTTGTCAAGTAATTTTGGAGTTAAGAGAAAAAACATACAAACACACACTTGAAATAATAACACTAAAGTGTAGAACTATAAACGAGAAAACGAGTAATGGTGAAACGAAAAGGCAAAAACATTTAATCAGATGACTAAAAACATATCGATCCTATCTATAGTATGAATGAATCACGACAAATGACATTAACGGCTGTAATTTTTAACACTTTAAACAATGACAAATGATAAGATCATGGTTATGTACATCAACAACAAAAACTGATTGTCATACACGTTAATTTTTTCCGGAGATAACTACAACCGATAATCGTCGACAAGCACGAAACATGATGTTAAATGTGATACCTTTGTGTGTACACAACAAGCGTACACAGGCAGGCAAACTACGCAGAGCTCAGAAGCTCCCGCCAAAAATGTTGACCTACGTTATTTAGGCACTTAGCAGATCTCTCCGTCTCTCTCTCTCTCTCACTCTCGGGTAAAGGTGATATGTGTGGGGCCCCAAAGTGTTCCTTGCACAAACAATAGGCCTGCAATAAACGTGACCCTCGAGAGGTCTTGGGGAACAGTTTTACAGCCTCTTCTCCTACCTGCAAGGATTGCCTTCATTTTGGAAACGGAAGAACTAGTTCCTTGTGTCATAAACTAGATCAATTTTAGTGTCTAAATCATTAATTGTACTACTAAACTTATCATCAACAATTGCTAGTGTGGTTTTCTGTATGTTGTCACAACGTGTTTCTACTGTGTTAATTCGCTCTTATATACTGACCCGATATGTCTGAATACAGTCATTCTTTAGCTCACGTACACGTACACGCTCTTTTGCCGTTTACAAATGCACACAATTACGTATATACAACTCTCTCTCTCTCTCTCTCTCTCTCTCTCTCTCTCTCTCTCTCTCTCTCTCTCTCTCTCTCTCTCTCTCCCTATCAAAATAGTTAACAAAATAATAAAAATTAAAAAATAAAAACATTAAAATAAATAACAGTTATGTCATGTGAATGAAGGAGGTTAATGTTGGGTGCGTGTGTGAGGGCGCACGCGCGCGCGCGCGTGTGTGTGACCGCGTGTTTATTCTGTTATGTTTACGATAACTGCATACGACAACGAAACAATATTTGTACTGTTGTCATGCTATCGTTTATTCATTTGTTAAGATGTGTGTTTGTGGGTGTGTGAACGTCGCGCCTGCTGTTGAGCGTGAATTGTGAACTGTTAGTTTGTAAGAGGTCAGTACTATAATTGTTTCTTACAACAATGACTGTGGGTAGATGTGTCAGATATAGAGGAGGTTGTAAAATACCTTTCTTAGGTTTATTTAATTGCACCCTAATAAGGGCCCCACACGTGTCACTTTTACCCCCCCCCTATCTCACTATCTTGTTTTGAGGAAAACGCCGCAGTTTAACTTTGGGGCAACTTTTATCTGTCCTAATCAATAACGATGACGACGACGACGACGACGATGATGATGACAACTGAGTGGGAGGGATTGAATTCTACTCTATATAGCCCAGAGCATATTTTAAGGAATTTGCTCTAGGCGGCATTAAACCAACCAATGTATATATATCAGAGCCTCCAGGTGGTCTAGTGGCTAACGCGGGCGATTGATGCGCTCGTGGTCCCGGGTTCAATTCCCGGCGGAGGTTCCGTACGGCGTGCACTCAGCGTCGTGAGGCAAACTGAGTAGGTGCTGAGATAACAGCGCCGCCTCCTGGCTGTGAAGACCGCAACTAGCGGCTGGTGGCGCGTAGTACTAGCCATACACCGTCACACTAACACAAAAGCCGTGCGGTACGCCTTGGTCCTTAACGGACTGTTGAGCGGAGGTTTAATTTAATTTTAATTTAATGTATATATATCAAGAAAATTTTGTAAATAAAAAAAGATGCACTGTTTGAAAATGTTTTAGAGTTTAATGTCCCTTCGGCTTGATTTTTTTTACCATTTCATTAATAACTTCAGGGTCACTGAATTGAATTGCCTATATTTCATACTACAAACATTGTGGCCATATAGTCTTATGTATGTAATGCTGTGTAATAACCCTGTATGTATACTGTAGTAAGAAAAAAGTCACTACTATATTAGCGTACACAGCTCAACAAATAATAAAACAACCTAAAATATAATAAATTAACAACATTCTTCGTCAAAATTTTTTTTTTTTGACCGTCTAATGGAAATCCGGCCCCACTCGTCAATCCCCCTCCCCGTAAATACCCCCCTGCTTACAAGAAAACGATGCATGTTTTAAACATGAGCTGTGTCCACAAATACATTCTGTTATTGCATTATTGTTTATGTAAAATGAAACAACACATAAATGTATGAATGCTTGTATGTGTGTCTGGTCTTCTGTTTCTTGACTTATGTATGGACACGTGCGCGCATGCGACAGCGCAGGAGTATAGGCCGCGAGGCTGTGCAGAAGCCATCCTCTCCGGGAGACGTCCTACTGTGTCCACCTCTTTCGCTCATACTTTAAGCTATTGCTGATCAAATCCTGAGAGGAAGCCAAAGGCTTACGTCAGATGTGCTATAGAGCAGTTTTCACCTAATCCCACGGAAACAACGTGATCTTTTCCGGAAAAGAACAATGGCTTTCCAAAGTAAAATTAATGTTAGAACAAATATTATTGTGGACGGAACTTCAGTAAAATATGTCATAGATATAAATAATTAGGCTGTAAAATTAGTTGTAAACTATTGAAGCATGAGGAGATTGTAAGATTTGTAAAGGCTCAACGAATACAATGGCTAGGTAACCGAGAGCGGATGGATGATCAGCGTATGCCAAAGAAAATCCTAAGGGCGCAAGTATATGAAAGCAGAAAGAGGGACCTACCTAGGATAAGATGATTGGATGATGTGCTAGAAGATCTCAGAAGAACGGATGTGAGGGATTACACTGAGATGCCAATGGACAAGAGACTTTGGAAAAGATTGGTGTTGAAAGCCAGGTCTCACGTTGGGCTGTAGTGCTAAGGAAGAAGAAAGTTAGTTACAAATATGAAGAGATATTATATATTTAACATTCCATTATTTCAGATGATATACAGTACAATAAATTGAAAATTAAAAGTAAGACAAGAGAAGAAACAAATAAAGTTCTAAAAAAAAAACATTTGTTGCGTGAGTTGAAGACTTAGAATCTGATTCGCAATGATAGGAAGCTGCAAGTTATTAAAATGATATTCCTACATCAGTATGAAATGAACGAATGATGTTTCTATTGTAAATGCTTTGACATAATTATAAATAACAACATGAAAAATGCATAATGAAACAGACTAGAAACCACACTAAAAACAAATTGTATCAACTGTTTAAAAGTCGATTATGTTTATGAAAATTAAAACCAGAATGCATTGAACACAATTGTATATGGATATGTAAGCATTTCATGATGAATAAACCCGAGACGTACCCATAATGTGACAGTAAAGTGAGCAAATACACAGCCTGAGGTACACTCGGGCTGCATCCACTAAGCAAAAGTATACTCCCCAACATATTATATGTGGGCTTAGACGGGAAAGTGTTAATACACTGGAATATCCCTGTGCTCTTTCATTTACCTGAAATTCCCAACATTAACAAACATACTGGTGCCTGGTTTTTCAAGTACCTAAGCAATGGTATTGTGCCAATAGCCTCCATAAAAATGCTTTGTTTTCCTTGTCTCCCATATTATTACACATCATTCTACAGTAGTTCCTAAAATTGTAATTTGTCTTTACTTGTGAGTATCTTTTAGCATTTACTTGTAAACAGATTAATTGACACATTTCCATTTACTGGTACAAAGTACTCATAATATGTTAACTACATAATGCACTATTCCGGCTATGAAATACTATATTTTGAGACACGATTTTAATTCATTTGTACTTGAGCCTGAACTTTTCTTGTCAACAAGCTTCTTCAGAGACTCTGACAACACTTGGTATAGTGCAGTGTTCGAAAGTTAGAATAGTGTGTTAGGTAGTCGTTGATATATGGATGTATTATGGACAACAAAATTCAAGAACACTGCAGAAAGAAACTCATTTCTCCAAAAACTGCAGAAAATACATGGAAGCATAAGATAAGCTTAGAAGGCAATTTATTGCAAACACAAAATAAATTTAATTGTTTTATATTTTTTTAAATTTGGGTGTTGTGTATTTGGAGGTACCAAGAAAACTCAGATACCTTCAGAGCAATACACAAGGGCACGTGGTCATAAACCAACACTCTCTTCCATAGATATTTGATAAGATTATGTAAATTACTTAATAGTGTCTTCTAATACCATGAATGCACTATTTTGTTGGGCTGTGTATAGGTATGTTTTTATGTGCATTGTTAAGCGAATTAACAACTAGTTAGGTTAAAATTTTATTTTAATTTTAATTTTAGTAATTTCAGATATACTGCATTTACTTAATCGTTCATAGAGATCTAATAAACATATCATAGAATGAATTCACAAATGAGTCAAGTGTTTCATATTAAAATACCATGTGCTTGGAACTGGCTTCTTGGTAAGCCGTAGAATGAAAGAAAACATCATTGATTTTAAACACCTTACACCTAGAATGTGTAAAATAAGACTCAGGGGAACCTTCTTTAATTATACTATAATAAACGTACATGCCCCAACTGATGATAAGCCAGAGGAGGAGAAAGATGACTTTTATGACTTGCTGAAGAATGCATATGCCAGCAGCCCTAGGCATGACATAAAAATAATGATAGGTGACTTAAATGCCAAAGTAGGAAGCAGCCATGCTTGTAGTAATATAGGAAAGTATAGTTTACACTCTGAACACTCAGACAATGGTTTCAGACTATTGAACTTCGCAGTTCGTCAAAATATGATCATAGGAGGGACTTTCTTCGATCACAAAGACATACATAAGGGCACATGGTCCTCTCCAGATGGGAGAATGGTCAATCGAATAGATCTTGTCCTATGGATGGCCGCCATAAGTCAGACTTACAAGATGTTCGAGTTTACAGAAGTGCCAACATGGACAGCAATCACTATCTCCATGTTGCAAAACTGAGAACTAGAATCTCCAATAATAGAAATGAAAAATGAATAAATACTGTTAGATACAATACAGAAATACTAAAGGAAGAAGAAATAAAATGGAAGTTCGAGGAAGTTACTAATGAGAAAATTAGACAGTGGAGAATTGAATGCCGTGAGGAACAAGATATAGAAAACCACTGGCTTAATCTAAAAAACATATTAGGGACCACGGGAGAAGAAATCATTGGTTTGAAGAAGAGACATGAGCGAGATGAGTGGTTTGATAAGGAGTGTGAAGAGGCAACTGAATTCAAAAACAAGACATACAAATTAATGATCCAAAAGAAATGCACTAAGGCTGTTCAAGAGGAATACAAGAAAATCAGGCGGATGGAAAAGAAGATTCATAGAGGAAAAAGAGGGAGTATGTGATGAGACAAATAAAAAAGATAGATGAATATAAGAGTAAAAGGCTGGGCCAAGATATGTACAGGAAGGTGAATGATATGAGACAGGAATTTCAGCCTAGAACAAATGCCTGTAGGGATAATATGGTGGCCTTGTGAGTGATACTGCTGGCGTAATCAGGAGATGGACAGAACACTTCGAAGAGCTGCTGGGCTCAGTTGGGGAGGCTTCAATGGGGGCATCTGAGGACGATAGAGAGGAGTTGGTGCCATCCTATGACGAGGTGTATGAAGCTCTAGAAAAGCTTAAAAATAACAAGGCAGCAGGTTCCGATGGTTTACCAGGGGAACTAGTAAAGAGCGCAGGAGGAGATTTCATAAAGGAATTTGCCCATCTCATAGAGCGAATATGGCTAGAGGAAGTTGTTCGAACCTTGTACTGTATTTCTATATCTGTGTTGTAAGTACCGCATTGCCACACGCACGGATGACGTCACGTTGCTTATCTACCGCCGCCAGCCGGCAGCTGGGCGCACGGTGGTCAATTTTTGTTCAGTTATTTTAGATACTCCGAGCTGTACACTCGTTAACATTACTCTTCCAGCCGCGACTTCTGGATCTCATTATTCAATTATTCGTCATGTGCAACTTGCACTAATTTAATTCAGGCGACTTCCGTCTATTTATTATGGCGTTTGACTTTTATTAAAACTTAATTAACGGGCGTTATGGCCAGAAAAACATCCGCACGTGTCAGCAATAACATCTAAAATATAAAGTTGTCAATAAATGAACATTATATAAATTCAATACAGTCCACTCGTTATACTTTCAACCCAGCCCTCTTCACTTAGCGTCTCCTGGAACAACTCGAGAAACTTCAAGAGCTTCCAGTGAGCCGCTCATCACCAAAGACATCACAACAAAAATTTTTAACTTTCCAAATCTGACACATTTTCTAAGTTTGACATCCACAAAAAAAAAATTTTTTTAAACTACAACTTACCTTGATGACCGGCTCACTTGTTCACTCGAACTAGGAGAAGACTCCTAGTGGAAGAATGTCCACATGCGGGGTAACCATTGGGGAATCGGACGAATGAGGCGACCTCAAATTTTTTTTTGTTTTGTTTAAATTCAACAATTACCAATTTATTGCTTCTGTTTGAAATAATAAATCATATACAATATTTCATGTGACAGTATTCCATTAGGAATATATAAAATGTATAACATATTTAAAATATATGACATCGTATTCAGAATTTAAATTTCAAAATATTCAAAATTCAATATTTAAAAAAATATTCCATTAAATTATATAAAATATGTAAAACATTTTAAAACTCTTACATGGCATGCAAATCACCATTGACATCCACCCTTTTACCTTCACCCATAGAATTTCCTTATTTGGAAATAAATACACTAACCTTGATAAGTACAAAGAGTAAATCCAGAGGTTTTAGAAATATAACATTTAATAACACTAAGTCTTTTTTTTTCCTTTTAGTCCCCCTCTGGTTGTACTATAAACACTTTCAATAATATCAACAATTTTATAAACCATTTAACAAGCATTAACAAGCAATTCTCTCCTACAACAATTTAAACAAACATATTACATAACGACATGCGCCCTCTGAAATCTAATTCAAACTTTAAAAAAGAGAATCATATAATTAGGAAAATATAATGCAAACCTAAGATAGGTGATTATACACTCTGTGTGGAATTCACAAGTGCATGTGCTCAGTTTTCCCTAAACCTGCATAAACTTGAGTAGCACAAAGGCTTGCAGATTTCAGAGTGCACCATTATTAAGAAACTAACAAATAGTCAGGTACATATATCTCTCAGCCATGTAATATGTTGTGTGCATGGAATTATGACCCTATACATATACAAAAGAATTTTCACAGTGACTGTAAATGGATAGCGAATGAAATTAAATATGAGTACATACATCTACCAAAGATTTTAAAAGGTCACTGTACCTTGATAGAGAATTAACAATACTATGAGCATATAAATCTACAATTCTTATAAATATAAAAATAGTGAAAATTTCATCTTGTACAGCAGTTCAGTCATTTTTATTAATAGGCTGAATGCTCCTGAATTACAGTTCTAGTACAGGGCAATTGTTACAATTGTAGGTGATCTGCAACTCTTTCATAATCAGATTTACAAGTTCCAATAAAAGGCTGCCACAAGATAAGTTCCACACAGATTATAGTAAAAGGTATACTAGAAATTACAAATTACGGCACACCAGCACGCAACATTTTTGGTCCAACCGAACCGGATTTCATAGTTTTTCGTCCACAAGCGACAACATTTTCTGGTCCACTAATCTGGATTTTATTTCCGCCTTATGGGCAACATTGTGGGTCACTACTTCAAAACATTTATTTCATTGGGCAAAGGTCCTAGTTCCCGAAAAGGTTTCAAAATTCAAAAACTCTCAAATTTAAATTGTTGACCGTGGCATGCCATTTATCACCGAAAAACCTACTTCAAACAAGTGACTACCAAGATACAACAGAACGGCAGAGCTGACACGACAGGAATCGTCAAGGCAGTTATACAGTACCAGCAATTCCACAACTGTAATGTACGCTGATATACGATGACAGACTTCATCGAACCAGCACGAACAGGCGGGTCACCAACAGCACAGGATTGACGGACGGACTCAGATCGGAACCAACAGGACCACAGCAGTTCGTAACACGCTAGGATTCCACGTGACTATGAACCTTTTACTTATTAGTATAACTATTTAAATAATGTATGGACATAACGTTCTAAGCAATATTTCATATTCAACATGTTATTTTTGACACCTTTGTGTAAACATATATCATTATTATTTAACATATTTTCGAAACTATTTAGCAACTCATTGTGAGTTCAAGCATCGAGACAAGACTATATGTATTATTATTATTATTTAAATTCATAATTTCAATAATTCTTAAATTCTAATAGAGGCTGTTTTAATAGAGATAATAAGCATATGTTGTAGCAAGTATTCTGTTAAGCTATATAACGATCGCTAGCTACTGCACCTTATTCAGATTTTATCAAAATTTAAGTCCATTGTTCACCTGCTCTGCGCTCAAATTATTCTAAATTATATATAATTAGTAAAATAGTTTACCTTTTTCTTGTCCGTCTGGTGGCCTTTTCTCTATATTTCATTCAACGCGTTTCAGGACATATGCCCCATCATCAGGATACCCCTTGTTGAAGTTCGTCGATCGTTAAAATATTAAAAACACTGTACACACAATTCTACACATAACAATAAATATAATATAAACATCACGATATAATACACACGATATCGGTGGTCGACTATAGCATGTCGTGGTGCGCACCACCGATATCTGTGTTGTCTAAAATCTGGGTATTTTATGTGTTTTTATGTTTATATTATATTTATTGTTATGTGTAGAATTGTGTGTACAGTGTTTTTAATATTTTAACGATCGACGAACTTCAACAAGGGATATCCTGATGATGGGGCATATGTCCTGAAACGCGTTGAATGAAATATAGAGAAAAGGCCACCAGACGGACAAGAAAAAGGTAAACTATTTTACTAATTATATACTATAAGTGGCTTGGATACCGAAAAACATGGCTCTAAATTATATTTTAAATTGTAATTATGGCGGATGTAAAAGCTTTAATATAGAAGCGAGGCACTATTAAAGCTTCGATATCCCGCGTAAACACCTTCGCTGACAATTTCGATTTGGAAACCAGCGACCATCATGCGCTGAAAATAAAACTTCGACATTTGATGGAATTATCCACCAAATACGATGAAATACAATCTCAAATGGAATCCGAGGAAGCGGATTTTGCATTAGCAAGTGATAGAGTCCAAACTGAGGACGATCTTTGCAACATAGAATGTAAGTTGCAACACTTGTTGGAGCAAGCAGAGCATGTGAATCAAAAACCCTTAATTAATGCTGAAAGTACGCATCTTAACCCCCCCCCCATACAGTTGGAACCGATCCAATTACCTCGGTTTGCGGGAAACATTATTGAGTGGCAGCATTATTTTAATATCTTTCTCGAACTAATACACGTCAGAACCGACCTGACGGACATACAAAAACTACACTATTTGCACTCGTCATTATCTGGCGAGGCGCTGAACGTAATAAAATCACTGCCAATTACTCATGAAAACTACGCGGTGGCTATCGATCTGTTAAAAAATAGGTATGACAGTAAATTAATTGTCTCCGCCCACCATGTCGGGAATGTCCTGGCCGTCCAATTGGTTCAACAAGAATCCCAAATTAGCGTTTCCAGATTCATTGATGAAATAACAGCCAATATCAATGCGTTAAATAACCTCAACTTACCAGTAAATACATTCGAAATCATTGTTATTCATTATTTGGCTCAAAAACTCGATAGTTACACTCTTCGGTTGTGGAAAGAGAGCTTGTCAGAACATAAATTCCCTGATTTTAATAATTTTATAAAATTCTTAAATACACGCAGACAATTATTACAAAACCTTGATAGCGCCACTACTTCAGCGAGCAAGTTAAATGGTAGTGATAAGACTCCTTATCGCAAGGCAATTAAACCGATAAGCGCTCCTAGGGGGGCATTCCACTCTCATGTCGGAAATAATTTATGTAAATTATGTAACGGGAAACACAGAATTACTGATTGCTCACAATTTACATCGCTTACTATCCCTGAAAGAAAAAACATTATAATAAAAAACAACTTTGTTTAAATTGCCTTCGTCCGGGCCACGAAAGTTCCCACTGCCCATCAAAATTTTCTTGTAGAAAGTGTGCGAAGCGTCACCACACCATGATTCACTTGTCTAACAAAAACGGATCTTCCATTAACAACCAATGTTCACTAAATTTGCAAACGAATAAGTCAATATTGTTATCTACCGCAGTCTGTATGACAACTGATCATGCCGGTAGAAAGTTCCCAGTTAGAATTTTATTGGATTCCGGCTCGCAAGCGAACTTCTGTACTGTGGATTTCGCACGTCGAATGGGCCTTAAATTGGTTAAATCTTAATTGCCCATAACGGGTATAAACAACTCACTGTCCCAGGCTGACTTCAGTACAAGAGTAAGGTTACAGTCTCGCTATAAACCTTTTACTTTGAACGTACATTGCGCCGTGCTTCCCAGCATAACTAATAATCTACCGGCGGAATCGTTTGATCTCGCCTCTTTATATTTACCGAAGGACGTATTCTTAGCTGACCCACACCTCAACTTCTCGTCGCAAGTCGATGTATTGCTCGGTGCTCAGTATTATTTGCAAATAATCGAACCTATTAAATTTATCCGCGGCCCGCACTTTCCCATAATTCAGGAGACTAAGCTAGGATTCATTCTAGCAGGTAATTTACCTTTCAATGTCGACATGACTAAACCGGTTTCATCCTTTATGGTCTGTAAAGATGATAGTGAGATTTCATCGCAACTAAGGGAATTCTGGAAGATGGAGGAGATCTCTAGTCGTGATCCCTCCTCTGAGGACTCAGCATGTGAAAAGCATTTTGTGACAAATACTGTCCGCAATCACGAAGGAAGATTTGTGGTATCCCTGCCCCGCAGGTCAGACAAGTCTCATTTGGGCGATTCTCTTCGCGGAGCAATCCGCAGGTTTCAGTCGCTAGAGTTTAGTTCAAGCAGAACCCTGCCCTTTACAAAGGCTATAGCGAGTTCATGCGTGAATACTTGAAGCTTGGTCATATGTCTTCCCTTAATGAGTACGATTTGTCGCTTGACAAATCAGACACTTTTTATTTGCCTCATCACTCAGTCTTTAAGGGTTCTAGCATAACCACTAAGTTACGTGTTGTTTTCGACGGCTCCGCTAAAACGACAAATAATTTGTCCCTCAACGATACTCTGATGGTCGGTCCCACGATCCAGCAGGATCTGTTCTCGATCATGGTTCGTTTCCGTACCCAACGATACGTCCTCATTGCAGACATTGAAAAAATGTATCGACAAATTTTGGTTAACCCAAAGGATTCCAATTTGCAGCGTATCGTTTGGCGTGACGCACCGCATAAGGAACTCTAACATTACGCTTTAAGGGCAGTCACTTATGGGACTGCAAGTGCCTCTTTTCTTGCAACTAGATGTCTGGCTCAGATAGCCCACGAAAATAAATCCGACCACCCTTAGCCATAGCCAATGATTTTTATGTAGACGATCTTATGACGGGATCGGACGATCCGAACGTGCTATCTAAAATGAGGTCCGACATCGTGGATTTGCTAAACAGATATGGTTTTACTTTACATAAATGGTTTTCTAACGACCAGAACATTATGGCCTCTCGCGCCCACGTTTCCCATGACTTTAGCAAAAATCAAAACGTGCGTACATTGGGAATCCAATGGAGCGTTAACGAAGACAGTTTTTTATATACCGTTCGGGGTGATGACAATTCGGCCGTGTTCAACAAAAGAAGTGTGTTGTCGGTCACTGCAGGGATTTACGACCGGTTGGGTCTTATTGGCCCCATTACGTTTTGGTGCAAGCATTTTGTACAACAGTTGTGGTTGGCGGGCACGAGTTGGGACGAACCCTTATCTGGCTTATTATCCAATCAATGGTTGGAACTCTACTCTCAATTAGTTTCTGACACTCATTTTAAAGTTACGAGGTCGGTTAAGAGTCTAAACAATTATCAAATCATTTCATTACAGCTTCACGGATTCGCCGACGCGTCGGCTAAAGGTTACGCGTGCTGTACTTATGTGCGGGCAGTCTATTCGAACGGCGCCATATCTTCAAACCTGTTATGCGCAAAATCTAGGGTCGCTTCGCTGAAACAGATAACGCTACCCCGGCTTGAACTTTGTGCTTGTTTATTGCTGGTGCAGTTAACTTCTAAAGTTTTAGACGCCGTCAACTACAAATTTGACGAATTATATTTCTATTCGGACTCGATGATAGCTTTACATTGGATACATCAGCAATCTTCCCGCTGGAAGGTATTTGTAGCCAACCGTGTCGCGGAAATACAGCGTCTTATTAACCGGGGAACTTGGCATCATGTATTATCATCTGACAACCCTGCCGACATTTTATCACGCGGTTGCCTCCCTCGTAGTTTGCACAGCCAACCTCAATGGTGGCATGGTCCGTCCTGGTTAGCCTATGAGTCATCATCATGGCCCATTAGTGCCTTTGATACTCATGCGCCCTGTACTTACCCCGACCTGGAGCAAGAACGTCGTAAGCAGGTCCAAACCTCACTAATTGTCTCCTCTTCCACCCCCAGCTATGTTGAAAATTATTCATCCCTTACAAGACTCATCCGCGTCTTCGCATATTGCCGCAGATTTATTCGTAACTCTAGGCTCCCGGTTGTTGACAGGGGCACTTCCTTTTTGTCTGCTCAAGAGTTGCATGATACACTTTTGTTCTTTGTTCGCCAGTCTCAGCATTTGCACTTCGGCATGGAGGTTAAGGAGCTTGAGGCACATCGCTGCATTCCCAGCAGCAGTAAAATTCTTTCACTCAACCCCTTCTTGGATGACACAGGTATTTTGAGAGTGGGTGGACGCCTGCAGCTCTCCCAACTTAACTACGCGAGCAAACATCAAATGATTTTGCACCCGCATTCTCATTTCACCAAATTAATCATAGAGTATGAACATCTCCGTTTGTTGCACTCTGGGGTGCAATTGACCCAGTCCTCTCTCAGACAGAAATATTGGATTATTAACGACAAATCTTATATCCATTCAGTAATACATAAATGTATCATTTGCTTCCGTTACCGTGCTAGAGGCGCGAATCAATTATTGGGTCAGTTACCCCCTTCCAGGGTCACGCCTGCTAAGCCATTTTCCCAATCGGCCGTGGACTACGCCGGTCCCGTACCTTTACGCCATGGCGGGCAGCGCTCAAAATCCACGTCAAAGGCATATATTGCGTTATTTATATGCATGTGCACAAAGGCCATTCATTTGGAACTTGTATCAGATCTCACCTCCAACGCCTTTATAGCGGCCTTAAAAAGGTTCATCGCGCGCAGAGGTATTCCCGCGCAGATATTTTCGGATAATGGTACGAATTTTCGTCGTGCCAGCCGCACCTTACACGATTTATACAGGTTTCTAAATTCTAAGGGAGTTGAGCAATCTACTCAGGAGTTTTGCGGTCCCCGCGGTATCAAGTGGTCCTTTATTCCACCCTCAGCCCCTCATTTCGGTGGTTTGTGGGAAAGCGGGGTGAAAAGTGTCAAATATCATTTACGTCGCGTGATTCGCGGTACTATCTTGAATTTTGAGGACTATTCTACAATTCTCACTCAAATAGAGGCTTGCCTTAACTCACGCCCTTTATTTGCTATATCCAACGATGCTAGGGACCCTGAACCCTTAACTCCCACTCATTTCTTGGTTGGTGCTCCACTGACGGCACTTCCGGAGCCCGACTATACCCAAATCAATAATAGTCGTTTGGGCAGGTGGCAGCTGCTCCAAAGATTTACACAATCCATCTGGAAACGATGGTCCAAAGATTATCTGCACCAGTTGCAGTAACGCAACAAATGGCTCACTACGTTAAAGAATTTAAATGTTGGACAACTTGTCCTCATTCTAAACGATAATTCCCCCCCCCTTCAATGGAAACGCGGGGTAATTACTAATGTTTTTGCGGGTCAGGACTCCATAGTGCGCGTTGCCGAAGTTCGCACCGCACAGGGCATCCTACGTCGACCCATCCATAAGTTATGTCCCCTTCCGGTGGACTCAGACTAATTCGCATTATCATGCATCATTGTTCTGAACAATTTATCATGTTTTTTATTGGTTGTTTGTATTGTATTATTATTAAGTTTTTATTATTGTATTCCTATGTATCATTATTATGTTATTGAATTTTTTGTGACTATTATTATGCTATTATATACTATTAATTATTATGTCAATCGTTGTATTATGTATACTCATGTTATGCATTTTTATATCCTTTCGGATATGCCTATCTTACGGCTATGTATCATTGAATTTGATATCATTATATCAATACTATGCATGTATATTATCATGTTCTTTCTCTATTGTATTTACGATGGTAATGTATCTTTAAATTGTTAGTCTACTATTATTGTATCTGCTACTATGTCGTTATTATTGTATTACTATATTGAGTAAGTTTTTGAGGATGTTTTCTTTATACAAATTAAAGGATGTCGCTTATTTTGTGTCAAAGATTAAATGTATGTATTTACCAACCATATGTTAATGTTTCGAAGAAGATTATGTTAGTTATATAAGCACTATTACGTTTATCATGAGCTTTAGTTTGTACGTTTTCAGCAAAGAAATTGTTTTTTTTTTACTTTAAGTTTGTTCTGACAGCTTAATTAAGTTTGTTATTTATAAATTTCTTGTGTCAGAGACTATTTACGTTAAGCAAAGGTCAATTTATTTAATTTGTAAAGCTTTCAAGTATTTTACGTATTTTCTTTGTATACAACATTTGATGTAATTGTGATTTATGTTTCACATAATAACTTAAATTCCAAAATCGTCCCGATTTTGAGCGGGCAGTATGTTCGAACCTTGTACTGTATTTCTATATCTGTGTTGTAAGTACCGCATTGCCACACGCACGGATGACGTCACGTTGCTTATCTACCGCCGCCAGCCGGCAGCTGGGCGCACGGTGGTCAATTTTTGTTCAGTTATTTTAGATACTCCGAGCTTTACACTCGTTAACATTACTCTTCCAGCCGCGGTTTCTGGATCTCATTATTCAATTATTCGTCATGTGCAACTTGCACTAATTTAATTCAGGCGACTTCCGTCTATTTATTATGGCGTTTGACTTTTATTAAAACTTAATTAACGGGCGTTATGGCCAGAAAAACATCCGCACGTGTCAGCAATAACATCTAAAATATAAAGTTGTCAATAAATGAACATTATATAAATTCAATACAGTCCACTCGTTATACTTTCAACCCAGCCCTCTTCACTTAGCGTCTCCTGGAACAACTCGAGAAACTTTAAGAGCTTCCAGCACGCAACAGAGGTAATGTCTGATGAGTGGAACAATGGGGTAGTGTGTTTAATACATAAAAAGGGTGATCTGCTCACATGTAAAAATTATAGGGGCATCTCTCTACTTAATACAGCATATAAGGTATTGTCCAACATCATATTTTCTAGGCTGCTTCCCTACGCTGAAGAAAACATAAAATGGATTCACTAGGAATAGGTCAGCAACATACCAAATATCTACACTAAGGCAAATCCTGGAAAAAACGTTGGAATATGGAGTAGCCGCTCACCATCTCTTTGTGGATTTCCAGTGGGCATAGTCAGGATAGAGCTATGAAGGAGTTGAATATACCATCAGAGTTGGTGGGTATGGTTGGAGTAGCTATGTCCAATTCTAAGTGCCAAATCAGAATACAATCAAATCTATCTAACTACTTAAAAACATTGAATAGGCTGAAACAAGGAGATGCCTTAGCGTATCTGTTGTTCAACATAGCTCTAGAAAAGGTCATCAGGGATTCAGGAATTCAAACTAGCGGACACATATTTCACAAGGAGGTACAGCTTCTGGCATATGCCGATTACATTGACGTCATAAGTAGGTCTGAATCTGGCTTAAAGGAACCCTTTCAGGAACTGGAGTTGTCCGCTAAGGCTATGGCTTGGTTATAAACCAAAGCAAAACCAAATATATGGTTGTAGGTGCCAACACTCATGCCCTGTCCCTGCGCATTAATGATTATGAATTTGAAAAGGTTCAGGGTTTTCCATATCTCGGGTCATATGTGGACTCTGGAAATGACTCCTCTAGAGACATTGGAAAATGGATATTATCTGCTAATAGGTGTTACTACGGACTGGTGAAAGATTTTAAGTCAAAATTAATAAGTAAAGAGACAAAACCAACCCTATACAAGACCTTGATCAGACCAGTCCTGATGTATGGCTCGGAATGCTGGGTGCTAAAAAAACAAGATGAGTAGAAACTATCCGTGTTTGAGAGGAAGGTACTGAGGAGAATCTATGGCACTGTGAAGGAAAACGACATTTAGAGGCGACTGCATAATCGAGAGTTGTACGAAAGGTTTAAAGATCTTCCGATCGTGCAATTCATACAAATTAACAGATTGCATTGGGCCGGACATGTGCAGAGAATGGCGGAGGATAGAATCCCAAAAAAAATCATGAATTATTTGCTGATGGGAAGGAGAAGGAGGGGAAGACCGCATACAAGATGGCCTCCTTGGTAAGGAGGCAGTGAGGCTGGGTGCAGCAAACTGGTGGACATTGGCCGGGAGTAGAGACCAGTGGGGACAATTTCTTTTGGAGGCCAGGGCCCGGACTGGGCTGTAGTGCTGAGAATGTATGTATGTATGTTTCATATTAAAAAAACATTTACCCTTTACACGTTACACTTCAGACGATGTTAAAATACACAGAAAATTGTTACAATTTTGAAATAACTTTTAGTTATTTTACAGCTGTTTTGATATTGTATACTGTATATGAAAAATTATATTATATGCCAAACATGTATGAAATTCATTATATTTGGAAAAAGGTATTTATTAATTTCAATGTATGAAATTAATTACCAATCAAATTATGAAGAATAAAATGTATCTTCATTTGTGTTACAAATAAATTATAAAGATATCATATATGTTTCATCAGGTTCTAAGTAAAGACTCACCAGTATATACAATATTTTAATCTCCTTTGACTATAACAGTAAAGCTTTCACAGACAGGGTTATCTTCAGTAAAATTATTTCCTGGGCTGTTGAGTCATGGTTCTCTTCTTGCAGAGCTAAACATTTTGACTGCAGCTGCAGCAGTCATCTTCAGTGGTCTTCTGTTCTGCTCCTCTTGCAACTACTGGTCGCATCATCATTTAGTCACCAGAGGAACAAAACAGAAGCCCACTGAAGATGACCGCTCCAGCTGCAGTCAAAATGTTTGGCTCTACAAGAAGATGACCACGGCCCAACAGCCCCAGAAAATAATTTTACTCCTTTGAATAGTTTCTTATTCAGCAATATAAAAAACATGCGGGTTTCTAACATTAATAAATCTGTGTACAATAGAACTGAAAATAAGGGCAACCACAATAAAATCTGCTATACAGAATTCAAAGGGAAGCTGAATAGAAGTGGAAAAGAATCAAGAGATAATACAATAACTCTTCATAATTCACAATTGGTATAATGAAGAGTTATACTAAAATATATCAAAGAATTAAATTTAGATTGCCTAAATCAAATGAAGGTTCGGTAAAAAGTGATACATGTGGGGCCTGAAAGAATGTCTCAAGTGAGAAATTAGGGTGCAATAAAAATAAACCTAAGAAGTGTATTTTACAACTTCCTTTATACCTGACACATCTGCAACACAGTACTCACTGTAAGAAACAGTTCTAGTATTCGGCCGTTACAAAGTAATACTTCACAATTCATGCTCAATATGCACGCTTGGAGTTTACACATACACACATGTATAGTAGTGTAAATGTTTCAGAAATATGTAAAACTGCATTATCATTGTTGTACTAATGTATAATACACAAGAGCCAACAAATTCTTTCACTTGAATGTAGAATTTATAAATGAATTAATTTGATCAATTTTTCCTAATATAAGCAGTTTTAGTTATTAAACTTGTTACTGAATCTATTGTTTGTTCACAGTAGTATTTACCATCATACAGAACAGAATATCTCTAAATATAAATAATTTATAGGCATAATTTAAAAAAAAAAATTAACTCAGTTGTTCAAAAAATAGATATTTTGCAGCGTCTGCACAAGTTTGAAACTCTAAATCAATGTGATGGGTAAAATCTATTATTTCAATACATAAACATTACTTAGTGAAAAATAAATAATTGAGAATAATTAGTGTAGCTCATATCATTAGACTAAATTGTTTGTGTGCACCCACATGACAAACAAGTCCCCTTGCCAGACATAAATTAATATGTTAACAAAAACTGTAGTAAACCTATTTGAGACAAACCTACTCCATATGAATGACTCTATAACGAGCATTTTTCTTTATATGTCTATTATGGTGTTGGTGGGAGGGCACTTGAGGGTAAATGTGAGAGAAGTAGTGTGTACACACACACACACACACACACACACACACACACACACAAATGTATGTATGTAAATTTGTGCATTTGGAATAGCGCATGTTAGTGTAGGTGATCTGAATAATCACTATATTCAGATATATTTGCTTATATAAGGAACTACATCTACTGTTTCCAAAATGATGAGTGAGACAATATTTGCAGGTAGGAGAAGAGGCTGTAAAACTGTTCCCCAACACTTCTCGAGGGTCACATTTTTTATTGCAGACCTATTGGCCACTCAAGGAACACTTTTTTGAGCCCACACCCTATAACTTTTTTCCAAAGGTTCAATTATAATGGAAAAACTGTTTGAACTGGTAGATATACTCAAGTACACCTATTAAAACTAATACACCACTTGTTGGCAAACAAAAATCCTTAGTAGATTTTTTTTATTCATAAGTGCCTTAGTAAGACAGAAAATTTTAGAAAATACTGGATCCAAGTGTATTACAAGAAAGGATTACGTGCTGCACCCATAGCCTACTGGGTTGTTTATAAACTATGTAAAATGCCTATTGTGATGAAACTTCAATAAAATCTGATAACAGAAAAATGCATGTATACATGTGAGGAGCAAACAATCAAACCATGCTTTCTCCGTCAGATCAGACTTTTCAGAAAACAACAAAAACATGTAATCTCATTTCAGACACCTGACAGAGTAACAATTTTTTTTTGTATTTACGCGTATATTGGCATTCTTGTATTTTAAAGCATATTCATTCAGATCAGCTGTGCAAGACTGTTATATTATTTTGACTTTGAAATTTGGAGAAAACACATTTTGAATGAACTGTTTTGAGAAAGCATATGTTCTGAATGTGTGCAGTCATGTTGACTGATTGAAAAATATTTACCAATTTATCAAATTTATATTTATGAAAGCAAAAATAAGTCAAAAACAAAAATTATAATAGTATTATAATTATAAATATCTTTAGGAACTACAAAAATAAATAACAAAATCATTAATTATATGTCTAAAAATTACTGTAGTAAAAAATATTTTTTATGTCCATTAAATAAAACTAATTAAGAGCTGAGAATGACATTTTTAAAGTTCTAACACGGGAAATGAAAACTATTACCTCTGATCAGGAAGTATAACTGATCTTAATATTACAGTAGAACCTCTGTTAACCAAAACAAAGGGAGGGAGGCGGTTCCGGATAACAAAAATTTTGGATACTAATTAAGATGTAATTTTTAATGTTTGAGGTAAAATATCTGAAAGCAATATACAAAATTATCAAAAGGTTTTAATAAAAATCAAACTATTTACATAAAGTCATTTTTATCACTAGTTTTATGATTTTTTTTAAACTTCTACTTTTCTTTGCTTTTTCTTTTTATGTTGCTTTCTTGCAGCAATATCTTGCCATCGCTTTAAAGTAAAACAGAATTAATGAACTACTTAGAGTACTTAAAGTCTACAATGTTTCAAATTTTAAGTCTCTAATCAAATCAAGTAATCAACTAATTTTTTACCTCAATCATCTACTAAAATTAACTTTTATAAGACAAAAATTAACACAATCTATGTTTATCAATACATATGTGATAGGCCTAAAATTGTCGTGAAAATAAACAAAAAACAATAATATGTCTAAGATCATAACCAATCATAAGTGAAAGAGTGAGGCTTGCTTCTAAAATGGCTTAAGTAGTGCAAAGTTTTTTTCTTGCTTTCATTTGAGCAAACTGAGCAATAACATCTGAAAAATTAATACTGTTAGCCAATTCATTTTCAATAGCTAAAATTGCCAAATTATTAAGCCTTTCTTGTGAGGTAGTGCTTCTCTTCCCAAGTTTTCAGTGAATTCACTAACCTGCTGAAAGATTTTTCAGCAGACAAAACTGTAACTGGAATAGTACAAAAAAGCCTATGGGCAAGACAGAAGTTCACAAATATAGCTTGAAGGTTTTTGTCATAAATAGATAGGAGTAGGCTTAGTAGAATTTTTTAAGATTCAAACACTGTTATATAAATGTTCTTCAAGTGTAATATTTCTTAAAAGAGATACATTCCCAAGTCATTTTTAAACTCGCTAACGAGAACTTTTACTTTCAATTCTAATTCATCATTTCCCATGTCAGTAAAATTCAAAACTGGTGCAAACAAGTCATGAATTGAAATAACTGCAGTGAATCTTGTTTTTATATCATCCATTATAAAGTCTAACACTGTGTACATGACTGAGGGTTTAAATTTATTTTCTTGATCTTTGTTTACTGAAAAATCACTACTGGATTGATCCATACTTTTCTTCTGCCTTTTGGCAGATTCAGGAGGAACTTTTATTAGTTCTTCTGCAACTAATTTTGCTTCTTCAATTATCCTGTCAGGGTTATCAGAGAACAATTGCAATTCTGTCAGCAAATCTTCCATTAGAGATACTTCAACTTTGAGTGTGATTTTTTTTTTTGTGAATAACACCATTTTTTTGGTCAATACATGAAAGCACTTGGAACCAAAAAGATGCCAACATTAAGCACCTTGTGGAATTGAAATATTTCTTAAGCCCTAATACGATGTTGTAGGCAGAGGGAGTTAGGCTAGAAGACATCTCTTCTAAAAATATAACTAACAATTTAAGTACTCTTGGATAGTGCTTAACTATCGGTTTCACAGCTTGGATACTCTCACTTCACCTTGTTTCAGAGAGGGTCTGTAGTGATAAAGGAATGTGCTTTTTCAAAACTTCCCAACGTGCAGGGCTGCTAGAGAAAAATCAGTAACGACCTGCAATATTTCCTAAAAATGTCATCACATCTGCATTGAGTTTTGCAGCATTAACACCCACAGGGTTCAAGGAATGTGCCCCACATGGTGAAAATGTTATGTTAACCACCTACAGTATGCAATATACAGAAAACCAACTTCCACTAACATCATTATACCTAACAATTCTGACCACCCACCACAACATAAAGTGGCAGCATTCTATTCACTATTTAACAGAATGTACAAAATACCCCTAAACAAACAAGAAACAGACAAAGAAAGAAATATAATTTACCAATTGCTTATGAAAATCGATATAATAAAAATACTGTAAACAAAATAGAAAATAATATCAAATATAAAATAAAAACTGAACAATTAAGAGTTAATCAAAATGAACAAAACAAAAATAATAACAACAATAAAAAATGGGCCACATTCACATACATAAATAATAAAACGACAAAGCTAACAAAACTGTTTAAAAACACAGACATTAAAATACCATACAAAACTAACAAAATTATCTACAAAAACTAAATAACCCACACAACAAAGATAATACAACAACCAATGGTATATACAAAATTGAATGCCAAGATTGCAATAAATGTTACAGAGGACAATCAAAAAACAACTGAAAAAACGTTATTTTGAACACCTAAACGCATACAAAAAACCAGAAATATACAAATCTAATTTGGCCACACATGCAATAAACACTGGACATGAATTCCCAGACATAATCAACATGACACTAATAAAACACATATCACACAAAGGCACCATAATCAACATTTGGGAAAATTTACAAATATACAAACATAAAACACAAACAAACTAATACCCGAACTAATACAAATCAATACAAAACATGACACAATTTTCAAAGCACTCAACATCGAAAATACACAAAATACTACTACATACACCACAATCACACACAATAATACCACTTTAAAATACCAGAGACCAACAAGAAACCACAATAACGACCAGCCAACACACAAATACTTCACCAGACGCAAAATCACGAAGGCTGAGGATGAGAACACAATGGTTCTCGAAACATGTTCCTAATAAGGGAAAAAAATATCTTGAGGTAATTTCAGTATAAATATTAAATATATTATATACATCAAGAAACGGACTGTAGCAAAAAGTATTTGAATAAATATAAATATATTTTTTTTTAATACTAAATTGCACATCTCATTATCTTCCAATAAACATACACATAAAAAAAGTCGTTTGAAATATTTCACTATCACACATAATTTAATCAGCCATGGAAAATAGTAAACAGGACAAATAAAGAAGGACGGTGCTACTTTCTGTATCTTTTATTTGTGAGTCTTATGCAGAGAGGTGAGTCTTATATAAATAGAAGTGGGACAATAATAGAGGCAAAAGTTTTCAAGAACTCTGATTGTAAGTGTTCTAAAAATTGTTACCAAAATGTCGATCAAGGAGAGAGAGAAAAAGTCTTTCATTCATTTCTTGCTTTGGCAGATAATGTTAAGCAAAATATTTACATTTGTGGACTTGTGCAAAGTGGAGAAGTTACACAGCGGCGACGCCAAGATTCATCAAGGGAACCCAAGTCAAAAACATACAAATATTTTTGAATACTAGTACATCTTCTATTCAAGTATGTAGATTATCCACAACTGATGAAGATGGTTTGTGGTACTTGAATATTTTAAACCACAGTTGTTTTTTATATGCATATGTTTATTAGAAAACTGAATTTAGTAAGTTTTCCAGCTATCCCTACTATAATTTTTTAACGTAACAGTGCCCTCTTACCCAATTATACAAAATTACTTAATTCAGTATATAATTACCTTTCCATATAAAGCTTATGATATAAATTCTAGTTATCTTTGTCAATTTTATTTTTATATTTGATTTTCCCTTCCTATAAATAATATGCTCATAAAACGTAATGACAGTAACAGTCTTTATATAGAAACTTCATTTTTTCTGTTGAGTTTCATTATGTTTAGTCACATAATAAAGTTTTCTAAGCTAAAAGATGTTTCTGAGTAATGTCATGCCCAAGAGTAAGTTTCCCTTTTTAATAGTAAACATGACTTAATCTGCGTATGTTGTTGATAGCAATTGTAGATTTTTTTACTATGTTACGTTAAGTTTTCATAAACATTTATTTCATCTTTACATGTTATCTACAACCATATTTTTATTGTAAAGTTACTATAAAGAAAATAAATCGATATAGTATGAATATTTATTAAAATGTGTATATGGGGGCCTCAGTGGTATGGTGACTTACAAATGCTCTCACTATTTCAGGGTGAATTGTTTCTCACATTCTCACAATGTCCAACTGGACTCTGAGCTTAGCCATCCATAGTGAATATATGGCCTCATCAGTTGGCTGACAAGGTCTTATGCTAGCTATATCTGGCCCTAAGTATTTTGTTGCCCCAGGAGGAAAGTAAAAGTACCGCCCCCTCTGTTTCAATAAAAAAAAAACTGACAAAAAATTATACTATAACTGGAAGAGAAATGAGTATCAGTTGTATCTCAACTTTAACTTTATTAATTTTTTTAAGGCATCTATTACGTAATAACTGAAGCCCATCCTCCCATTTTCAACTTCCCATTCAATTAAAAGTCTGTCAGTTTTCATTTGTTAAAAACTAGATGAAAAAATTTGTTATAAATTATAATAATATCACTAAAAGGTAATTAGAAATTATCGCCTTGCTAAATAGAAAACTATGATGAGGTAATGAAAATCGTTTATTATTAAAGTATTACAAAATGAATAACATGAATTTAAACATATTTTCAAAAAAGCTTTCAAAGTAACATAGGACAGTTGAAAAATTTAAGTTAATTAATAGATACCATTGAAATAATACATGAAATTCAGTAAGCAAACTGTTAAGAAAACTTAAAAAGTTACTTATGTAGAGGTTTCATGATTTCAGTTGGGCAAAGTCTACAATATGTTTTGTTTTTTAATTCAGCTTCTTGGGCTAACTCACTTTAAATTTAAATAATAAATCTGTGTAAGTGGTTATAATCACAAACAGAAATTATGCTGTTGCACACCACTATATTAAAAATTCCTGATTAGTGCTTCCAAGCCTTACAATTCATCATCAGATTGGAAATATATTTCTGATCACTTTAAATTGTTACTGTGATAATTCAACAAATCTTTCTTGATCCACTAAGCTGTAAAATTAATATTTTATAAATGTAAGTTTAGAAAAACTTCCTTCACCACTTTTAATGGACACTGATAGAGTTAAAAGAATTCAGATTCATATCTTCATATTCAGGGAGTTGTAAAGGCTTTTCTAAATTTGAACATAGTGTTCTTATTTTTGCAGAAGAATGGGTCTTTAAGGTCATACTAAAATCTGAACACTGACATCGCTTGATCCAAATGAATGAACCTTTCTTGACTTGAATTGATGACAGAATCCAAAACAGCACACTGAAAGTCTACATTAAACTTACCTTTAGGATGGGGAATAAGTTAGTCTCTGGTTTGTAATGAAACATTTTTCATTTTCTTTTCAAGGTCTCTTGTACAAAAATTTGTCATCTCTTACTTCTAAACCTGCCTCCTACCAAATTTTGCTGTCCCACTTATCTTGCCTAGTGATAGTGACAGTCATATTGCCAAGCACATAAAACTCTTTCATACTGAAAACTCAGTCAAGAATATAAGGATATAAATAGGATAACTTTAAGTTTAAAATGTATGAAGTATGCAAAAAAAAAACTAAGAGAAACATCCCCTCCACACTTTTCTTTACCTACTCTCAATAACATTATATCCAATAAATTTACTTTAGTCATGACTTAAAGGGTCATACATTTTTGGGAGTGACTTTGGTGGAAAGTGATGGTTCCCTACACGCTATGCTTGGATTTGTTTCTTACTGCAGCCAAAAAATAATCTTGTTTTGGGACAATCACTTTTATTTCACAAGGTGATGAAAAACCAGAAACTGGTATCCCTGTCTAATAACATCTCTCTATTTTTCTATCCCGAGTTCATGTAACCAGTGACAGCCGGTCTTTGTGAAACTTGAGCAAGCCATGTGACCGAATTGTTTCTTGTAGGTTAAATATACAAAGGTGAGTCAATTCACAGTATAGCAACAAAGTTACTTAGATAACATAATTATTGACCATAATCCCCTTGCTTTTCAATATATTTGTTCCACTGATATACACGCAACAAGCCATAATGTGCAGGTCCTTCAGTTCTTGGTCTGGTGTGAATGAATAGCCCTTGAATGCCACTTTGAGTCAACAATTTAAACGGGTTAGAGTCTGAAGGGGATGAGTGTGAGACTATACAGAAGACGGGCCAGTATCTCAAACTTCAGTTTCCGGTGGGTCTTAGCAGGCATTGTTATAAAACAGCACAACAACTTTTGTCATTATTTCCTTACATTTGTTTTCAAATGTTAATGTGTTCAATATTAAGGTTTTTATTGTTACAAACCCCAGTGTTAATGCATTTTTTATTTTTTTGTAAATGCACATTTTTTTTTAACACAAGGAAACAAAACTAAGAATACTCAGAAATTTTATAATGGTTTCACTACATGCTAACAAAAATGAAACCTCTAATGTTGCATGCTCACTCTGTATTAACACCAGCGCCGGACTTAGAGTTAGTGGACCCCTAGCTGAACATGTATTGCAGGCCCCCACTGCAAATAAACTCATTGTTAAGTATGCAGTAGAGTTACTACGGTGGACCCATCCAGCGGATTAAGTGGCATTTTAGTCCCTTGCATGTAACTTTAGTTGGTTCAAAAACATTTATCTTATTATTATATAATGATAACAGCATAACGTTTATATAACATTATGTAATATATTAATGATAATATTATTGTTATATTCTAATAATAATAATAAGTGATGACTAATGATTATTATTTACTAGCTGGATACCCGTGCTTACTACGGTGATTATCAGAAAAAAACGGAATGTGAAATCAGAAAAAAGAAATAGGTTATTTGTGAAGCTTAGATACCAGTATTTTGAAACTAAGAGAAACTATTTAAGCTCGATCAATTTGAAGATGATCAAGCCTGAAAATGATCAATTTGATCAAGCTCTATCAATCAACTACTAAAGCTTGAAAATTAATGAGTTATCAAAAATGACGCCGTATTATTTAGTTAAATAGGGTAAGCTAAGTTTCTGTTAGAGATTAAGACAGTCCTTTATTGTAAGTCTAACAACAATAAAATATATGGGCTTAAGCCCATTGATCCCACCACCACCCCTGGTTTTTTGGTCTATGTAGCCAGGCTAATAACTTGCTTAGCATATACTTTCAGTTGCTCCCTCAGATTAAGTGCTCAGGACCTCCCTGTAAACAACATTCCTGGTTTTGCTCTCTGGCTGGAGGATGAGCAGGCTGTCAGGTGAACTGACTCTGGAGCACATCACGTAGAACTGGCCATGGGAGAAACTCCTCATGGATCTGGTCACTCCTCAGACCCACACCAGCCACTATCAAACTCTGTCCCTGTGCCTTATTGATGGTCATGGTGTAGCACACCTTAACGGGAAACTGCAGACGTTTGAACTGAAAGTGGTAGTCTGATGGGATCAGAAGAATTCGGGGGATGAAGATGGTTTCTCCCTTACCGACGCCTGTGAAAATCATGGCTTTGATGACATGTTTGTGCAGAGTCTTCACCTGAAGCCTGGTGCCATTGCACAGTTTTGGAGGGTTTAGATTGCACAACAGCATGATTAGAGCGCTAACCTTGAGGTAGAAGACATGAGGTGGTACTCCTGGTGAGTCGAGAGTATGCAAGAACTCCACAGGGTAATGTACAGCATCCTCGACCTCCACCACAGAGTCCACAGACTCATACCTCATATGCTCAGTCGACAGCTTCTCCAACAGAAAGTGGAACCTTTAGTGGAAAACCCTCACTACTATGTCATGTCTATCGTGAGACTTTTGGCCTTGTTTCAAGAACTCTATGATTTCTGGCCATTTTGGATTGCAGGTAAATGTAATAAAAAGATAATAAAGCCGTCCGAAATGGCGTGCATACATCATAGCATCTTGAGTTTGCTCATGCATGTAGCGGGGTCCTCCAGTGAAAGAGAACGGCAACACAACCATCTTGCCAAGCTCTGATAACTGGCCGTCAGTTCTTGTCATGGCGTGCTTCAGGTGTACATACACTCCTCACTTCTCAGCTTTTTCTGGTTGTTACGAATCCAATTGAGTCTTTCAGTCTCAATTTTTGCATACATATCAACCAGAAATTGATTGAGAAGGTTGCAGAACAGCAGTAGGTAGCATTCTTCCCTATCACTCTCCATTATCCTGTAGCTGTAAAAGTCAGCAGCAGACACAGTCTTCTTGAGAGGAGCCTTGGTCTTCGGGTCACGCTGAGGTAGCCATTGCTGTAATAGCCATCTTCTCCATGGCAGAACATCAGAGGGTACTGGAGAGTGTCATAGACACGGTGCGTCTCATTGATTTGTACCAATCTGTTGTCTTTGCTGTAGAGAACGAAGTCCCTCTTCTCAAAATCCTGACCGACAATGAGAACTGCCACTTCTCTAGCCATTGGGGCATTGAAATGACCTCAGTGCTCTCCACAAGGCTTCCTATTGGCGTTAATAACAACTTGGAAGTTCTTCTGACCCTTAGGAACAGAATCAACAGCAGCCTTAAAGTCCAGAATATACTTGTTGTGTTCATGCAGCAACTTCTACAGTTGGCTAACCAGTACTGGCTTAACGCCAGGGTAGATATCACAACGGATGTCCCTCTCATTGTCATCATCACCAACAAACTATATCTGGAGAAATGAAGGCTACTGCTGAGGGTCTGGCATGAGGCTCCCTATCCTGTGGTAGACCTGCCCCTGCACTTTGAATGTTGGCATAAAGTTGCCCTCCTTCACCTCTCTGGCTCCAAAAGACGTCATTTGGAAGCATCCATTGTACTTCCGGGCAGCAGAAAGAAAGTGCTCTGCCATTGGATGCTGGTGAGTGAGGAGGCTGTGTATTGGTTCAGGGTAGGGCTCAAGGGCAGGGAGCTGGACTTTACCACCACTGCAGCACATTCCGGGAGTCTCATCCTTCCACTTCAGGGCACGGCACCAGGTACAGGGTGACTGAGGTCTGAGGTCAACAACCTCGTCCCTGGAATAATCAGTCTGAGGTTCATATTTAAAACCAGACAAAAACTTATTAGTCCAAGGCAATAATCTGATTTGTAATCTCTTTTCATTGTAATTAGCTGTAGCTGCCTGATTAACATGGGGGTTGTTAGATGCATACTGTTTTGCAGCTTCTCTATTTACCTCAGGATTAGTCTTTCTGAATTTTTCAACAGCTTTCCTATGTACCTCGGGATTTATTTTTATATATTTGTAGACAGCTTTCATAATTATCTCGGGATGAGTATCGTGGTATTTTTTTTTACAGCCTGTTTGTTGACTTCGGGATGACTTTGACTATACTTTTTTGCAGCTAATCTGTTTATGTCAGGGTTGTTTTTTGCATATTTGAAGCAGCTTCCCTAACTTGTTTGTTTCTAATCGCATCTGTAAACCTTTTCCTGCATTTTTTCCCTCTTTTCCCTTTTAATGGTGTTGTAGTAGAAGGAACAGATTCGTCTGAACTCAGGAGGTCAGTGTACGGAGTGAGTTGGGGCTGGAACACGATGCAGGACAAATTCGGTTCACATTCCATTGGCTCACTGGTGGTTGGTGGTTGTTGGACATTATCAGGATTTGTTGGTTCGGCCAATGGAATTAGAACATCAAAGTGTCCTTCCTTGAAATCTCCTGTGAACCGGATTCTTTTGACTCCCTGTAGTGCCTCCCCAAAGGTAGCAAAAAGGATGCCACCTTGGAACACCTGAAACTCATAAGGAAATATCTCTCCCGCCACCTTGATTTCACAAGTAGTTCCATAGGTGTAAGGTGTAGACATTTTGGTGAGATACCGAAGTTTAATACTTTAAGGAGCCCCAGACCGGTTCTGAGTGAAGGGCTTCAACCTCTGCCAGTTGTTGGACACGTGACGCACAATGTCAGCCCGAATTTGAGCAGCCATTGAGACGTCGCCGTGCATCAGGTAGGACAGGGAGGAGAATAGGCACGCACCATTACCACGGATCTTTACTATTCGGTGAGGGACCTGTATTTCGTTAACTACAATAATTTCTTCATCCATAATAGTAGGCTTTGTTATTTTCAAATCGATAAAATTAAATATGAACTAACGTAAAGTTACTTAAGCAAAGGAACGTTTCTTCTAGATTTACTTTAAAATAAAATGAAATAAAACTTTTCTCTAGAACAAAATGAAATGCCAGTAAAACTTACTTAAAGTAAAATAAAAACTAAAAACTGTAAGGAGTTTCTTTAAAATCCTAGTACAGTAAAACCCCGGTTAACCGAACTAAAGGGGGGAAGCCGTTTCGGATAACAATTTTTTCGGTTAAGCCATGAACATCTAATACTACAGTATTTTGTATTGTAATTACAGTACGTATTTTTTAAAGGTTTTGAAGGTCAAACGAATTCAAAAATCTCTTTGTAGGCTACACTTATGTTCTTTATTAAAGTTAAAATTACATTTTTAGGATTACAGTACATCAATATACAGTATACAGTCATCCCCCGAGATACGTAATTAATGCGGACCGTAGACTTTTGCGTAACTCTAATTTTACGTAAGTCGAATTTGGACATTGCTTAAGTGTACCTACGTACTTATTATTATACCGACATATGTATGGGTATGTACGTACATACATGAGTACGAACAAATCACTCGCGGCAAGCTACACTAATGACGTGAAACAATACATCTAGAAAAACGAGCGATAAACATGTGCTCGGTTCCGCTGCTCAACCTTCACTGAGTAGAAGAAGTTTCCGAGAAAGAGTGCCCGGTATGCTTGCGTTCGTGCTTAGACCGAAAAGTAAAGGATTAGCAGAGCAATAAAGTAAGAGAGTGTGTGTGTGTGTTTGTTTACAAAGAGAGAGTGAGAGTGAATAGTGTATTGACGCAGTCGCTACAAGGTACAGTATTGCATGCTTGAAATAGAATACAGTACAGTAATTCTTTGTAAAATTGTATGTTACTCTACTCAAAAATTTTTCCATTTTTTGAAATTTTCATTTTACGTAACTGCGAATTTACGTAAGTCGCGTGTTACGTATCTCGGGGGATGACTGTACTGTACTTAATAGTTTGGAGCATATGAATTACTACTCATTTAAAAAACTCAGTAATTTTTGTTTGTTTCTTGCGTCCCTCCCAACGTTTTCGAGCAGCGATGTCCCGCCATCTTTTCATTAGAAGGACGTCAGCCGCCGTTGACTCACTGCATTGTTCAACAAATCTTAGGGCAACCTAACAACAACACATGTACTGTACTGTAATTTTTGTGTTATACTATACCCAGTAGGTTTTTGAAAGATAACAAATTCTTAATTTAGGCTTACCTCTAGCGCTCGAAAACCATCGTCAGCTGTCACTCCGTCATCCACGTCATCTACTTCGGTCTCTTCGATCACGTCAGCATTTGACTGCAACACTGTTTCTACAATTTCTTGGTCCGTGATTTCTTGCGAATCGTCCGCGACAACCCATTCATCCACCTCGCACGTATCCAAGTCTTCGCATCCGGGAATTCTTTTTACCATTTCTGTCAAGTTTTCAAAATTTTCTGAGTCGTCTCCTTCAAGCCCATCATACAGTTTGCTCCAGCACCTTTGAAGAGTTTCTGCTTTCACATTATCCCAGGCTTGCGCACACCAATAAATTACGTGTTTCATATTTACTGCCTTCAGCGCTTCATTCATGTTTTTGTTTTGCATGTCACTATCTTGCAGGATGGTTCTCAAAAATAGCCCACGGTAGTGCCGTTTAAATGTCGCTATTACGCCCTGATCCAGTGGCTGAATTAGACTGGTAACATTTGGGGGAAGGAAACGTACAACAATATCGCCACTTTTTAACTCGCAAGGATGCATATAGGCGCATTGTCAATTAATAAGATCGCTTTTTTAGGCAGACCTTTTTCAGTTAAAAACTTTTCAACTTTGGGTACAAACTGATCACTAACTCATTCAACAAAGAGTTCACAAGACATCCAAGAACTTTTTGGGCTCTATAAAAAACTGGTAGCGCATTTCGGGCAACATCCTTCAAGGCCCGAGGTTTTTTCGACTTCCCGATACACATTGGGGGCAGTCTATGTGTGCCAGAAGCATTTGATGCCAAAAGAACAGTTATCCGTTCTTTTTGCTTTTTGTGTCCTGGGGCAGACATTTCTTTTGAGGAAGCTAAGGATTTTGTAGGCAACATCTTAAAATTAACAACCGTTTCATCGGCATTGTAAATTTGATCCTTAGTGTAGCCTTGGGTGTAATCTTCAAACTCTGTTTTGAAAACAGCAACCGCGTGGGTCCGCAGATAACTTTTCTCCACATACATTCATTTGCCGAATGCCGTATCTGTTTTTAAACCTGTCTAACCACCCAGAGCTTGCACAAAAATCTTTTCCTTCCTCACCTAACATTTTAGCTTTTTCTTGCAGTATCGGGCCAGTCAAAGGGATGCCTTTTTCTCGTTGTTGGGTGAACCAAAGATAAAGAGCTTTGCCTACTTTTTCAAAGTCGGATGTTTTCAGTGTTTTTCTATGAGGATTTTTCACAGCTTGCTCTGGAAATTTAGATTTAGACTTCACCCATTCTGAAACGGTAGAAACACCAACTCCGTAATTAGCCGCAACAGTTTTCAATAAACTTCCTTTTTCAACTTCTTTGATAGCAGCTAATTTATCAGCGAAAGTAATCACAACACGCTTCCGCTTAGTCGCCATAGCACAAAAATACACACGCAAAGGAAATAAACAACCACTTGAAGGCACTATTGTATCGCAGATCCGCACTTGTGTGTTGACAGCTAGTGACTGATGCGGGCGTTATGGTCTTGGGAGGGGTTGGAGAGTTGGCAGTGTAGCTATATTTAGACTGGTGAGCTGGTGGCTGGGGAAGCAACTCAAGGTCGGGCGTTCACCTCTCCCCGCTAGCCATAGCCCAGCACACTCTCGCCCTCGAATTATTTCCGTGCAGTACAGTACTGTATTATTTTTTGGATTTGCGATTTTCGGAGGCATTTCGGATAACCCGGGTTTCGGTTGACCCGAGTTCGGTTAACCGGGGCTTTACTGTATAACATATCACAAATGCTTGACGTTCGAACTAAATGGCGTACAATTGCGAAAATTAACTAAACATTAAGTAGAATAAGGCTTTCTGAAAATGCTTAAAAATATAATACGTTTGATAGATGAAATGTCAAAAGAAATTAAATGCTAGTAAACTAAACGTAAACTATGAACTAAAAGTGTTGGTGGGTTCTCTGCCCAGATTAAGTAGGGGTAAACAGGAATGAAAAATGAAAAGCAAGGGCTTGGTGGAAAAAGAAAATGAGATGCTGTAAAACTACTGAACTGAAATAAGTCTACTTGAAATTGAAATACATTTCTTCCTCCTGATTGAATTCAACTAAAGGTTAAACTAACAACTGTATTAAAAATCAGCAACACAACAATAAGACACAATGACACACTGTTATACTTAGGATGTGAATTTATTGCGAATTGTGCGAATATTTATTGTGAATTTATTTATTTAACACAAACACTGAGTAGAAATATGTAGACAATATGTGTGAGCTGGCATAAGCAGCACTGACTGACCACACGGTGCCCCTCCTCCGCTCACCGCAAGTGTCAACGCTCAGTGCAGTGCTGCCAGGTCAATCAGGCCTCTTTTTTTTATGCAGAGTGTCTCATCTTATAGAGTCTGAGTGTATTCTAAATATTTAAATACTATTACGATAAAAGAGAATGTTCTCACCTGCTGAGGTCAGCCTCAGTACTTTTTGAAATCCTTCTTATGCACTTAGTTTGTTATAGGCTCGAGCCTATATTCACTCATTACACTATATTTAAAAAGTTCCCAATAATTTAATTTACAAAAACAATTTACACTCATTCACACCGGTTTTTAGTTTGTATAGGCCTACATATAGGTGCTGTGTTTCACCAGCATTGAATCATTTGTAGTACAATAGAAAGAGGATTTATTTTGTTTGCTGGAACGTTTTTCGTATGCAACTGGCCAAACAGTGTCTCTGCACCCAATTTATTTCTGATTTTGTTTTTATTAACATTGATTACACTAAAAAAACCTTTCAACACACCCACTACTAAACTGGTAAATAGATAAGCCACAAAATTATTTAAGTTGGAAAAGTTTCAGTATCATTCGCGTTCTTTGTATTTTTAAATTCTCTCTAAAAGCTTAATAAATTTTCATCTGTACCGGTGTTAATATTTGTATTCCTAAGAACTCTCTCTATTCCTTGTCTAGATTTATCATCTTTATTTCAATACTCTTCTCAAAGGCTGGTGCTGCTGCTGAAGCCAGTGACCGAATATAATTGATTTTTTTCCTATCTAGAAATTCTAGATGTTTTAGGTTTTTAAATGTTAAAAGGAAGGCTTTTAACTGTTGGCATGCACATTCAACATAGAAATTTAAGCAATTTACTCTGAAATTTTGTATTTCTTGAAGTGAGAGGTTTGGATTTTTACTTTCCAACGCACTTATAACACCTACATAAATATTTTGTAGTTTTGTAAACTTCGCAGGATTTCTGTACTGCAGTTTGGTCACATCTGCATTATTTGAAATTATAATTTGAAATCACCAACAATTCGCCACATTTACACAAATCCCCACTGTTTCCCCACTTGCCATTTTGAGGCTTCAAATTTCGCTAGTGTGCGGAAAAATCCCCACACCTGGCAAGCCTGGCTCAGTGTCAGCCGTTGACCAAGCCGCAAATCTGGCATGGTGGGGAGCTTAGTGTAACACCAGAGAATTCACAATTTTTTTTAGTTTTAATGAATATTCAGTTATTTTATTCAAAAATTCATGCATGTTTATGACTATCTAGGTTTACAGTGTTCCAAACACTAAGATTATCCGTTATATGCTGCTGCTTACTCAATATTATCCTGACACAATGTCATAACTATACGGGCGAATCAGGGGGGGGTCAATCCTCCTCCCCAAAGCTATTACCAGTGTTAGCCAAGTTCAATAATCACTTAACACATATCTGTTTCTGAGTTAGCTGTGTGTGTTAAAGTAAGGATTAATTAATTAAAATAAAGATTCCAACAGAAACTTTGTTGTGCATTTTATTTGTGTGGATTTTTAAATACCTGATTTCTGTACTTACAAAAGAAACTGAATTAAAGACGAAAACGACAAGAAAATTAATTTCCGAGTTTCAGAAAATATTAACTACTAGCTAAACCCGGCCACGCTTCGCTGTGGCTCAGTCTGATATGAAATGAATGGGAAAGTAAATAAAAGTATTCTAGCGAACATAGATTCACCGAGAAAACACATCATTCAATTCAATACCCTGCCTTGCGTTGCTGTGGCTATGCTGTGGAATGAAAGGAAAGGAAGAAAAAGATGTTTTTCACAGTAAATCATTTTTTATTGTAAAGCTAGTGGATTGACTACATTTTTTGTTTGTCCGTTTTCTGCATAAACATAAAGATCAGACGGTTTACCGACTCTGGAGCATGCGACGTATAATTGCCCATGAGAGAAGCAATCGTTTTCTAAATTCAAACCGCACACTTGCAAAGATTGCCCTTGCTCTTTATTGATAGTCATAGCGAACGCAAGGCGTATTGGAAATTGAAGTCGTTTGAACTCGAACGCCATGTCGGTCGGAATGAGTGGTATTCGTGGAAGTAGTACGTCTTCACCTTTATGAGGTCCAATCAGAATTGTTGCTTCAATTAGATTGTTCATCAATTTTTTAACTACTAATCGTGTGCCATTGCATAACTTTGGCTGATTGATGTTTCGGAGTAATATAATTGGCACTCCAATTTTCAAATTCAGAATGTGTGACGGTAATCCGGGAACATCGAGAGAATTAAGAAATTCCGTTGGAAAATTCACTTCACTTTGGTTCATCACGGAGTCAATGGATTTGTATGTCACTGTTTCACCTGCGATTCTGTTTAAAATGATGTTGTTCATATCGTGTACGTCGACATTTTTAGCCGCTAGAATGGCTCTTCCTCTCAACCATGCGTGATTTCGATAATTTGTTTCGATGCTTTGGAAAACCTTGTCTACTAATTCTTCTTTTGAATTCACGATGTTGCAGAAATTAGATGGGAAGGTGATTTTTCCTGTTTCTGGATTTGTAGGTACAGTGCTGTTACCGACCTCGAGTAATTGTCTTGAAAATATGTCAGCTGTTGGATCGGTTTGAAGCTGAACTCTCATATTTGTTGTTAAATGCATTTTTTTGACTGTGCTCCAAAAAATTGAATATTTCAAGCAGGCATGCAATTCATCAGCTGGTGTTGAGCGAGGTATAACTGGAAGCGTTTGCCTGAAGTCACCGGATAGTAACACCAATGCTCCACCAAATTGAACCTGATTATTTCGCAAGTCTTTCAATGTATGGTCTAATGCTTCCAATGACTTCTTGTGAGCCATTGTACACTCATCCCATACAATGATTTTGCACGCCTGAAGAACCTTTCCCATTCCAGTTGATGTTTTTGAAATGTTACATGTTGGGATTTCTGTGAACTGCATGATTAGTGACAGTTTAAGAGCTGAATGCGCTGTTCTCCCTCCTTCCATCAACGTGGCAGCAATGCCTGAAGAAGCAAGAGCTAACGCAATATGGCCGTTTGAACGGATTTTAGCCAGGATCAAGGAAATTAAGAACGTTTTTCCAGTTCCACCTGGAGCGTCCAAAAAGTACAATCCACCGGATTGGTTGGCTTTTATGATGGTGTCAAATGCTATCTTTTGTTCTGGAAGGAGTTTCAGTGTATTTTCTTGGACGAACAGCTGTAAGTCATTTCTGTTGTATGATTGCTCTCTGAGCAGTTCTCTGTCGAATGTTGCGTTGATGGACCGATTTGGTGCTGTCATTCCCAATTGTGCCAACAACTTGCCGCACATTGCAATACAAAGATCCTCAATGAAGATTAGCGCTTCATTGTATATTTCTTCTGTGAAATCCAAGCCACGATTTTGTGTTTCTTGACGCATTCTGTGCAGAATATCTTCGGCCATGTAGTCTTTGTATTTCTCCCACAATTGTACTGGTTGTAACGGGGAACATGTAGATAAAATAATTGCGAACAGCGTACGTATTTGAAATGGATTAGAAGTGGCGGATGAATCTTCAATTGACTTGTCCCAATGATCGTCGTTTTCCAGCAAATGAAGTGCCTCGCACGCACTCCGATACGTATTATGTACTATTCCATCCACTGTTTGTAAATGTATAAATGATGTTGGACCACGAACGGTAATCAGAAGCAACCGTAAATAAAAGCATTCAGCGTTGTTCGGATGTACAGTGTATATTCTTCCTAAAGCATTTGATGAAAATATTCCAGGTTGTCCAACTACTGCTTTGCCTCTCTTCCTTCTTTTAAAATTCTTTCGTGTTGCGTTCCAAATGTAATAAGTCGGAATGTCTGCATACATCAAAGTTCTTGCAAAATCATCTGCTTGACAATAGAAAAAACGCTGTTAATGTTGTGTTCGGTAGATTTGTTGCTCTGTCCTGTATGTTTTGTTCCGTGAAATACACTCTTTGTCCGTTTTCAAGATAGACAGCAAGATGAACGACAGTTGGAGCCCTCTCGTGGATTGGAAATCCTAAAATACGCCACACAGCTTCATTGCTGCTGATATATCTGCCGATTTGATATTGAGAGATTTCATCTAAATTACTTCTTGTTGAAACTCCAAACACGGCCATATCGCTGCCTTTGTTGACGTATTTACAAATGTATTTTATGGATTTCACAGAATTGCAATACTCAACGTTGATATGTGCTTTGAAAGGTTTCGATAAAAGTGGTGAATATAGAACAACCCAAAGATTATCGACTTCAATGTCATTTCCTCTCATTTTCAAAGTAATTGCTTTTCCATTGTCTTCTGTACTTCTTCGTCGATATAGTGGGTAACCATCATTGCCAGTAATTGTCTTTTAACAACTCTCGAGGATACCGTTTAGAGCATTTTCCATCGATCATACACGGTGAATTTGTATTGATTGCTACACATGGTCCGTGTATCATGTTCTTGGTCATAACTTCAAACAACTCATTATCAATTGTGGGATCTGGTATTTCGGCAGATATTACTTTATCGATTTCATTTGGCATTATATCTTCACAGTAAGCCATATTAGAATGTGCGCATGTGGCAATCCTCTTTTTTGCCACTCCACAGAGTACATCCAACATTGCGTTTCTCCGAAAACGTGTAGTGAAGTGATGAAATCAATTGATAGTAGGGGGAAAATGACAGTTCTAACGCGGAAGTGACGTCACACGGCGGGAAATTCAAAAATTGTGGTGGTGGGGGTAACCATGCGGCAGTAGTCTGTCGGCCATGTTGTCGTCGTCGCCGCCTAAAGTGGGGTAATGTGTGCGTTGATTGTCGGAGGCGTGGCTATGTTCGCCGTTCGCCGTTCGCCGTTGACGTCGTCGTTGACGTCGTCATCGTCGCTGGGCGGCGGCCTGGCGGTGGCTTGATGGCCGCCCGTCGTGGTGGGGGCGACGGGGGCCATGTTGGAAAAGGTGCGATGTTGTCGAGTGGTGTAAGAGTGTAGTGGTTAAGGTACGGCCTGGTTGCCGATTCGTGCGTGTGTTATAGTGTATGGTTATGTATATGTAAGGGGTTTTTCCGGAAGTTCGGCCATGTTGGAAAAGCGTCGGTGTTGCCAACTGTTGTCGGCTCAGTGTTATAGTGTACGGGTTGAATGTATGTTTCGCCATTGTTGCCAACTCGGTGTTAAAGTGTACTGGTTTCGTATATATTTACCCTGCCGTGCCGATATCGTCGATGTTGTGTATAAACATGGTTACTCCCACCACCACAATTTTTGAATTTCTCGCCGTGTGACGGTCCACGTTAGAACTGTCATTTTCCCTGTAAGAAATACACATGATATTCAGTGTTCGATTCACTTATCTGAACGATTGCATTGTTGACAACTGTGTGTCTATGTGTTAAGTAAATTGTAGTATGCGAAAAGGATAGTTGAAAATAAACACTTATACAATGAAAAAAATATGTACAAGTTTATTACAAATATAAACATAAAAGAAAAAATAACTATTTTACAATTAATATTTACAAATATATAAACATAAAAATATATACAAATTTATACATTTCACAATCAGGTATTTTTTTTACAAGTCTCCATCCGGGTGGTTAATTTCCTACAACTAATATTTACAAATATATAAACATAAAAAATATTATACAATAAAAAAATATATACAAATTTAAACATTTCACAATCAGGTATTTTTTTTTTTAAAAAGTCTTCATCCGGTGGTTAATTTCCATCTGTAACAAAAAAGTAAGAGTATTAGTGACATGTGGTTGTTACAAGTAGGATGGATTACTAAAACCTTTATTAACACTGTAATATACCTTAAATATGCATACGCCCATAAAACGTACGATTCGACTTTCCGAATACGTACATCCTGCATTGTGGGCATGCGGGTGGTGTCCCCTCCATCGCTACCGCCTGGAACCAGTTGAGGACGCATCGGTAATGGTATGTATGACCACATACCAAACCGAGGAGCCTCTGCCCGTCATTGTATGATTCTATGCATATACTGCATGTATTGTGTGGAGGAATCATACCTTGAACAGGACAGGGCTCACCGCGACGCCAACACCATGTCGGTAGACTCCTTCTAAGAAGGAGTCTCAATGTTGTTGGGTCATCGTGCGTCCTCGGTTCGGTTGCGTGTAGCACTTCAAAGAAGACGGGTAGCGCGTCTTCTGGAGGGGTCCACAAACGGGGATCTCTCCGCAATAGTTGCTGCTGCTGTTGCTGATAAATGAGCTGTGGGCGTGGTTGAGGTTGCATCTGCGGTGGTGGCGGTGGTGACGGTGGTGGTGATTGCGGTGGCGTAATCGGTTGTGGTTGTGGAGGTGGCGGCGGCGCTGGTATCGGGCGAATGTCACTAAAAATAAAAAAACATAGAAATTATGTATAATCGCAAATAAAACAAAGCAGTATGTACGCATAAGAAGATGACTTACATATTTATGTCGAGGACTTCTACATCGTCATCATCACTGTCACTATCATCATTACCGTTCGGATTTAATTCAAGCGTATCAGCATCGCTTTGATTGTCCTCCACCTCCATAACTTCACCTTCTTCTGTGGGCTCGACATTACTGAAACAAAAAAAAAGGAACAATTTTATTACCTGATTTAAACGTAAGAGAACAAATGAATGTTAATTAAAAACAAACGTACCGACTCGTACCGGGTCGAGGGTGAAATACCGCCACTCCTGCAGCTAGAGCATCGCTGAAAAAAAAGTATAAATTGAACACATGAGGTAAACGCAATAGTATAAGACTTTGTTGTTAATGAAAACTGACTTACCGCAACACACTAGCCTGTAATCGAAATAACGCGCGTTTAAAACATTGCAGGCTGTTTGGAGATAGGGGACGACGACAATCTGCAGCAGCAGCAACAGCACCAGTCGGAGCGTTAGCATCACTTAAAAAAAAAAAACATGTATGAAATGAACACCGGAGGTAAAACGTAAGAGCACAGGAGTTTATTAATGAAAATTGTCTTACCGACTCGTGCCAGGTTGCGGAGATTGGGGACGAATTACAGCAACAGCGGGAGCAGCAGCATCATTGCTGAAAAAAAAAATAAATTGAACACTGGAGGTAAAAAGAAAACACAAAAGTACAAAAGTTTATTAAAATGACAATTGTCTTACCGACTCGAATCGGGTTCTGGAGATACGGGAGAATCAGCGGTGACAGGTGCCTCGTCGGTATCACTGAAATAAAAAAAAATATATATAATTGAACACCGGAGGTAAACGCATTAGGACAAGAGTTTATTAATGAAAACGGTCTTACCGACTCGAGCCGGGTCCTGTCAAAGCACGACGTAACCGTTGTGAACTATAAAAAAAAAACACACATCAATCGAATGGAATATTCTTTTTGTGCATTATAAATAAAGAAAAAAATGTTATATTTACCATCGTACTCGACGTTGCTCTGCTGTCTTATTTTTCACAATTTTCTTGTTGTTCATTCTGTAAAACGTATCAAAAGTTGTAAAATAAGTAAATAAAGAACATAAAGTTAATGTGTGTGTGTGTGTGTGTGTGTGTAATGCTGAACATCATCTTTACCGTTAGTTATCGGTCCGTGTACTTTCTCTTTTTTGCCTTAGGACCAGCAGCGTCGTTGGTTATTGCTGCTATCATGTAATGCCCGTACGCGAGTGTACTTACACCGTCGTCCAGTACATACCTCTTATCATCATAAGGAGACAGGGAAAGTTTTGTTATACGTTGCGTGTACAGCTTATGATGATTGCTTCGTATACAGTCAGCAGAGGTGAATACGGTACGACTGTCAAAAAGACACTCGCTGTACAATTGATGTCGTAACCTTTTTTTTATTGCCGTCCTTGGCACACCTTTCGCCACCTTTTTGTCGGTGCGGTCGGACAACAAGAGCGAGTAACACTTCGCCCTGAGTCCGACAAATTCCCTGATGGGTTTTCCATTGGTCTCATCCTTGAACTTCCCCACGACTTTTTTGTTGTCGTCGCAATGACAAGGATGATCCACGGGATAGTCCGATGTGTCAAAAAGGTGGAGATCCTCTTTCATATCTGAGTACAAATCGTCAGTCTGAATGCTGTAAAGCAAACTGTCTGTGTCAGTCATTAGTAAGGTCAATCGTTGTCCGTACTTGGCGACAGCGTACCGATAATGAAAATTGTACATTATCAATTTGCTGACATCGAGTACTGTGAAGCCGACGTACACCGGACGGGAAAGGAATATCGTCCTATTTCGTAAGGCCAGTCCGACCAAGTTATCGGTGTAGCGGATCATACGCTTTAGCCGAGGATTGGAAACAATTTTCTGCAGCCGTTGTTCGTTAGAGACTAGTTGGAAGTCTATTCGTTTCCTCACGTTCTCCAGCGATTTGCCATAGACGGCGTTGACCATCAGTTTGAAAAAATCCTTTTCGAAACTGTTGGTGGCTGCTGCTCTCTTTTGCGTGTTGAAATCGATAAACGGTTTCATCCACGCTCTCTGTTTAAAACTCAACACCCTATGTATCGCTTTCAATTCTAAACCGAGACTCAGATACAATTTTAAATTTCGAAAATGAAGAACGTAATTTTGCTTGTCGTCCAAAGTCGTCAGCAACTTGGGAACGGACGACGAAGGCGTTTCCGATCCGCTATACCCTTTTGTATAGTGCAGTCGTGTGTGGAGTCGTCGAGAGTACGGTGAAAGTACGTCAGGATGGACACAGGAACGGACGGGTGCCAATGGATAATCGGAATGGAGGTCATGAAGTTCAGGTGGATAGTGTAAGTCGACCTCGAGTATGTAGCCCATGTCACCGTCATCGCACAGAGTACGCACGTCCAGTGAGTTGATCTCGTTACGATCTAACCATCTGAAGGCGGCGTAAGGGAGCGGTTGTGACATGGCTGCACCGTAAAGGTTGTTGCAGTCCGTGTACAATATGAAAGAGGTTGGCTTTGAAGCATCGTACTGATCGACAATTAGTGGGTTGTTGGCCTTGGCGTGGCGGTTGGGTACCATGCTAACGCCACCACGAACAGCCGATTCTATAAAGAGATGCTGATCTATATCCGTCAACAGCTCCAGTCGCATACGGGTCATCTTTAACATCGCATGCCAAGCGACACCAGGAAGCGAGTAAAGATGAGCCGGATCGATCTGGTAGTACCGCATGGCCATCTCACGGAACGCCTCGAAGACGTCGGCCAGTAGCAGCACGTCTGTTTTAAGATACAGATCGTGATATTCGCCCAGTGTACTGATTCCAAAAGTACGCCACACGTTGTGCGCGTGAGCGTAATCTTCGTCAGATATTGGCGATTCACTCAACCTGTTGAAAAAGTGTTCGCGTGCGGGCAGACGTGTTTCGTTGAATTTCTCGCTACCCGTCATGTAATCGTAAGGGTACACGCCCTTACGTAAGAGTAGCTCGAAGTGTTCTTCGAAACATTGCTTCGTTAAATCGAAATCCGCTCCGCTCGCGTGCAAGTTTCCAACAAGTGTGTCCAAGGACGTGTTCAGAAATTGAAGCGTGTCTACGAAACGCAGACGACCCAACGAGACTGATACGAAGCGTTCGCTAGTGGTAGCGATACAAGCGAGATCGTCGTATTTACCCAACCCTTGTACTAGGTGATGTGCATCGTAACCTCGTAAGTTGTGAAAAAATACAGGTATGTGTCGTGGAGTCTTGAAATTAAGGTTACAGATGTTGTGAGCTGCGCCTAGGTATCGTCCTGTCAGATGACAATGGTTGCGCACTTTGTCGATTTCGTTCAGTGGTTCTTCACAGAGATGACATACGAGGGCATTTGCGAAAGATAACAAATCACGGTCACTCATAGTCATAGGGACAATGGATCGGATGATTCTGAAAAGTTCACGCTCTTCAGCGACCAGTCTATTGAGAAAAACGTCTACCACGTTCTCACCGCGATAAACGACCTGGGGTTTGAAAATGTTACGCTCGTAGTCGACTATGAGGTAGGAGAAACCTGAAGGAAGATGTAACGACTCCGTTGTGGTGGACGATGTGTGCGGAGGAGCGTCGCAGCGATGGCAAGGGACGATAAATGATTCAAAATCTGCGTATATCGCAAAAGGGACTTTATGGCAGTATGTATAATTTCTGAAATACATCACATTCTCCTCCTCCGCTGTCGTGGGTAAACGAATTTTCTGTTCACCATATGGTGAACAGTGGGGGATATGTTCGGTAAGGAGTCGTTCTTTGCAGAATCTATGCAGACAGTAATTGCAATAAAAAGAACGCCCATCGTGGTTGCTTAGTGAAGAGAATAAGCGACTTGTATTTTTGATTAAACAGTAATGTTTTCGGTCGTCAGCGGTAAGAAGTAATAGATTAACGTGATGTTGTCTACCGCTGGAAGGAGTTATTCTTAAAGGGTAAATTTCATATTCTTCGTAACCGAAAACATTTATAGAAACGTTAGGATTGTCTCGTTCGAACTTCACAATGTCGGATAGACGGGTGGGGTAAGTTATACCAGAAGTATTGATACTGCGGATATGCGGCTTTTATTTGGATACGCGATTGGTGTCTCTGTGTTGTGGAAACAGAGCGGCCAACACTGACCATACGAAACACATTTGATCGCCTGTATTGTTCACGTTGATGATGGATTTAGTACGAGACAATTCAGGAGGTGTACGAATGAAACTGGAGGCGGTTAGCGGTTGGTATCGTGAGAGAACGAGTTCTAAGGAGATTATGCGGTCTAACACCCAACCGCTACCCTCGCGTGTGAATTTATCAATCGATTCAATGATCTTTTCGTATGAAGCTTCTAAACGATCGGGCAATACATCTTGGTCAGCGATCAGTGTCGTATGACATCGTCCGTGAAAATAAGCTTCAGTCGTCACTTCTTCGTCCTGGTCCGTGTCAGCGTTTACGATGTACTTGACAAATCTCGCTTTAACCGTTATATGCCACTTTATAGAAAGCAAACGTGTCAGTTCGTTTAGAATGTCCGTACGTAACGTATCGTGCATTTCATCAAAAAAGGTTATGACATCGTTGACACATTCTTCGTCATCTGTGATAGGCGTGTAAACGCGCAATACCAACGCGCCGCGTAACGAATATTTACATTCAACAGCAAATGACTGCATTATCAACAACAATGAAAACACGAAACTTTAACAATTACTTGCTCGCTTGAAGAACAATTGAATACTGATACGAAATTAGAAAATAAGCACTATTTTATATGCGACACGTGAAAGTTACACTGCGCGAGACTTGAAGGTGAACGCTGGCAGTGATCGTCGCTCTACTTATACTATCTATGACAGTAGCGCGCGCAGCTATCCGCTCCCACTACCGAACTATTACCGCCGACGATCCCCCACTACCATCTGCGCGCGCAGCTATCTGCTCCCACCACCGTGCTTTATTTCATACCGACCAATTGACGACAGCCATCCCCACTACGGATGCGCGCGCAGCTATCGCTGAGGAGGTGAAATGCAACGCGACAAACCAACATTCTTGCTTCAGATATGGATGTGTCCACATATTCTTTTGCAAGCCGATTAAAAAGCTTTTACAACATCAGTCGTCGAGGTAACATTAAATTTTTCGTTCATAAATTTCCGAATGCGAACGTAAAAATTTTTGACCTAGCCAAAGCTGGGTTTATTTACGAAGACGATGGTGATGTTGTAAGATGCTGCAAGTGTAAAATACGAATTATGGATTGGGCAGTGGGTGATGATCCCGCCCAAGTCCATAAGGCGTCAATGCCCGCATGCGATTTCGTTCGTGAACACTTGTAGAAGTCGACGCACGCAAAAACGGCTCTTTTCAGAGCCAACATAAACTCATGTACAAACATGCCCGTTTGGGTAGTACTAGTAGTACTAGGTGTTACTACTACTACTACTACCGAACGACAGTATTCACTCCAAAAGTGTGAGTGAAGACACATAAAAAAAAAATTACTCAAACAATATGCGTATACACTATAAATATCATGATCACGATTAATAACGTATCACTCACATCGCAGATCATCGAGACGATGGACGTCTATTGATATGATGATGGGAAACATTTCACAATAACCAAAGCTTCACGAAGCGCGATACGCTCCAACTTATGTTCCATGTATTTTGTGAAGAAAAGACGATTTTGTGGCAACTACTGTACACGTTACAAATTCGGCGTTGACAAATATCACGCACGTTGTTGGCGTCACATAAAAAAACACCGCAGTGATTTGCCACCGATCGTGCTGTTGATGATAGTATCCGATCGTATACACAACAAATCACGGTGGCTTCAATTTATCGTAGAGTGCGAACAAAATAACGTACCGATAGAACTTGTGGTTTACGAAAAGAATATGTTCAAGTGTACCGTACGTCACGGATGGAATTTTCTTTCACGTTTCCGTCCGATTCCTGAACTCTATAACGCTGTTCAGCGTGTGCACGGCTTACACGATTCACACGGACAGATGAACTACACTACTGTATACACGGACATGCTCGCCTACGGAAGTTCGATACCACACGCTTCTTGTTGCATCGTCCTTACAAAGCGCACTATTCCGATACGCACACCGATGGAAATATACAGAAGCGTGATGATGATAGTGCCAAAGTGCGCACTGGATCCTAGCTACAACGTAAGTTTTGACCTGCACTGCCCACCGTCCTCGTTACCGACACTAGCGAGAGGGAAACAGTTCGCGTTGGTGAACAACAAGGCGCAGGGATTATTTTCGGTAGCCTTTCTGAAGGAGGCATTGCCTACACTCCGCAAGTATTGCGAATACTTTGGTCTGCGGTATTCGCACGAACAAGGGTACACGGTGAAAGACCAGCGTTTGTACGAACAGTGCCAGCATTGCACGGGCTCTATGGCGGACGAATTTTGGTTGTTGAACTCGTATCTGATACACCTGCATACGAAATCGAGAAGTCAACGCCCAATCGCTGAACTCAAAGCTAAACACATGTGCGAGTGGCTACCTGAGAACGATAACGTCATAGTCGCGGAAATGCACGAGTACCGCGACAACGTTATACATAGCGTCATGTTCAAAGACATGAATTCTGTTAAGACTGTAAGAGCGTTGGACTCGAAACAACACGCGCTCCCGAGATACTACATCGGTATGAGCCTCGTGCGTAATGGGCGTATGAAAATCAGTTTAGCTCATGTTTTAACGTACTTGCGCAATCGGAAAAAGAACGTGATGTTCTTCCGTTCGGTCGAGATGATATAAGCGGGTGTGGAGCGGTGGCGGTGTGACAGTCGCGTGATGGAAGGTGGACGTGCCAGAACGGCATCGATGAGAATTACCTTCAGCACCGAGCCGACAGTTTACTACATTCCAGCGTATTGCGAATCACGGTTCGCACGACGACACGAGAATGAAACGAGCTGTGAAGAATATACACCAGAGCGTTCGCAAGACTATCGCGACGGAGTTGCACAGACCGGTAAGAAGGAATTTTCCGAGACGTGCGGTCGAGTTGAAGGGACTTCACGACTTGTACCAAGCAGACCTGGTAGAGATGATACCGCACGCAAAGGCGAACAAGGGATTCAAGTACCTTATGACGATGATTAACGCGTTTAGCAAGTACGCGTACGCCGTTCCATTGAAAACGAAGACGGGTGTAGAGGTCGCACGAGCTTTGGAACCGATTCTGCGTGCTAATAAAATGAAATATCTGCAGACGGACAACGGGAAAGAGTACTACAACAGTACCGTAGAAAAATTGCTGAGCAGATATGGTGTCACACTCTATTCCACGTACAGTGAGAAAAAGGCTTCCATTGTGGAACGCTTCAACCGTACGTTGAAAACGCACATGTATCGCGCGTTCAGCGAACAAGGTCATTACCGTTGGTTGGATATGTTACCGGAACTAGTCAGCACGTATAACAACACCGTGCACAGAACGATTGGAATGAAACCACAACAGGTGAACGAATCCAACGAACGTACAGTGTTACGCAGGATTCGTGTGAACACGGCGAGGAGCATCGATTATAAACGACCGAAGTTCAAAGTAGGCGATCGTGTGCGTATAAGCAAACACAAAATGACGTTCGCTAAAGGATACACACCGAATTGGACAAACGAGATATTCTTCGTTCACACAGTGCGTACCGGCAGCGTACCCGTCACTTATTCGCTAAAGGATCATACAGGAGAAGTGTTGAAAGGTGGTTTTTATGAACACGAAATCAGTAAATCGAACGTTGGTGACGTGTACTTGGTAGAAAAGATCGTACAACGTAAAGGAGATCGTGTGAAAGTCAGATGGTTAGGATTCGATGGTAAACACGATTCGTGGATACACAAGAAGAACTTGGTATAACAACGATTCGACTCGAGGAAATAGAACTAGTATGCGTCGATGCGTTACGATGACAACATGCGCGCTGTGTACAGTGTAAAAGACATTGTGTCACATCCTGGTTACGATGAGTACATCGTGAACACGACCGCAAACGACGTTGAACGCATGCGCAGGATCTTGACGGTGTACGAGTACTGGCAACGGGTTACCAATCGCGTGACGAGGTTCCGACTCAGCGAAATAGTACCAACCGGCACCGGATTCGATCACTACAAAGAATGTGTTTGGTCGGATCCAAACTGTGAAACGGGTCCGGACACATGTGTATGCAGTTACATATCTACCGACTGCTACGATATAGTGCGACTATTAAATAGACTGTGCGTAGAACGTCAACATGAAAATATTGCAACAAGCGCACAGACTAAAAATACAGGACGTGGACTATTCGAAATTGTGCGACGATGGTGGGAGTGGCAGAAAAAAACGTAAACACGGACGTCTTCTGCCCGATACCGTTCGTTCGATTATCTGCGGACCTTCCGCGTGCGGAAAGACAAACGTCATGTTCAACCTGTTGTTCGATGTAAACGGATTGAGATTCGTGAACTTATACGTGTTTTCTAAATCACTATTTCAACCCAAATATCAGATGCTGGAGACCCTGATGACACGACTTTCCGACGAAGGAATGGGTTATCACGCCTACAACGATAACGAAGAGGTACCACCTCCCGACGAGGTCGATCCCAATTCTATTATGGTGTTCGATGACGTGTCTTGCGAAAGGCAACACAACATACGCAAGTATTTCTCTATGGGACGACACAGCGGTGTGGACGCGTTTTACCTTTGTCAGACGTACAGTCAAGTGCCAAAACAGTTGGTTCGTGACAATGCCAATCTAATAGTGTTGTTCAAACAGGACGATCGCAACTTGAAACATGCGTACAACGATCATGTCAACACGGACATGAAATATGACACGTTTAAGAATATGTGCGCTGAGGCGTGGAAAGATCGTTACGGCTTTCTCGTTGTGGACAAGGATTCTTCTATCGACGCTGGCAGGTATAGAGTCGGTTTTGACCGTTTCATAGTAGTCGCGCCTAACGATTAAACAAAAAAAAAGTCACACGTTCAGCTAAATACACATGACCTGCTGTCAACGACTTTAGTTGATGTTCTGCCGTTTATCGAGATGGACGACAAGAAGAAACGACTAGCACGTGATATCGACACGATTAGTGATGATATACGGAAGAAATACCGTGCGTTAAAACATGGGATTCGTGAAGAAGAAGCATCGTTATCCAAAAGTTACAAACCGATTCTAGAACCGTTACAAAATATTTCGCAAGCGTTGCTTGAAAAGAAACGTAAATCAACAAATGAAAAGCCTTCAAGAGTGAAAAAGATGAAACGTGAAGAGGATGAGGAAGAGGAGAAGGAAGAGGATCCGACAGGTGCAATTAGTAAAATCGATGCGGGAACACCATCTCGTTCCCGAACGAAGCCACCGCGTTTCCTGAAAACGCCCGTGATAGCCGAAACATTAGACGATGATGATGATGATGATGAGGACGATCCCAGTCTCAACATTGAAAAAATGCTAGACACACCGGAAGGAAGACGTGAAGCGCGTAGATATTTTCAGGACAAATATGACAGTGAATCATTAGCGAACAAGTACATGCGTATGATCGTTTCGTCCGAACGCGATCGTCTGATGGACTATACGTACGGTGTAAGACACGAAAACGGAAAATGGATGATCGGTGATTCACAGTTCGAAATCGATACGGACGATTCGATTCTTATCAACGGTAAACGATACAAAGGTACACCAGGACTCTACGAACTAGTGTTCATGAAGCATCCTAATGAAAATATTTACAAGGAATCAGATCTGAAAGCGTACAAAGATATACTGCGTAACACCAACGCGCATAAGCAGTATTACTTAGCGAACGCACAGGTGAACGCGAATAGAGGTGTAAAGTATAAACGAATAATATCGCAACTGTTTCCGTCGAAACGTACAGGACAGGGGCATAATAATATTGATACATCGTATATGACGTTAACGAGAAAAAAAGACAAAATCGATTACGTGCACTGGGACGATCCGAACGAACTGGTGGACAGATTGCGACTGTTAATGGCATCACAACGTGTTGGAAACAGTGGGCACACGAACGAAATCGTCTCCATAGTGGAAGAACTACGTGAAGCAGGCATAATCGTATAATAAGAGCGGTTCGATTCTGAAAGCCGATAAAGTGTATAAATAATACTGTCGTACATGCGCCGGGGACATTCCACGTTTGGTTGTGACAACATGGATATCGTGCTACTGTTTATTATCGTGTGCACAAGTGCCGTTGTCGCATCGAGCGTTAACGCTAACGATGTTGATTTCGCTATAGATTACTTGGTGCGATACGGTTACGTACCCGACGATAGTTTACGACTCACGGACAACGCCACCATCGATATGGACGCCTACCTTCGCACGTTTCAAGTGAATTACAATTTAACCGTAAATGGAGAATTGAACAACGAAACGATGAATCTGATGCGTGCGCGGAGATGCGGTAACGAAGATTTCGTGTCGTACACCTTACGAACACCGTGGGCCAAGAGACGTTTGTCGTGGCGGTTCTTTCACGGTAGCGCCAGCGCTATAGAAACGTCGCGACAAGCGTTCGCTGTATGGCAGAAACATTCGAACCTGGAATTCGAATATCGACCCACCGACATAAACGCCGACATGGTCATTGCTATGAAATATTTTAAACACAGGTGTCTGACTTCCAGGTGCACGATCTGCGGGTACGATTTGGACGGACGAGGAGGTATACTCGCTCACGCTTATTACCCGCCTGATTTACCGTATAACACTACCGAAATACACATGGACTACTACGAATCGTGGAATTATACGAACGCAACCGAAATACCGGACGATCAGACCAGTTTCCTTCAGGTGTTAACGCACGAAATCGGACACGCGTTAGGACTGTCTCATTCCCTCGAGAAGGATTCGATCATGTACCCGTTCTACGTACCACGCTCGAACGGTCCGTTCGACCTGAGAGACGACGATATAAAAGGCATTCAACGCTTGTACGGGAAGCCGCCGCCACCAGCTACGACGACGACGTCAACGACGACGGCGACGACAACGAACGACACCGTTCGGACGACGGATTTATGTCGGCTAAAGAACGTTAATCAATTTTTAATAATCAACAGACACCTGTATATTGTGCACGATAACTTTTTGTGGACATTGGATCTCGAGTCGAAGCGATCGAGTCCGTCGTCGCCGCTTCTGTTGACGGATTGGTTGACTTTCTTACCGTTGACGTTCACCAACGTTTCAGCGATGTACCAGAGACCGCGAACCGAAGAAGTGGTGCTATTCATAGACAACTACGTATACATGTTCGATATACACAGTCTGCAACCGCTGAACGGGTATCCGCGTTCGATCACAACGCTCGGTGTTCGCACGATGACGAAAATAAACGCTGCGATACACACGTACACGGGTCGAACTCTTCTGTTGTACAACGATATGTATTACGGCGAAATAGACGAGTGCACGTTCACGATCAAGAAACACGGATACGTTAAAGATCGTTTTGTCGGCTTACCAGAAGCCGTCGACAGTGCGTTCCGATACATCGACGGAAAGATTTATTTCTTCAAAGACGCACGCGTATACGTGTACGATGAATTTCTAAATACGATCGTAAAAGGAAAACATAGCGACGGACTCTCCGTTGTCGGAGTAAAATGCATAGACAGTACGATCGTATCAAAACTAATCGATTTATTACGCGAGTACGTATAAATGCCGTGAACAACGGACGAGACGCATCATTCACAAGATGAGTGTTGACAAGTTCGGCAGACACCAGAGCGCTGTCAGAGCGCGAAGGGAGACGCGTCGCAGTCTACGGGAGGATATTGGTATCTCGATGACCGAGGACGGGCACTTCGACGTAGCGGGGAAAAAAATACACAACTTGGGCGAACCGCAAGACGGTAACGATGCCGTTCCACTGCGCTTCGTGCGTGACCACTGTCTGTTTGCCGACGATCCGTCGTCGACGACGACGACGACGCAAGGAATAGACGCGAAAGGTCGTAAGCTCGTCAACGTCGGCGCTCCCGTCGATCTCGGGGACGCTGTCAACAAGCAGTACGTAGACTACTCGTGCTTACGTTTCACACAGCTGGTACCGAACAAGAAGAACGGGGCTGTCGTCGACGCGCGGGATCATCGCATACAGTCTCTGAGGGAACCGATTCGTGCGAGAGACGCTGCGACCAAAGTATACGTGGACTCGAAAATCATACCGAAGGATACGAACTCTAACCTAATGGTCGGCAACGTGCGGATAACACAGTTAGCGCCGCCAGTCAACAACAAGGACGCGGTGAATTTGGAATTTTTGAACCGACACACGATCACCGCGGTAAACGACGCTTATTTCAACGCACAAGGAAAGACTATTCTAAACGTCGGCGACGGTGGCGCACGGGCTACGGACGCGGTGAACGCACGTCAATTGGAGGAGGCGAAGCGGTACGCGAAGAGCGAAACGTACAAACTCGCAAAAGTGTTCCAACATCGTTGGGAGAAAGTGGTATCGTATATCTATAAATTGCATAAGCACGCAGCGCGTACTTCACTTGGTGCCGAAGAGGCGGACTTACTACTTACGAACAAGTCGGAGACGAACGAGTTGATTAGTGATCTGGACAAATCTAAGGACGAGCACGATTGGAGATCCCTTTATCGAGAGCAAGCGAAACAGTAGTCATGTACGAACTACGTAGCCGAAAAAAAAAGGGAGGGCGTGGTCTTATCGGAAAAATAGTTAAAAGCGCGGTACCATTCGTTGCGAAGTCAGTACCTACACTGATCAATCGAGCGGTGGACGTATTACCGGTGGAACTACATCTGCCCGGCTACAGGTTCTGTGGACCCGGAACGAAACTAGAGCAGAGATTGGCTCGCGGTGATCGAGGAATCAACGAGTTGGACGAAGCTTGTCATGAACACGATATCGCTTACAGCAAGTACAAGGACAACGAACGACGACGTGTAGCGGATCGTGTGCTAGCCGGTAAAGCGTGGGAACGAGTGAAAGCTTTGAATTCCGGCATCAGTGAAAGAGCGTACGCGGCAGCCGTAGCAGCAGCGATGAAGGCGAAATCAGCGTTAGGCAGCGGGCTATGCTGCGGTGGCGGTGTGCGTAAACGTCGCACCAGACGACGCAAGCCGGTTCGACGCACGATAATCAGGAAGAGGAGGAGGAGGAGGACAACGACAACTGGGGCAGGACGTCGACGAAGACGGGCCGATGGTAAAAAGGCTTCAGGACTATACCTTCGACCGTACCGAAAAAACTAATCAAAATACCCGTGCGTCCGTTGTCCGATCGAGATCTTTATGAGTACACGAAACTATTGCGTATACCTTATTTCAGAGGCGTGTACATGCGCGACACACTTCCTAGTACATCACCGTGGGAGAACGAAAGCGCAATCGTGAATCTGGACGACGCTACCGGACCGGGCACGCACTGGGTATGCTACAAGAAGCGAGGCGACAGAGTCTGGTACTTTGATGGATTCGGCAATCTGCGCCCTCCTGTCGAGCTAATACGGTACTTTGGATCGAACGTGACCGACATTCATTACAATTACGCACAGAAACAGCCATCGAACACGGTCATCTGCGGACATTTATGTTTAGAGTTTTTGACATCGAACGATCAGTAAACGCCAAGATGTCTTCGCTTACGGTCACTGTCACAGGAACGGATCCAAGCGCACTGGTTTGTGACTTTTTTCCACCGCTTGAACTGACGAACGGTGAATGGTACGCGGGACTGCTGGACTTTACCACGTACAACTCTATACCGAACGTGGAAAGCGGAAGAAATAACATCTTTCCCGTACTAAAGGGAGCACGTAAAACGTTAGAACTCGTCAATATACCGACCGGAGTGTACGAAATCAGTGATATCGAAACATACCTGAAGAAAGAACTAGCAGACCCAAAATTTTCTCTACGACCCAACAACAACACGTTGAAATGTGAAATTTATTGTTCATACGATATCGATTTCGGATGTACGGAACACACGATCGGTACCATGTTGGGTTTTTCCAAGAACAGAAAGTTAGAAGCGTATATATTACACACGTCGGACGTGCCTGTAAACATTAACAAAGTGAACGTTTTGGAGATAAGGTGTAACGCTGTACAAGGCTCGTACAAGACGGGACGAAACGAGCATATACTGCACTCGTTCTATCCAACGGTTGAGCCAGGATTCAAGATAGTAGAAACGCCTAGAAACGTCATTTATTTTCCACTTAACGTACTACACTTGCGTAACGTTACACTGTCCGTACACGATCAGGACGGTGATATTGTGAATTTTCAAGGCGAAGTCATCACCGCACGTATACATTTGAAACGTGTGTAGTAATCATGGGAATTTATTTCACCGATACCCCCGTGATGAAGAGCGGTGGCGGCGGCGGCTCGCACCACGAGATAAAAGAGGTCAACACTTTTGGAAAAGGTATCAGTAGACGTTCGTCGTTGACACGGTTAACAGCAACTAACCGACGCTACCTGATTTCATTAGGATTCAAAGTCAAGAAAAACAAGTAATATGGCGGACAGCGGTATCGTCTTATCGGTTGAACGTCGACCATTCTTCGAAGACAACATCACACATTACGAATATCATCCTCATGCACCGTACGCGTCAGCGTCACGATACGGAAATAACGATGAGATACGCATACCTATACTGCAACAGGAAGTCTTCACTTTACCGATGGAAAGTTTCCTGTACGTTGAAGGCAAATTGAGCAAAAAGACCGACAGCACCGGTAGTGTGAACGTGAAAATGATCAACAACGCGATCGCGTTTCTCTTCGAAGAAATCCGTTACGAACTGGCCGGTGTGGAAGTGGATCGTACCAAGAGCGTCGGCATCACGTCCACTATTAAAACCATGCTATCTGCCGGCAAGCAGGATATTGTTTCGATGCAAAACGCCGGTTGGGTTGCTCCTACAGCTAACGAGATAACACCGACCGGCCAACACGAGGAATTCAACTTTTGCATACCGTTGAGGATGCTGATGGGATTCGCTGAGGATTTCACGCATGTTATTTTAAACATGAAACAGGAACTTATACTGTTGCGCACTTCCAGCAACGTTAACGCTTTGTTCTCGTCCACGGATGCGCCCGCTAACGCCGATATAGAACTGACCAAAATCTCTTGGATGATTCCGTTCGTGTACGTGAACAACGAAGTACGGATACGATTGTTGGATATCATACGCAAGGACCTACCGCTATTCTTACCGTTTCGTAGTTGGGAACTGCACGAGTATCCGGCTTTACCGACGACTGACAGACAGACTTGGACAGTGAAAACAACTACACAACTGGAGAAACCACGGTACGTGATACTCACCTTTCAGACCGCCAGAAAAAACAATCTGAAAAAACACGCAGGTGAATTCGATCACTGCAATGTGACAAACGCGAGACTCTTTCTGAACGACAAATACTACCCGTACGATAACCTGAACCTGGATATCGATAACGGACGTTACGCATTGCTGTACGACATGTATACACGATTTCAAAAATCGTACTACCACAGAAGTCAACCCAACGTACTTCTAACACCTACAGAGTTCATAACAAAAGCACCGTTATTCGTCTTCGATTGTAGCAGACAGGACGAATCGCTCAAGTCATCACCAGTCGACGTCAGATTGGAATTCGAGTCATCGACCAATTTCCCCGCTCAGACAGCGGCCTACTGCTTGATACTGCATGATTCAATAAATGTGTACACTCCGTTATCCAACACGGTGCGCAGACACAATTAAACGCTTACTATATATTAATGTTTTTTTTTTACTGTAAATAGAAATTTGCTTTTTAGAATGTAATTTTTAATTAAAAAAAAATGTAATCAATTTTCATGTATTTTTATTTTATTGTAAATAGAATGTAATGTAATCAATTTTCGTGTATTTTATTTTTGTGGAGGGGGAAAACGATTCTCCTCTTCTCCCTATTCTTCGTTCAGTGTTTCATCAGCACGAGTCGCGAGTGGACGTACAAGATGCTTTCACACGATATCTATGTTGACGATATCAATCACAACAGCAACAACCGCTATTTCAAACAATGCGGTGAAGCGGCAACGACTACATCAATCAAGTCTTTATCACCGGACGATAAAGAAGTACAGGTCATCTTAATTCAAAAAATCACATCTCCGTACCCGCGTTACAGAAACTTGGAAAACCGTTTAAAGAGTTTTAAAGAATGGCCTGTATCGTTAACGATAACACCTAAAGAATTATCAGAAGCGGGTTTCTTTTACACCGGATGCAACGATAGAGTGATTTGTTTTTGCTGTGGAGGCGGATTAAACAAATGGGAACGTGGAGAATATGCTTGGATGGAACACGCACGACATTTCCCTGCGTGCTCTTACGTAATGTTAATGAAAGATAAAAATTTTATCCTCAAGGCACTGGGTATTGTTACCGAGGCGCAAGCACCAACAGCTGTAGCAGTGACAGCAAAGAACGAACAACGCACCGACACGATCAAGGAGAATATAAAAAACGTAGAAGAAAGCTCGAATCGTGATACGATGTGCAAAGTCTGTTACACACAAAACGTGGAAGTTGTACTTATTCCCTGTCGACATTTTATTACATGTGTGAATTGTGCCATAACCCTACATAATTGCCCCTTATGTAGAACCGCATACACTGCTTACATGAGAGCGTATTTCTAGTTCGTTTTCACGCGTCTATTGAACACCCGGTTTGAAAATATATATATGCTGCTGTGACAAAAGTGTTTTATACAACCTCCGCTAATATCGCATACCTCAGTGTTTGAACAGCACGCGTTGAAGACGGACGCATGGAGCTGCTATCTCCGTACGAGTACATACGCTGCAGTGACTTAAAGCATACAGTACTGTACCCTATAGAAATTTTTGTATACAACGTTCTGACATGTAAATTTGTTGCACTGATCCGTGACGAAAATATAAAGTACAAAATAAACGTTCCGAACAAATTCTTTACGAGCGTTTCACAATATACAACGTGTCTGTTCCGTAAGACGGACGGATCTGCAACGTTCCTAGTAAAACCAAACACGTTGTATATAACGAAAAAAGGATGTGCGAGGATAAACTAGCAGTCATAGTTGACTTTCACTGTTTTATCGACAACGATGGAAAAGAACTCGTTAAGGAACTAGCCGTTATGGACGTCACTGCATTTGCCAGCAGGCATTGGATATTTACACATCCAGTAGAGACGATTGTTTCGAATCACAAGCATGTGAGGACAAACAGATGGTTAACAGACCATTATCATGGACTAACGTGGACGGACGGGGACACATCGTACGAACATCTTGTACCGATATTAGAAAAGAATACGTTTCCTTTTAACTTCGTGTTCGTAAAAGGATTGCAAAAAAAAAGATTTCTACAGAAGCGTATCGTGCATTTTAATATTATAAATTTAGAAGATTTCGGATGTCCTAAACTCGATCAATTACAATCAATACACGGAACAGCCTGTCTCACGCACCGCTTATGTCCGGAAATATGTACAAATAGTAGAGTACACGCTTTACGCGAGTGGGTTGTGTCAGATTTTAGAATAGTCAATACGTTTCTGATAAATTACTAAAATTATTGTTTAGCGCTTATATAAAAAAAAACAGTCGTCGTCTTTCTATCGATTACATCATCTATCTAAAAATAAATTAGTGTGTTCAAACAAGCGCGACCGCTGTCTAGACGTATAAAAAAAAATAACCGACACCCCTCTTCCCCACCTACCCAATGAACCGTGAGAAATCAAGTTGCATCCTGTTCACACAGTTAAAAATAAATTAACGTCGGCGACATGTTCGAACAAGCACAAGTGCTGTCTAGACGTATAAAAAAATAACCGACTCCCCTCTTCCCCACCTACCCATCGAGCCGTGAGAAATCAACTCGTGACCTGTTCACACGGTTAAAAATAAACGCTTACTGTGCGTTGAGTGGTTTCCCCCCTCTCCGGTTTCCACCTCCACAACTACCTCCCTATATATTCTACTGCGCGCAAGCGTTATTCGTTCATTCGTTGAGAGACGTGCCGCAAATTATTATAAGTTCTTTATTTTAAAATGGCATCATTCACTGAAAAGTTTGCTACTATTAGCGCAATCGAGTATAAAAAAATAAAGGAATTGATAATCGGTGTAAAATATCCGATAGAAGAAATGCAAAATATAGACGCAAAATACGGTAAAACTATACTCGTCACTCTTCAAGATTACAAAGACCCTAGACTAAAATATCGTGTATATCTACCAAAGAGATACGCAGGTGTTTTTGAAGATGAGGAATTAAAAAATTTATTACCGTGCTCGCTGCAACTAATTTATCGCGGAGAAAAGGATAGAGCTTACATAGTAGAAATTGTACAGTAGTATCGAATGGACATCTTCATTTGTCACGTACGATTACATATATATATATTAACATGTACTTAGTTCTATTTCATTTAATTATAAATAATATATGTGATTACACATATTTCATTTGATTATGCCTAGATAATAAAACAAGGCTTACATGTTGTACACTTTAGACATCTTCAGAATTAACAAATATATTTGTACATAATTGTCATTGCACACGTTTACCAATAATATTTAAAATAATGTGCTTACACATAATTCATTTGATATAATTGTATACAATTGTATTTTTTTTAATTGTTACTACTGTGTGTGTTTATTTCATTTTTTGTACATATTTGTCATGTCATAGTGCACTGTAATTTTCACTACTGTGTACGTTTACATATTATGTATTTTAAATTGTAATATATTTTGATTACTTTCACTACTGTGTGCGTTTACATAGTATGTATTTTAAATTGTAATATATTTTGATTACATGTATTTTAATTATTTGTAATTAAACAGTATTGCTTTAACCTTTTTATTGTTTTTTTTAATTTCAAAATTCCTTGGAACATTAACACTATTCTAAAAAAATCAATTTTATTAAACAACAAGTGTATGATTATAATATAATTTAGAAATTAAAGAATATTTAAAAATCAAACTGACCTTATACAAGTTCCAGTTGAGTCTCGCGACGAACTATGTGTCTTGGAGAGCAGTTCGTACAGGCTTATATATAGTATTTCAAGGATGTACACGAAAGAGATGGTAACAACAAAAAAAGCTCCCACACACAAAGTCATGAACACGCACTTAGCTCGGTCTGCGTTCTAATTCCCACACGCTGTGATAACAGATGGTGTCACACATCCTGTTCTGTTATTAAAAAAAACTTTATGTACGACCACGTTCGCACGCTGCGATAAACAGATGGCCATACAGACGGACCGATTACATCATCAACAAAAAAAGTAACGACTGCCACGCATATTTATCTTGACTTGTTCACACAATAATTTATGTACGCCTTTAAATTCGTTCACACCCAACATTAACATATGTTCAGACAGACAGCGACAATTAATTATACGCTCAGACAGACGGCGACAACTAACAGATGGTGGTAATTAATTCTACGCTCAGACAGCCGGATGCAATTAATTTAGCGACTCGCTAAACAGATGTCTAGACAGCTGCAAATGCACGTGGGAGTCAACTGCTACATTCCAAAAAAAAAAAAAAAAAAAAAAAAAAAAAGCGTGTGGGAGCCAACTACCGCTTGTCCCTATTATATTACATACACACCAGTAATAACGTGTGGTCTGTCAGCATTCTGTTGTAAAAAATAACTCCACATGTGAAAAGCATGGATTTTTTTTATCGTATAATATTTTTATGTTTATTTTCAACTATCCTTTTCGCATACTACAATTTACTTAACACATAGACACACAGTTGTCAACAATGCAATCGTTCAGATAAGTGAATCGAACACTGAATATCATGTGTATTTCTTACAGGGAAAATGACAGTTCTAACGTGGACCGTCACACGGCGAGAAATTCAAAAATTGTGGTGGTGGGAGTAACCATGTTTATACACAACATCGACGATATCGGCACGGCAGGGTAAATATATACGAAACCAGTACACTTTAACACCGAGTTGGCAACAATGGCGAAACATACATTCAACCCGTACACTATAACACCGAGCCGACAACAGTTGGCAACACCGACGCTTTTCCAACATGGCCGAACTTCCGGAAAAACCCCTTACATATACATAACCATACACTATAACACACGCACGAATCGGCAACCAGGCCGTACCTTAACCACTACACTCTTACACCACTCGACAACATCGCACCTTTTCCAACATGGCCCCCGTCGCCCCCACCACGACGGGCGGCCATCAAGCCACCGCCAGGCCGCCGCCCAGCGACGATGACGACGTCAACGACGACGTCAACGGCGAACGGCGAACGGCGAACGGCGAACATAGCCACGCCTCCGACAATCAACGCACACATTACCCCACTTTAGGCGGCGACGACGACAACATGGCCGACAGACTACTGCCGCATGGTTACCCCCACCACCACAATTTTTGAATTTCCCGCCGTGTGACGTCACTTCCGCGTTAGAACTGTCATTTTCCCCCTACTATTAATCTCTTTAGCTTTTGTTTGAAAACGCGTGCTGTTATGTCGTGGCGATCAGTAGGAGTTTGTCCTGGAAGTAGTAACTCTTTTATTTCATCCCATGCTGGATTACATGTAAATGTAAGGAAAAGATCAGGACGACCATATTTCCGCACGTACGTAATAGCGTCCTGCGCATATTCGTGCATATGTCGCGGACTACCAGTATATGTGGCAGGCAATATGGTGATCTTTCCTATGTTGCTTATATCACCATCATTACTGTATGTATATATTATATTACTAAATGTATATATTCTTCTGATCTCAGTTTCTTTTGATTGAGCCTAATGAATAATAGTCGTTCCGACTCTATTTTCGCGTACATATCGACGATGTACTGATGGAAGAGCTGACGGCATTTCAGAATATGGTTATCTTCATTTTCACGTACCATAATCCGATAGGAATAATAATTCATTGAACTAACTTTTTTGCCTGTGTGTTCACCTGTGACTGTGTTTATCATTTTGATGTTGAAATGATAACCATCTTGACCGTCTGGAAACATAATTGGATATTGCAATGGATCGTAGCATCTATGAGTGTCGGCAATTCTTTGTAGTTGCTCATTTCTGCGCTGCAAAACGATATCGCGAGGATGAAATTCTTCTCCAACCATGACAATTGCTACCTCATCAATTGTCGGCGCGTTATATCGTCTGACATGCTCACTGGCTGGTGTTTGATCAGCACGAATAACAATTCTATGGCTGTCTGATGGCATGAGATCAATCGCATTTTTGAACATCTGAATTAAATTATTGTTGTCATGTAACATTTTTTGCAACGACTCAACAATATGCCTTCTGAGTCCAGTAGAGATTTGGCAGCGTGCATTCAATTGGCCATTTTCATCTCCGACGAAGTAGATTTGCAGAAATTTATGGTTACTGCTGGGAAAAGGAAGCAAAGAGCCAGCTCTGTGGTAAATTTGTCCCTGAATTTTAAATGTCGGCATAAAATGCTCCGTTATAACGTTAGCGCCGAATGAAGTCATCTGAAAACAGGAATTGTAATTTCTGATGTTTTTGAGGAAATGTTTTGAATCATCAGTAATTCCATTTAACAAACTTTTCAGTGGTTCTTTTGGCTGCTCAAGTTCAGGTAGCTTCACTTTTCCGCTCGCGCAGCACATTCCTGGGGTTTCTCCTTTAAATTTCATTGCTGTGCAGTGCGGACAAACTTTGTCCATTTTTCCGATTTGAACGAATTTACATGAGGTATTGTATTGAATATCCGGTTCGTATGAAAAAGCAATTCGGTGATATGAAGCTCGATCATTCAAATATTGCAACTTCATACGTCTTCGCTGTTGATCTAATTGTTCTTGGCGTTGTTGAGACGATTGTGCTGCTCTTCTTCTTCTCGATTCAACTCGTAAGACTTCAAGTCTATCTTTCCGCTGATCTGCCGATTCTTCTGCTCGCCTTTGAGAAGTTCTGACTCTAACACGTTCATTATCGTCTAAACGTTCTTGATCAGTGCGGTTTGATCTCCTTTGACGTTCTGTGATTGCGTGTCGAGAACGGCGGCCTATTTTCGAACGTGGGCGAGACATTACAGATGATTAATGAATGTGTTACTATGACTTAAGACTAAAGGCTGCCGTACTATGACTAAGACTCTTTTATTATGACTTAAGGATATGAAGCTCGATCATTCAGATATTGCAACTGTATACGTCTTAGCTGTTGATCTGATTGTTCTTGGCGTTGTTGAGACGATTGTGCTGCTCTTCTTCTTCTCGATTCAACTCGTACTATGGCTAGCGAAAACACAGACGACGGTCAACTGGGAAAAAACGAAAGAAATTAATTGAATTGAATGCAACAATCAAAATCAAAGTAACTCACATTTTGATTTTCGAAAACAGATAATTAAATCATTTCCAAAACAAAACAAATGAATTGAATTGAATTGAATACAACATTCGGTATCAAATTAACTCACATTTCGTTTTTCGAAAACAGATAGTCAAATCACTTCCCAGATAATCAAATCACTTCCAACGATTGATTTTGCACATCGATGTGAACGAAAACAACAACTTTTCTCTTCTTCTTCAACTCGTAAAATGCGTACTATGGCCTGGGAAAACACAGACGACGATCGACTGGAAAGAAACGAAAGAAATGAATTCGATTTTCGAAAACACGCGCGTATTCGAATGCAACGTTGTGTCAAAATTTCATTTTACTATAAAAACACGCGCGTATTGGAATGCAACGTTGTGTCAAAATTTCAAGTCAATCGACCGACTACTTTTCGAGTTTTGCGAGCACGAACATACGCAGGCTGAATTTTTATATATAAAGATATTGTTGTCGGAGAACTGTACAAAAAGTGGTGGTGCTCGTGACACAGTGTTAACAGATATAGTGTGTTAGACTAGACAAAGTATGAGTATAACAGTGATCAACTGATAAAGATTCAACGTGTAATGGGAGGTATAGACAGAAGGAATAAAAAATTCTTCCTGAGAGTTGTAAATAAACAGGATGCTAATGCTTTGTTGGATGTAATTGAGAAAAACTTTCAGCCTGGAACTACTATAGTTACAAACATGTGGAGGGGCTAGCATTCTCTACAAAATATAGGTTGTACTCATTTGCGATTTAACATTTGCTGAACCCTGTATGCTGCAGTGACATGAACATCCATACACAGAACATGAAGAGCCATTGGTCAAAAATGAAAAAAGACACGAGGCCACGGGTAGGAACAATGCAGGCGAGTTTCTTTGAAGGATTTCACAGTCTGTGTAACAATGTTATATGGACAAACTTAAATTTCTCTAATCAAGAAAATTAATAAAATTATTTTAGTGCTAAATGAGGCCTATGAATAAATAACAATCACATTCATCATTTATTATTATTATTATTATTAATATATTACAATATGTTATATAATTGTTGCACTGTTATCATTATATAATGATAAAATAAATCACAATTTTGTATTTCTCAAAAGAGAAATTTTACCTTCTCCACTCTGTCCTAAGGTAGTGGTCGGCAGTGAAAACTGCTATCACAACTTCCTTAGCTGAAGAGGCGAATTGAAGCCGAAACAGAGACAAGCAAAAATAACTAAAGTGTAATACTCAAAGAATAAGTTTGTGTTTGCCAAGCAATCTTTGTCAAAAGGTGACCCTTTTTGCAAATGTTTGCCGTCCGAAAGACTAATTTGTCAAACGGTAGTCCTTCAAAGCATTTTGGGATCCAAAAGACTTGGTTGCAAGACGCACAAAATGGGATAAGCTATTGACTCAGTTTGCAATGATCTATTTTCGAACTGTTTGGTTCTCATCAGCAAGGTGAAGAAGCTTTATAAAATAAACGTTTTTGAACCAACTAAAGTTACATGCAAAGGACTAAAATGCCACTTAATCCATTGGATGGGGCCTCTACAGTAACTCTGTTGTAAAACCCTCTTAACAATAGATGTACCTTTTTAGTGGCCATAAAAATAACCTTTCTTGAAGTGAAGGGTACAAACAGGTAGGTGGATGACTACGGCCGGCCGGCCTCGTCTAGTACTGACAACCCAAATAAATTGATAATATGTTTTTATTAGCACTAAAGCTATAAGGAACTTATACTGTATCATAATATAAAGAAATAAATAGATGTGATCTGATGTGTGAAATACACCATTTATGTGATGTTACCATAGCTTTTAAATCTGACAGACACATTGACATCAATTATACACCCATTTTTAAGTGACTGAAACATTCATCTAAAATTAAATTCTGTTAGTAGTAAATTCATTTTTTGTAATATGTACATTTCTTGATATTCTTAACAAGATTTTACTATTCTGACATTCACTGTTGTATTAATGCAGAAATTCATCGCGTACTTATTTATGAAACACATTTTTTTCTATAGATGTACCACAATAATGCATCAGGAGAGAAATACATTACCTTAATTGACCCAATTAATATTGTTGTCATGATTTCTGTCACATAATTCCTTAACAGTTCACCCAGTGACATAACTAGGAGCTGCTCTAGTGGGGGGGGGGAATAAGATTAGCTTCTGGGGGAGGGGGTGAGACTATCTTGAAGCCTTCGTTCTTAGAATAAAGAAATTTCTAATAATATTAATTTACAAATATTGTATTTCCCTTTATTCTGCAATTATTTTTAGCCTTATTTTTAACAACTCAACTGGCTTGGAAATGCACCTATGTTGAATGATTACAGAATTTTGCTGAAATTTTTAAATGAAAGGGAATTGATTCCCCCCCCCTCTCTAGTTATTTCACTGTATTCAACCCCATAAAATTAATACCACACAAACTTTACAAGAGCCTCCAGACAAATATTATTAAAAGAATGTATGTAAATTCTTCTGTGTTAAACACTATTCAGAAGACTAGGCACATTACAACTGACTAAGATGAGAGATCAATACCAGCTTAATTCAGGTCATAATGAAATCATTAACACCATATTTATATTGAAAATGATCTATAACCTTCAACATTAAAAAAACTAATGTCAATAATAAAATATTCGCTTATATCAAAACAGATGTGCACTATTGGCAATAATGCAACTGCAATTTCAGCAATAAATGTACATTACAGATTCTCCATTCTATGAGTTTACTCTATACCATACATCAATACAATCAAATGAGAGAGAGAAATCACTTTGAATGGTACACTCAGATAAATAAATGACAGCTTCCCCTCTGCGTATACCCATGATAAGTGTGTGTTTGTGCGTTCACAGATACTCTCTTGAGTATATGCAGCAAAAAGTTTAATGCTGTGTATAAACAGCTGAAGATAGGTATTAATATGCAAGACAACTGATAATGGTTTGCCATCATTTTGTGAGGGTAGGATACCAGCCTAGGAATAACAATATATTAAACTGTGGTTCACTTGCAAGCAAGGCTACACTTAAAACATTAGTTTTATTGTTTAAGTTTCTTTGTTGACCCCCCTCCCATATCTTTGTGTGGCTCCCACGGCCAATAGCAGCCCACATCTAAATCCAGCCCTATCTATTGTCCCTGCGGCAGGAGCTCTATATGAAGCTCAGGACGCAGTATACGAGCTGACGACGGGCATACCCTTCGTCCTGCACAGCCCTCGAACTTGTATACATTGTGGCTTTTGAGATGCTGAGAGAGATTGGAAGAAGAGGGGTGCAAAAACTCATCAGTTAAGAGCAGAATTGAATGCAGTTGTAGTAACATAAGTAGACAGCCAATAGTATACCATGTTGCGTTGACAAATAATTTATTTATACCAGTATAAACATTAACAAGCTTTGAGAATTCAGTATTAACCAAATGATAATAATGCTATTTATTGTCTTCAGAAGATTTTTTTTGTTTTAATTTTTCTGTTGTAGTGCTTAGTCTTGTTAAGGAAGATTTTGTTGCTACTTGAAATGAAGGCATAGTCTTAGTTACAACAAATACTTTTAGCTGTAGTAAATATCGCCAGATCGCCATTACTGCTTGACTTCAATATTAATTTAAAAATGACTTCAATATTTATTTAAAAATCTCATTTAACAGATAAACCAGATGTCTGAAGTTTTCTGCCAGGAGCCCTAAATAATACTTCTACATAATGAGTTGGTTTCCAGAAATATCATTAAACTTTCCAGAATGTCAGCCAGAAGAGCAGCATGTGTAGTGAACATGAGAAGCTGGGAGCAGAATTTAATTTGTAGGCTGCCAAATTAGCTTATTGTGTATTTGAAGAGATACAGCTTCTACAATCTTAAAGAAATGTGCGCAAAGAGGCCCATCCTCTCCTAAACAAGCTCAGCTAGTGGCATAACTTTGGAGGGGGAGGTCAGGGGGATCAATCCACCCCAGAGCTATTAAAAATTTCAATGAAGTTCCATAATTACTTAATAAAGGCCTGTCTCTAAGCCAGTTGTGTGTGTTAAAATAAGGCTTGTAAATAACTGTAAAAATAATTCTATGGAAAGAATCTTGAATATCTTACTTCTCCTGACGAAAACAGGGAGTCAAATCTTAAAAATTAGTCTCCCCCCATTCCCGATCTGCTCCCTGGTCCTCTTGGTTCAGTGATGTCTCCATCCAACTATGCCTGACAGTGAGATGATACAGTCCAGTATAGGAATGCACATTAGAGTAAATTCAGTTGGCAGGTGGAAAAAGGGAGCATATTACTATTGCATAAGCTTGGGCATATTTGTGTAGTACCCCACATGACATGAACTTAACAGCTTGTTTGTTTGTTGTTTGTGTGTGTTTTACCTAAGTTCTTTGTGTTCTGTAGTCCTTATTTAACAGTGAAATAGAATTAATTTTGCTCTTCATTAGTGCATATTAATTCTGCTTATTATGTAGTCCTATACTGAGCATGTTCAAATATGTGGCTTTAAAGTGAATATCAACAAAGCACGTATTTTTTTAATAAATGTACTACTTATTGTGTATGAAACTAGGCTGGCACCTAAAAAATTTGGGGAACCATGTCTGGACTTAAATGTCATTCAGATATTTAAATACAAAATCAAAAAATACACATGAACATTACCAAGTCTATTTATGAAAAGAAAAACAACTGGAGTTGTGGATGCTAAAATACCAATGCTTTTTTTTAATTTTTTATTTTTGGAGGAAACACAATTTGGAATGAGGCTAGTGTATAGAATTTAACACATCGCACAGAATAAAATTAAAAAAGATGACCATTCCAAAAGGTATGTAGATAATGAATTAAGTTTTGCAATTTTAGGAACTGTCAACTTTTGCAAATTGATGAACTTGATCTACTGTCTGTTAGAAAACACTATAAACAGATGGATAAGAATAGGTACATTATATCCCAAATTGTAGATGCAATTAGTTCTGTGGTGAATTTGAATTGGCTTTAAGAGGCACATTGGTTCAGAGAACTCAAACTTGGAGTTTTTTAAAGCCCTAATAAATTACACTGCTGCCCTTGACACTTTGTACAAAAAAAAAACACTTACTTGGAAAACAGCACTGTATTTAAGGGTACATCTAAAACCATACAAAATTACATACTATGAAAACTATGGACATTTCTTGTGAACACAACTGGACACAATTCTTTTGTATGAAACTGAAGGTCAAATGTTTTAGAGGTTTTGAGGATATTCTGAAGCCCAAGATGGAACTCGTGTTGGTTTATCTACTATCATTTTTGAGCAGCTAAGTAAAGTTGTGCTGGACAAAGAACCTAACAAACTTATTGACCACATGTACAATGGGACTTCTGTAATGAGAGACGAAAATCATGGTGTGTAACACTTAATTAAAAAACAATATCCACTTGCTAATAATGTTCACTTTGTGCCCATCAAGGAAACCTAATTATACAAAATGCTACATTAGCCATGTCTCAATGTAGGATGTTTTCTTGTATTTACAAGGTATAGGCTCATTTTCCAGGCCTCCAAAGAGAATAGACTGTTTGAATGATATTGTTAAAATATCCCTACTGGTCCCCCAACAAGATGGTACTTTCAGGAATATATAGTCCATGACATACGCGTAACTTGGGGCATGCAAGGGGGCACTCCCCCCCCCCCCAATGTTCCAAGCATGATAAAACTTTGTTTCCAGTTGTTATAAATAAAACTAATAAATAGTCAAACAGAAGACAGTTACTATGCTTGCAAGCACAGTACGCGCTATTTATCAATGTCTGTACTGTGCCAATTATTCCACAGTTAGCTTACTTACTAAGTCAACAGTAGCTGCACTTCCAGACCTTCAAAATGATAACAAATTTAATGAGTTGTGGAAAGAAACAGAAAAATGGGTGAAAAAGAAGGATGTGATATGGCAGTGGTTCCTAGAAAAAAGAAAGTGCCTGAAAAACTTGGTGGTGGTGACAGAACTGGAAATTATCAAACAGCCTCTAACTTCTATAGGCAGAATGTATATTTTCCTGTTTTAGATACACTTATAAATGAAATTACATACAGATTTCAAGAAAATGACTTAAAAGTACTTCATGCACTTTGTTCAGTCTGAGTAAAAATGAGGTTGAGGAAGATGATGTGAAACTTATTAGTGTGTGCTACTTATAAAGTGCCAGAGAAGGAACTGTATTCAGAATTGAATGTGTTTTCACGTACGCGTACAAATAAAACCATTGGCGATGAAATTGATCAAAGACTAAAGAGTTTTGTTGAACAAAATTTGAGTGATGTTTTCCCAACTTGAACAACATGTTTAAAACATTTTTGACAATGCCTGTAAGTTCAACAAGCAGTGAGTGGTCTTTTTCTTGTCTTTGGAGGCTAAAGACTTACATACACAACACTAATAGACAAGAAAGACTTCATCATCTTTCCATTCTCTGCATTGAAAGAACACATATGAATTTGACTCCGAAGGAACTCTTGGAGGAAGGAGACTCCTACTTCATTAGCAACAAAACCACCTACACAACCATCATACTACATAAAATGGTACTGTACAGTCACTGAAGCCGAAAAAAAATAGAAATTGCAAATTAAGTGGCTTCTACGAGATTTTTTGCATAGGGCTAGATAAACAGGTAAGAAAGAATTAAAAAAAAGTTTACAAAAATTCAGTCACAGGTTTTCGAAAAAAGAGAGGGGGGAGGTACAAAAAATTCATTTTTCATGATTATCTTAAAAAATATTAAATTTATGAAAAAAATAAAAAATACCAAAAAGAAAGAGCATAAAAGTCTGCATAAAAAAGGTCATTAACATTTTTTTGTCAGGGCGATAATTTAAGAAGAAAAATTAATTCAAAGTTGGCCAAATTTTTCACAAGGTGGATTTTCACATAAAATACATGTTTATTTAATAGACATGCAATTTTTTCAGGATTATAAGTTTAAAAACTCATTATTATTCATTTATGTATATATTATTATGTATAATTTTTTACTTATTTATTACGCATTATAATAAAAATGTTATTAAAAAATGCACTTTAGAAATATATTCAAAAATAGTTTTTCTTCCAATCATTGAAGATTTTGACAATAAAATAACTTTTAAAACACATTTCTTATTTATACAATTTATAAATTATTTACTTATAACTTATTATGATTTACAAAATTATTAAAATATCGTTTATTTCTTCAATTTTTCGGAATTTTTCACAATTATCAAGGTGGAAAATAACTTTTAGTACATTTATTATTTATTTATAAAATTTAATTATAACAATTATTTTTATAATGATAAATATATTTAAAAATCGATTTCTTCTCCAATTTCTTGAAAAGATTCAGAAGTCAAGTCTTCTATTTCTATTGCTCCCTCACCATACACAATATTTGAAAAATTTGTGCACAAATTAAATTCACAGTTTCCACAAGCCGATGAACAGTACAATCCACTTTTTCTGCAACTGCATAATTTTCCACAATCTTTTTTGCAATCACAGAAGATCATTTGCACTAGAACCGCACCAAATTATAAAATATCAAAATTACTAACACAAATCTTAAAACATAAAATTGAACTTCCAGCAAAATACAATATAAATATCGGTATGGAGAACCATACATGACTTCAATGTTTTAAGATTTATATTTAAAATCATATTCGAAATGAAATATTTCCATAGAAACTACGTCTTTCTACTTATTGCTTCAGCATTAACCACAGTACTGTGGTCACTAACGTATACCACCTCACGTTTTCGCACTCGATTTTCACTGATGATGGCAGTCGATGGCACTGCCGAAAAGTATGGTTTTGCAGAAAAAATTGGACTACGGCTAAACAGCCCGGGAAGCAATTTTAACAAAAAACTACTTCTTTGTTGCCGATAACGTAGTACACATATAAAAAATTCTGCCCTCCACCTTCAACTATAATTTTTAATAATAGAAAATTACCCCCACCCCGTTCACCTAACCTCTTCATTTAAAGATATTTCATCTACGTTTCTACAGTGGATTATTATGACCTTCTTATCAGGATACTTTATTTATAAAAATTAAGTACTTTACTCTTGTTAAATCATAAAATCTTTCAGGTAAACTACCCCTTTCTCTTATCCGATCTTCTCCAAAATCAATAGACCTTCCGTCCTCTACAATTCACGGATGCATGCAAAAAAGTATTTGATTCTGTTTGAATCTGCGGCAGTTATCGTTTGTCATGGAAACATTTCTCTTGTTACAACATAAAATGTTGCAGGTAAACTACCCCTTTCTCTTAACCGATCTTCACCAAAATCAACAGACCTTGAGCTTTCTGCAACTTAGGAAAGTGTGCAAAAAATTATTTGATTCTCTTTGAATTTACGGCAGTTATCGTACGTCATAAAAAAATTACCCTTTTAAAACATAAAACGTTGCTGATAAACTACCCCTTCTCTCAACCGATCTTCACCAACACCAACAGGTATTGAGAACTCTAAAATACAGGGTTGTATGCAAAACATCATTTGATTCTGTTTGAATTTGCGGCTGTTATCGTTTGCCATAGAAAAAAATCTACAGACACACACACAGACACTTTTCGAAAAATGACTTTTTTTCATGTTTTAAGTGTAGTACAATCAGAATCTGCAATAATCTTGAACACGATTTTTTTTGCCATCACCATACTTCCATTTCCTTAAGGAACATGGAAGTAAAAATTACCTTTGTTAAAACATAAAATGTTGCAGGTAAGCTACCCCTTTCCCTTAACCGATCTTCACCAACACCAACAGGTATTGAGAACTCTAAAATACAGGGTTGTATGCAAAACATCATTTGATTCTGTTTGAATTTGCGGCTATCGTTTACCATAGAAAAAAATTACCCTTGATAAAAAAACTGTTGCAGGTAAACTACCCCTTTCCCTTAACCGATCTTCACCAAAAACGACAGGTCTTGAGTACTCTACAATTCAGGACGGTATGCAAACAATTATTTGATTCTGTTTGAATTTGCGGCTCTTATCGTTTGCCATAGAAAACACCCTTGATAAAACATAAAACGTTGCTTGTAAACTACCCTATGCCATTAACCGATCTTCACCAAAACAATAGGTCTTGAGAACTCTAAAATTCAGGGCTGTATGCAAAACATTATTTGATTCTCATTGAATTTACGGCAGTTATCGTTCGTCATATAAAAAATTACTCGTGTTAAAACATAAAACGTTGCAGGTAAACTACCCCTTTCCCTTAACCGATCTTCACAAACACCAATAGGTATCGAGAACTCTACAATACAGGGCTGTATGCAAAACATCATTTGATTTTGCGGCTGTTATCGTTTACCATAGACAAATATCGGTATGGAGAACCATACATGACTTCCATATTCTAAGATTTATATTTAAAATCATTTTCAGCCAAACAGCCAGGCTGTGTCTTACCTGCCTTTTTCTTGCTGTATTAAATGAAAAATATTATATTACATTAAAATGAAAAAATTATAATTTTATTGCCTGGCAACAAAATTATTTTATTTTTAACAATTACCATTGTTTCAAAAAGTTTAAATAAATTTTCAAGTACTTTACTCTTGTTAAAACGTAAAAGGTTGCAGGTAAACTACCCCTTCCCCTTAACCGATCATCACCAAAATCGAAAGTCTTTGAGACCTCTACAATTCAGGGACGTATGCAAAAAATTATTTGATTCTGTTTGAATTTGTGGCTGTTATCGTTTGCCATAGAAAATACGCTTGATAAAAAAACGTTGCTGGTAAACTACCCCTTCCCCTTAACCGATCTTCACCAAAAACAATAGGTCTTGAGTACTCTACAATTTAGGGCTGTATGCAAATAATCTTTTGATTCTGTTTGAATTTGCGGCTGTTATCGTTTGCCATAGGAAATACCCTTGTTAAAACATAAAACGTTACAGGTAAACTACCCCTTTCCCTTAACCGATCTTCACCAAAAACAATAGGTCTTGAGTACTCTACAAATCAGGGCTGTATGCAAAACATTATTTGATTCTGTTTGAATTTGCGGCTGTTATCGTTTGCCATAGAAAATACCCTTGTTAAAAAAACGTTGCAGGTAAACTACCCCTTTCCATCAACCGATCTTCACCAAAAACAATAGGTCTTGAGAACTCTACAATTTAGGGCTGTATGCAAATAATCTTTTGATTCTGTTTGAATTTGCGGCTGTTATCGTTTGCCATAGGAAATACCCTTGTTAAAACATAAAACGTTACAGGTAAACTACCCCTTTCCCTTAACCGATCTTCACCACAAACAATAGGTCTTGAGTACTCTACAAATCAGGGCTGTATGCAAAACATTATTTGATTCTGTTTGAATTTGCGGCTGTTATCGTTTGCCATAGGAAATACCCTTGTTAAAACATAAAACGTTACAGGTAAACTACCCCTTTCCCTTAACCGATCTTCACCAAAATCAGCAGATCTTGAGAACTCTACAATTCAGGGCTGTATGCGAAACATTATTTGATTCTGTTTGAATTTTCGGCTGTTATCGTTTGCCAAACAAACAAAATTGCCCTTGCTAAAAAAAAAACCGTTGCAGGTAAACTACCCCTTTCCCTCAACCGATCTTCACCAAAAACAATAGGTCGCGAGTACTCTGCAAATCAGGGCCGTATGCAAAAAATTATTTGATTCTGTTTGAATTTGCGGCAGTTATCGTTTGCCATAGAAAAAAAATCTATAGACAGACAGACACACAGACACACAGACAGACACACACACAGACACTTTTCGGAAAACGACTTTTTTTCATGTTTTGAGTGTAGTAGAATCAGAATCTGCAATAATCTCGAACACGATTTTTTTGCCATCACCATACTTCCATTCCTTAAGGAATATGGAAGTAAATAAAATTACCCTTGATAAAAAACCGTTGCAGGTAAACTACCCCTTCCCCTTAACCGATCTTCACCAAAAACGATACATCTTGAGAACTCTACAATTCAGGGCAGTATGCAAAATATTATGTGATTCTGTTTGAATTTGCGGCTGTTATCGTTTGCCATACAAAATACCCTTGATAAAACAAAAAACGTGGCAGGTAAACTACCCCTTTCCCTTAACCGATCTTCACCAAAATCAACAGGGCTTGAGAACTCTACAAATTAGGGCTGTATGCAAATAATAATTTGATTGTGTTTGAATTTGCGGCTGCTATCGTTTGCCATATAAAATACCCTTGTTAAAACATAAAACGTTGCAGGTAAACTACCCCTTTCCCTTAACCGATCTTTACCAAAATCAACAGATCGTGAGAACTCTACAATTCAGGGCTGTATGCTAAACACTATTTGATTCTGTTTGAATTTGCGGCTGTTATCGTTTGCCAAACAAACAAAATTACCCTTGATAAAAAAAAACCGTTGCAGGTAAACTACCCCTTTCCCTCAACCGATCTTCACCAAAAACAATAGGTCGCGAGCACTCTACAAATCAGAGCTGTATGCAAGCAATTATTTGATTCTGTTTGAATTTGCGGCTGTTATCGTTTGCCATAGAAAAAAATCTACAGACACACACACAGACACACAGACACTTTTCGAAAATATCGGTATGGAGAACCATACATGACTTCCATATTCTAAGATTTATATTTAAAATCATTTTCAGCCAAACAGCCAGGCTGTGTCTTACCTGCTTTTTTATTGCTGTATTAAATGAAAAATATTATATTACATTAAAATGAAAAAATTATAATTTTATTGCCTGGCAACAAAATTATTTTATTTTTAACAATTACCATTGTTTCAAAAAGTTTAAATAAATTTTCAAGTACTTTACTCTTGTTAAAACGTAAAAGGTTGCAGGTAAACTACCCCTTCCCCTTAACCGATCTTCACCAAAATCTAAAGTCATTGAGACCTCTACAATTCAGGGACGTATGCAAAAAATTATTTGATTCTGTTTGAATTTGCGGCTGTTATCGTTTGCCATAAAAAATACGCTTGATAAAAAAACGTTGCAGGTAAACTACCCCTTCCCCTTAACCGATCTTCACCAAAAACAATAGGTCTTGAGTACTCTACAAATCAGGGCTGTATGCAAAACATTATTTGATTCTGTTTGAATTTGCGGCTGTTATCGTTTGCCATAGAAAATACCCTTGTTAAAAAAACGTTGCAGGTAAACTACCCCTTTCCCTCAACCGATCTTCACCAAAAACAATAGGTCTTGAGAACTCTACAATTTAGGACTGTATGCAAATAATCTTTTGATTCTGTTTGAATTTGCGGCTGTTATCGTTTGCCATAGGAAATGCCCTTGTTAAAACATAAAACGTTACAGGTAAACTACCCCTTTCCCTTAACCGATCTTCACCAAAAACAATAGATCTTGAGTACTCTACAAATCAGGGCTGTATGCAAAACATTATTTGATTCTGTTTGAATTTGCGGCTGTTATCGTTTGCCATAGAAAATACCCTTGTTAAAAAAACGTTGCAGGTAAACTACCCCTTTCCCTCAACCGAACTTCACCAAAAACAATAGGTCTTGAGAACTCTACAATTGAGGGCTGTATGCGAAACATTATTTGATTCTGTTTGAATTTGCGGCTGTTATCGTTTGCCAAACAAACAAAATTACCCTTGCTAAAAAAAAACCGTTGCAGGTAAACTACCCCTTTCCCTCAACCGATCTTCACCAAAAACAATAGGTCGCGAGTACTCTGCAAATCAGGGCTGCATGCAAAAAATTATTTGATTCTGTTTGAATTTGCGGCAGTTATCGTTTGCCATAGAAAAAAAATCTACAGACAGACAGACAGACAGACAGACAGACAGACAGACACACAGACACTTTTCGGAAAACGGCTTTTTTTCATGTTTTGAGTGTAGTAGAATCAGAATCTGCAATAATCTCGAACACGATTTTTTTTGCCATCACCATACTTCCATTCCTTAAGGAATATGGAAGTAAAATGACTTTTTTTCATGTTTTAAGTGTAGTACAATCAGAATCTGCAATAATCTCGAACACGATTTTTTTTGCCATCACCATACTTCCATTTCCTTAAGGAACATGGAAGTAAAAAAGAGTATCGAACTCATGGAACATTCAATATCGAACTGCGTTAATTCAATATCTGTATGGCGCATGTACCAGCTGTTTTCGCTCTCCCTAAAATTCTTCAACTTTCAGGGTCTGTTCTTTTTATGCCCATGCACGGATATAAATTCTCACTATGTAGAAGAGAAACCTCAAATATTGTAGTTTTACGTACAATAGTTACATTTTAATATTTTTTTTTAGTTTTTAACTATTAATATTAATACGTGCAATGGACATATTTTTACATTTATTAATAAAAGTTACATTTATTTAAATTTAACTAAATTTTAACAATTCTTTACACCGCAGTCTTATAGAAGACACTTTGACCAATAGGTGTTCATAATTTTGTTTAAAATATTTATTTTGAAAATTTCTGTGGAAATTTTAAGTCAAGAAAATGATGTCTATACTTGCGAACTCAAAAAAATAATAAATGTAAAACTCGCTTATTTTATGCCAATAAATCAATACTAATTTTTATTATTTTTTTCTAAGACCTATATAGGGTATGTAAAGTTTATGTTGTGAAGTTTTTTTAAAAATGTAAATACGTTTGTAATAAATTGTTAATATGTTTATGCATTAGTTGAAAAAAATAAAAAACAAAAAAGTTATTACTTTATTTTAAGTATTTATTAATACTTTAATTATTTTCTTTTCATTTTATGTAAAAGTACAAACATTTAGCTTTAAAATGCTTTTTGATTTTTGTCTCTACAACTATTATAACGGATTTTATTAAAATTTGTATGTTGCAATGTCAGAAAAAATTAGCCTTCCCGCTCATTGGTGCGGACTCCGACAATCATTTTTTTTTTAATATTTCAATTCCATTTTTCTCACACAGTATTGGCCTGACAAAAAACATGATAAATAGCTTTTTGTAGAGAATTTAATGCTCTTTAATTTTTGCGATTTATCTTTTTTTCATAAATTTGTTATTTGTTAAGATAATCACGAAAAATAAATTTTGTGTACCTTCCCCCTCCCTTTTTTCAAAAACCCGCTACTGAAGTTTTGTAAATTTTTTTTAAATTGTTTCTCACCCTTTTATCTAGCCTTATGCAAAAAATCTCGTAGAAGCAACTTAATTTGAATTTTTTTCCTTTAGTGACTGTACAACTAAACTGTACACTGTGTGTACACACACACACACACACACACACACTACTGTACACTGTACAGTACTGTACAGTGTGTGTACACTGTGTGTGTGTACTGTGTGTGTTGTAGTGGAAGTACAACTTATGAAGAAAGGTTTGATCATTAACAAATGAAATTGTCCCTCGTTTACTAACTAAGAATTATTACTAAACTTTCTAATTTTGTATATATTATATTTTATTAACTTTATTATATATATATGGTATCACTACACACTTGAATTTATGAAGCTTTACCCTGCCCCCCAAAGTTAGGCCCCCAAGTTACGCCCATTGTCCATGATGTTTATAAAACCAGAGAGACTCTGTTGGAATGTTTTGAGTATATTTGGGACAAAGTGATGCAAAAACAACTCAGGAAGCAACAGGATTTTTAAGAATTTTAAAGGGCATTGAGTTTTAATTTTGGCTAGAATTTTGTCATAAAATTATGTGACCATATTTTCTTGATTTGATACAGCAGAATAAAATATACAAGTTAAAAGCTATAAAAGTTAAAAGCTTTATGCAGAGTTTTGGAACTGCAGTCTCCAATGTCTGCAAAATATACGACGACAATGCAGTTGATATTGAACCATCAATCAAAAGAAAGCATGTCCAATGTGGTAATAAAAAAATAATAATAACAGGCTTGCTGCCCTTCAAAACTGTGATGACCACTACTATGGACCATTTCTGGACAGATTTTGCATTTCTGGTAATTTTACTTCTTCAAAACATTTTAATGTAAAGTGTTTTGAAAAGTAGGCCTACAGGGCTCAGTATCAATATGAGGAGTTTGAGGAAATAGCCATTGCTTATCCTTACATAAATCATGCAACACCAAGAATGGAGCTGAAAGTTCTTTACAGTTAAGAGGATTTGTGAGCCCAAGAAGCTACATCATTCCTAAATTTTTTTGCATTAACAATCTGACTGTCACATTTTCAGAGGCTGTTTACCATCCTGAAAACCCTTGTGATAATCAATCACAGTGAATTTAAATGAATTGTATAATAATATAAGCTTGTACGATTCTTTGAGCATCAAGTTTCCTCCTGAAGCACAGTAAGTCTTGTTTGTATACTATGTTTAGTGGTTAGACTAAAATTTTATAAATATAATTAAATCACTACCAACTTGGAACACAAGTTGTGGTTGTGTTCCAAGTCAGTAGTGATTTAATTATATTTAGTTAATCAACGGACATGTCATGGACAACGAAATCCAAGGAAAATTTTATTATACACCAACTGAAATTTTATAATGTGGATGAGTACGAATGAGAGAAATAAAGTGTGTAATGTGTGTGACCACCCGACTTGTATAATCACCAGTCATCAGTGCTCTTGTGAAATGTGCATTAGCCAAGAGAAAGTTATAATTGTGTGTGCGTGTGTGTGTGTGTGTGTGTGTGTTTTCATGGTATGGTCCCTTTTATTGATGTATTAATTTATTAATGTTATTTATATGAATGGTAGAGACATATTTACTTATATAAGGTATGCTTCAGGCATTAAACTGTATGCCGTCATCAACCATTCTGACTTGCCTGGTCATTTCTTTATATACAGTAGAGTCCCATTTATTCAGATTTTATGGGACTGGAACCAGCTTGGATTACAAAAAATCTGGATTAACAAGAAATAATACAAAAATGTGTCTAAAAATATTTTTTAATGTAGAGTTAATAAATATAAAAAATAAAATAAAATGTTTTCCGAGTCGGTAGTGATTTAATTATATTTAACCAATTTAAGTATTATAGTATTAAATAAAATAGTAGAGAAAATGAAAATAAACGAATTTTTAAACTATATTCATAATGGTCATTTATGTTTAAGTGTGTATTTCAAAACAAAGGTCAAAGGTCAAATAACAAAAATAAAATATATGAAGTAAAATGCATTTACTGTATTTCAGTATACAAAATATGGCCACTACAGAGTCTTGACAAGAAGTACAAAAGTTTAAATAAAATACAGCACTGAAAATAGAAAAATATGCTTAGGCTAAAATCACATAAAAATCGCTTAACAATTTTATACTTCAATGAAAAATGTTCATTTATCTGCTGCATATACAAACAGAATGTATATATTATTCTAAATAAAAATTCTAAATTCAGTATTCTTCCTCTTCCTCTGGCTCTACATCCCTCTACGAGAATTGGCCTCCTCAACAATCCTGCACCATTCCCTTCTGTTCTCAGCAACAATCTTCCATCCTCTGATCCCCATGGTTCGTAGGTCCTCCTCAACACACTCCAGCCACATCTTTCTTCGGCTTCCTCTGGGCCTAGACTCCAAGGGTTTCAATTCTGTGATAGCTCTTGTATTTCTGGTCTTCACCATTCTATAAATATGTCCTAGCTATCTAATTCTCTGTGATTTAATAAACTTTACTATGTTTTCGCTTTTTATTAATGTATCAAGTTTAAGATTCATACGGATTAATCAAGTGCCATCTTGCTGCACTACTGGCCCAAAAATTCTCCTCAGTGTTTTCCTCTCAAATCGTTTAAGATCTTTATCTTTCTTCCACATGGTCCATGTCTCACAGCCATAAGTCACTACTGGTCTTATAAGGCTTTTATACATTTTCAGTTTAGAATTATGACTTAGGATCCTAGAGCACAATAGTTTCTTGTTTGCAAAATATGCTCTGTTTCCCTTTGCTATCCTTGATTTGATTTCCTCGCTGCTCAAATTGTCCTCATTTAGCAGTGACCCCAGGTAGACAAAATTATTCACTTGCTCAAAGCTATAGCCTCCACCATCCAGTGTGTTTCTTTCATTATGTCTTGATCTTGAAACACACGTGTATTTTGTTTTGTCCTGGTTTATTGACAACCCACCCTTCTTTATCTGTTCTTCCCGTTCTATGAATGTTTCCCATACCCCATTTTTGCTACAGCCGAGTATAACTATGTCATTAGCATATGCACCAATTTTCCTGGTTTTAGTAATTAAATTTCCATGGGCATTCACTTTAGAAACAGCTGCATAAAGTATGATATTGAAAAGGACTGTTAATAAATGCATCACCATGCCTTACACCACAACCAATTTCAAAGTTGTCATTTTTTATTCTTTTGAACAATCATTGCTGCTTTAGATCCATATAATGCTACTTGTACTAGCTTTACCAGCTTACTAGGGATACCCAACAGTCTTAGGCTTTGAACCAACTTTTGTCTTTCCACAGTATCAAAGGCCTGTTTGAAGTCAATAAACAAGCTGTGGATGCTAATAACATACTCACAACCTTTCTCAGATATTATACATATCACATGTATACAGCAGCGGCCCTAGCCCTTTATTAGGGTGGAGCGAGAATCCCGTTCGGCACCCCTTGGGACTTTTTTTTTTAGGTTAAGTAAACACCAACTTTTCAAAAATCAATACGTTTATTGAATCAAAATTAAGTTGCTATTCTTATTGCACTCTTGCTGCATCATAAACAAAAATACGGCAAAAAGGTGCCAACAAAATTTTATTTTTTTCACAATCGGATTTTGGCGCTTCTCCTCACCCAGCGCCTAGAGTGGTTGCTCCTCTCGCTCTACCCCAGGGCCGGCCCTGCATGTATATGGTCTATGGTAGAGCGGTTTGGTCAAAATCCTGCTTGGTAGTCACCAAGGATTTCCTCCGCATGTACATCGAGTCTCTTATATAATAAAGAAGAGAACACCTTGTATGTAACGTTTAATAACATAATCCCTCTATAGTTTTTACAAACCTGTTTATCTCCTTTTTTCTGTATAGAGTGTAGAAGGCCCCATTTTAACTCTTCAGGCATAGTTTCTTTATGACAAATTAGTTCTAAAAGTTTGTGAATTCGCTTCCATAGATTCTGTACTCCATCCTTTAAAAGTTCTGCAGTGACTGTGTTACATCCAGGTGCTTCATTATTTTTCAATGATTTTATTGTATCTACAACTTCCTCGAGTGATGGTTCTTCTGGCAGTGGTTCTACAGTTATATACTTTTCAGAACTATGCTCTTCATTATTTTAATTATTCAATATCACTATTACTTTAACACTCAGAACACTAGGTTTTTTATAAGTAAAAGCAAAAAGTTTTACCTTACAGCCTTAACCGGTTTTCTCCTTTAAAAGGCTTCTTCAGAGGCTCCCGCAGGTAGCGCTATCCGTCTTGTTGTGGGTGATGAAATCGAATTTCGAAAGATCGATGCTGTGTGTGTGGGTGAGATATGTTCGAATAATGCGTGCGATTTGAATTGTGTCTGTTCGTTTAGGATGTCGTTTTTATTTGTTTTTGTGTGTTTGTATATTTCCAATTGTTCTAGAGTATCTAGTTTTCGGCCTTTTGTGTGTACGTGTAGAATGTTCATGTTATTATCGATGTTTTTATATGTGCGGTTTGCTTCAATGAGGTGGTTTGCAAAGGTGGATTCTGTAGTGGAGTGGAGTGCCTTTGTGTGTTCAATGTATCTCTCTTTGAAGCTACGTCCGGTCTGGCCTATGTAGAAATTACTGCAATTTTAGCAATTTAGCTTGTAAATACCAGGTAGATCGAATTTGTTTTGTGCTTTGTGTGTGTGTTTTGATAGTGTGTGTTCTGTTTTGTTAGTAGTTTTGTAAGCGATTCTGTATCCTGCTTTTTTGAATTTGTGGGCTATTTTTTCTGTTTGTTTGTTGATGTATGTTAGTGTTATGAATTTGTTGTTTTCTGTCTTTGTCTGTTGTTTGTTTTGTGTTTTGTGTAGGAGTTTACTGACTATTGTTCTGTCATAACCGTTAGATTCTGCTAGATATTTTATCGTGTTTAATTTGTCTTTGTAGTCTTTTTCATCTAAGGGAATGTTGTTAAGTCTATGTATCATATACTATGTATACATATACTGTATATGTATACTATACAGAGGAAACAAAAGATTATGTGAACAGTTACTAACGCACATAAACAAAATACATAAAAACATAACCTTTACTGCCGAATACGAACACAACAATACCATAAACTTCTTAGACCTCTCCATCACAAAACTAGAACACAGGCACAAATTCAGTATATACAGAAAACCAACTACAACTGATACACTAATACACCACAGCTCCAATCACCCAATACAACACAAACTAGCTGCCTTCAGAACCATGATATATAGACTTAACAACATTCCCTTAGATGAAAAAGACTACAAAGACGAACTAAACACGATAAAATATCTAGCAGAATCTAACGGATATGACAGAACAATAGTCAGTAAACTCCTACACAAAACACAAAACAAACAACAGACAAAGACAGAAAACAACAAATTCATAACACTAACATACATCAACAAACAAACAGAAAAAATAGCCCACAAATTCAAAAAAGCAGGATACAGAATCGCTTACAAAACTACTAACAAAACAGAACACACACTATCAAAACACACACACAAAGCACAAAACAAATTCGATCTACCCGGTGTTTACAAGCTAAATTGCTCAAATTGCAGTAAATTCTACATAGGCCAGACAGGACGTAGCTTCAAACAGAGATACATTGAACACACAAAGGCACTCCACTCCACTACAGAATCCACCTTTGCAAACCACCTCATTGAAGCAAACCACACATATAAAAACATCGATAATAACATGAACATTCTACACGTACACACAAAAGGCCGAAAACTAGACACTCTAGAACAATTGGAAATATACAAACACACACAAAAACAAATAAAAACAACATCCTAAATGAACAGACACAATTCAAATCGCACGCATTATTCGAACATATCTCACCCACATACACAGCATCGATCTTTCGAAATTCGATTTCGTCACCCACAACAAGACGGATAGCGCTACCTGCGGCAGCCTCTGAAGAAGCCTTTTAAAGGAGAAAACCGGTTAAGGCTGTAAGGTAAAACTTTTTGCTTTTACTTATAAAAAACCTAGTGTTCTGAGTCGTTAAAGTAATAGTGATATTTAGTTAAGTAACGGACACGTCATGGACAACGAAATCCAAGAATTTAATTATTCAGCAACTCATAAAAGTAATCCTGCCATCTCTTACATATATATGACTCATTAACTAATATGTTACCTTCCTTATGTTTACACAAATGCTCTCTAGGTTTAAATTTTTTGCATTGCTGTTGTTTAGCATCTTTGAAGAACTTTCTGTGCATACAATTGTTATTACTTTCTTCAATTTCCTTTATGATGTTAATGTAGTGCTCTCTTTTTTCTGTCTACAAAGTTTGGTAGCCATTCTTCTTTTATTGCAAAAATGTAATATTAATACTGTATTATGTAGACAACATAAAATACTCTTTCATCACAGGGAACATGTAGAAAAACAGCAATTCATTGTTTTGGCAGATATGTTATTTTATTTATCAGTTTTCTGAAAGTTGGTCCAGATTATCTGGAAGACCAGATTAGCAGAATATGGATTAATAAGACTCTACTGTATACAATATTATACATTTGTTAAAATGCAAATTCTTTTTCATGTATATAAATATAAAGATTTTTGTACATCAGAAGGGAAAAAGAATATTATTTTCTAAGTAAACTTTTCACGATTAAAGGAATCTGCTCACAAGTAATCACATGGATCTTGAAGCAAGCAACACTTTTCTTTGGAGTCCTTGCTTTTCACAAGTGAAACTTGTGGAAGAAGGAGAAGACCTGGTTGGAGACATGGGGACAAGGCGATATGAATATGGAGAAGTTTGATACATAATGGATAGAAATATAAATAAATACTAAGTTTAAAAATAAGTAAAAAAGAAAAGAAAATGAGATAAAATTTTTAGGTCATATGCACAAATATAATGAGGATATTCAGAACATTTTTTATAAAAAATTTATGGGGAAGACAAGGAGAAAATTTAGACAATGTACAGATGATGATACAGAAGGCAGAAAGTGCACCAGCACATACGAAAGAATGGTGGAGAATAGGAGTTGTTGGTTATAACTATTTAGGCATGGGCAGCTGCAGAGGGTGGCAAAATTTAAAGTGTGGCAAACATTTTGGTATAAAAAATATTCAAGTCTATTATAACTCGAATCGTTGAGCATAACTAATATGTGAATAATAATTAGTGTCATATAGTATTAAAATGTTAATGTTTATGATCAAAAACATATAAATATGAAAACATAAAAAAATAGTAAAGTAGTTGGATTTTGTTGTCCCTGACATGCTCAAGTATTGTTAACAACTAAAATATACAATTCCAAAGTGGAATACAAGTATTTTGAATAAAATTAAAAAAAAATATTATCTTATAGCCTTATTGCAAGCTTCAGTTAGCCTCTGATGAAGTTCACAATTAGCAAAAAACTAGTTAAGGCTATAAGATAAACATTAGAAAAATTTTTATCCAAAAACTTGTGGTCCGCATTGGAATTGTATATTTTTAGTTAAGTAACGGACACGTCATGGACAACGAAATCCAAGAATGTATATTTTAGTTGCTAGCAAATAGTGTTTTGAAGATTATAAAATTATGTACATTACTTATTAGAGTTAACAAATAAACAAATGTTGATTTCTGTAGACTAAACATCGATGTCAGGAAACCATCAACACCTGACTGACGATTGAAGTTTAATAAAAAAAAACATCTATTGTAGATTAGTATAGTATCTCTACTTCAAAGCGGCCAGGTTATTTATTTATTGTGGCATGTATTGTTTGTGTTTACAGTGAATTTGATTTCCTGGTATTTATAAAGTCTTCTAATTTTATCAAGAGTGTATGATTATAAGATGTATGTTCTAGGCATCTTCTAGTTACTCCTAGGAATGAGCATCACCAGTCTCCAATTATTGGATTATTGGGGGGGGGGGCAGAAAGTTATGGTAATATTAAATAATTGGTGTATGGTCAAATTCCTGAAACACTAGGTTCATTCTTTTTAATTTTTGTAGGTTTTAATATTATAATATAATTGATATAATATTGTAGACACATATAATTAATTTTTTGTATAGTAATTTAAAGTAATTTAAAGACTGTAGCCTATTCATTCACTAGATTTAGATTAGGAATAGACATTAAGACGATTCAAATAGAGAAATATTTCTTTACAGTAAGTATTAAACATTACATTAGTACTTTTCTGTTAACTACAATAAAATCATTAAAAAGTTTGACAATGAAAAATATTCTCAGCATCGATTAAGTTTATTAGATCATTCTCAGCACCAAAAATTTCTGAACACATTTTTCTTAACACCAGCATTAGAAATAAATACTTTGGCTATCTTCTTATTGCCGATGTCATCTTATACATTATAACGACATATCATATGGCTACATGATTGTCTGGATCATAATTGTCCTAAAATAAGTCTTTAGTTTTTGAAGAGCACTGACCTTCTTTCCACCACGCAACTAGGTGCTGGACACTTAAACAGAATACAAACCAAACTTTCTACATTTCTGAAAAGACCTCTGACCTATTTAGTCATTGAGATGAAGGCTTCCCTCGCATCATGCAAACATGTCACCTTGTATCTTTTTAGACAAAGTTATATTTCTACTTTAAACGATGATGCATCAATTTTTGGATAAGGGGCTAATGTGGCATATCCTTCCTTTTCCAAATGACTGTCTTCTAGGAAAACCTGTTTCTTCACACCAGGCTGACTGAGAATTCGATTTGAAGCCCTGTTACAGCTGTGTGTATGACCTCAAAACGCTCTTATTTATAATATTCTTCATATGACTGACAATATACGTGTAGGTCTGCTGTTCCACCAATTTTTTTGGTACTTTCTTTTGTCTCAAAGTTTCAACCTTTCCAAGCTCAGAGACTTATCATTATATTCTTTAAATACAGATCAAAACTTGTCACTCATCCTCAGCACATTCAGTCCACCAATGATGTGTTCAACTGATTTTTAAAGTTGTGCCATAGCTTTGTTGTTTCCCCGGAAGCACTTGTTTAAAGTTTCTAGAAGTTCCATTAAGTCTTGTCCCATGATCAAACCAAGATATGTAGCTCCATTCTCAAATACACTAAGTAGACCTTAATATAGCTCCACCATATCCTCGTTCTGTTAATTCAGTCAGTGTTTTAATTAACCAATTCATATGTGTTCAATATTTCCTTTATTTATGACTGCCGACAAAGCCATCTTGTGATACACAGTGGTTTGATCTTGCCAATGTTCTAGTGGGAACCTCGACTATATTCTCATGGACATGCATAAACATAGATTTTGCTTTTGTGTTTGAAAACAAAATTCCTGACTAGTGGGCCCATTCCATAGCATTTTTTAACGTTCCAGGAAATTCAGAACTTCCTTTCAGGATGTTACAGCAATGAGCTCCACAGTGCACATAATCAGCCAAAGGCTGCTTCTGGCTTATAATGGTATGTACACCTTTATTGGTGCCACTTATATTCCCAGCTCTGTTATAGGTCTGTCCACAAAGCTTTACCAATGGGGACTGCAGTCTAAGGAGAAAATCACAAATGAATTATTCTACACCTGAACCACAAGTCTGCCAGTTTCATAGAAATCCACAAAACTTTCTTGAGGTTCTAGGTTATCATCACACCAACATACACAGATACTCTTTTGTTCATCTCTTAAAATATCTTGTTCACCATCACAAATCACATAATAAATTAAAGATTTGTTAGCTTGATCTTTTTAGTAAAATTACCAATTATTTTATTTCCTGTGATCTGGATGATTGATTTCATTTTATAACGCAGGATGTGTATAATTCTGTTCTTTTGGAGTTACTGCCTAAGAGATGGTTTGTCCTCACTACAAACTTTCAGCAATTCTATGAAATTTCCTTCAGCATTTGTGTGACCTCCAGTAGCTTGTCCTTGTGTAATGAGATATTTAAGAATAAATTAATGACTTTAAGGCTACCTTTTGTTCTGCAGCTTTAATTTTTGACAATGTCTTTCAAAGTGGATTTTTGTTGAGCATGGCTAAATACAGCTTGCGAATGAGCATCACTTTTTTCATGGTTTTTTTAACCTTTCCTACTAAAAGATTCCTTTGGATGCAAGTGTTTTATCTGAACATAACTGTATATTTTGTACAGTAAAAATAGCTTACCACATCAATCCCAGATACGTGGAGATACAGAAATTTGTTGTACCAATTTTGTTGAAAGCTTAAAACTTATCCTATGAGATGCTGATGAACTGGGAAAACCATCAGGTAAAATTTCAAGCTGGTAAGGAAGACATGCCGATTCAGTTTCAGGTATGACTGTATCACATGCTGCAGCCCGTGTCACTGATAGTGGTGTCACTGATTGTGGTAAGCTTTTAGGAAATTTTGTAATTTGTGATTCAATGGCAGGAAGTGGAAATTCTTCATGTGATGGTGCAGGATCTGAGAATGAAAGATATTGGACTTGTTGGATCAAGAGAATAAATGTAATTAGGAATGAATATTACCAGGGCTATTTGAAAATCAACCTCTGACTGGCTCGCAAGAATTATATACATACATATGTATATCTAATCATATTTATATTACTTTTACTCACAAATGTCACCACCCAAATTTAAGTTCAGGCACATATCGTTTTTTGGCTCCAGCTTTTGTTGTGTCGAAAAATCTGCCACCAAGGTACTCAGTCACTAGATGATGCCATCAATGAAGTTTCAAAGCCCTGGGTTAACAGCTATACTTTCATCCTGATATCAAGAGAACAACCCTGCCCAGATCAACTCGGGTGGTGTACCGGCCTCGCTTTGGTCACCAACAATGAATGCAAAATGTTGCCTACAAGTTCTAATGTGTGAGCTTTCCTGAAGTAGGAGCCTTTTGAATACGTGGAGGTGTCCTCTGCAATTGTCATGTCCGTGGTGGTGGGTTCCATGCAAAAGGGTGGGGGTTTACCGTCTAATGGAGACACGGCATTATTCTTTTATTCTTTAGCTATGTTTACATTTTTATGGCTGTGTCAACATGCCAGAAAACTGTCGTAACCCCGTGTTGTAACTGACATCATTTCTTATGGGAACTTATCACATCTATATAATAAAATATCGGTATGGAGAACCATACATGACTTCCATGTTCTAAGGTTTATATTTAAAATCATTTATGAAATGAAATGTTTCCATAGAAACTACTTCTTTCTACTTATTGCTTCAGCCTTAACCACAGTACTGTGGTCACTAAGTATACCACCACACGTTATCACACTCAATTTTTCACTGATGATGGCAGTCGGCAGCACTGCCGAAACGTCTGGTTTTACAGAAAACTTTGGTCTACGGCCAAACAGGACGGGAAGGAATTTTAACAACAAACTACTTCTTTGTTGCCGATAACGTAGTACATATATAAAAAATTATCCCCTCCCTCTTCAACTATAATTTTCATTTCTAGGAAATTACCCCCACCCCGTTCAACTAGCCTCTTCATTTATAGATATTTCATCTACATTTCTACAGTGGATTACTAAGATCTTATCAGGATACTTTATTTATCAAAATCAAGTACTTTACTCTTGTTACAACAAAAAATGTTTCAGGTAAACTACCCTTTCCCCGTAACCGATCTTCACCAAAACCTACAGGCCTTGAGTATTCTACAACTCAGGCACATATGTAAAAAATTATTTGATTCTGTTAGAATTTACGGCAGTTATCGTTCGTCATGAAAAAATTTCTCTTGTTACAACATAAAATGTTGCTGGTAAACTACCCCTTTCCCTTAAACGATCTTCACCAATATCAACAGGCCTTGAGTACTCTATAACTTAGGGATATATGCAAAAACGTATTTGATTATGTTTGAATTTACGGCAGTTATCGTTCGTCATAGAAATAATTACCCTTGTTATCACATAAAACGTTGCAGGTAAACTATACTTTTCTCTTAACTGATCTTCACCAAAATCAATAGGTCTTTAGTCCTCTACAATTCAGGGATGCATGCAAAACATTATTTGATTCTGTTTGAATGTGCGGCAGTTATCGTTCGTCATAGAAACAATTACTCTTGTTAAAACATTAAAAGTGGCAGGTAAACTACCCCTTTCCCTTAACCGATCTTCACCAAAATCAATGAGCCATGAGTCCTCTACAACTGGCATATATGTAAAACATTATTTGATTCTGTTTGAATTTACGGCAGTTATCGTTCTTCATGGAAAACGTTCGCTTGTTACAACATAAAATGTTGCAGGTAAACTACCCCTTTCCCTTAACTGATCTTCCAACAAAATCAACAGACCTTGAGTTATCTACAATTGTGGAAGGTATGCACAAAAGTATTTGATTCTGTTTAAATGTGCGGCAGTTATCGTTTGTCACACAAACAATTACTCTTGTTAAAACATAAAATGTGGTAGGTAAACTACCCCTTTCCCTTAATCGATCTTCACCAAAATCAACAGGCATTCAGTCTTTTACAATTGATGAACGTATGCAAAACAATATTTGATTCTGTTTGAATGTGCGGCAGTTATCGTTCGTCATTGAAAAAATTACCATTGTTAAAACATAAAATGTTGCAAGTAAACTACCCCTTTCCCTAAACCGATCTTCAACAAAAACAATAGGTCTTGAGAACTACAATTCAGGACTGTATGCCAAACATTATTTGATTCTGTTTGAATTTGCGGCTGTTATCGTTTGCCATAGAAAAAAATTCACACACACACACACACACACACACACACACACACACACACACACACACACACACACACACACACACACACACACACACACACACACACACACACACACACACACACAGAGAGAGAGAGAGAGAGAGAGAGAGAGAGAGAGAGAGAGAGAGAGAGAGAGAGAGAGAGAGAGAGAGAGAGAGAGAGAGAGAGAGGCACTTTTCGAAAAATGACTTTTTTTCATGTTTTGAGTGTAGTACAATCAGAATCTGCAATAATCTCGAACACGTTTTTTTTCCATCACCATACTCCCATTTCCTTAAGGAGCATGGAAGTAAAAAAATACCCTTGTTAAAATATAAAATGTTGCAGGTAAACTATCCCTTTCCCTTAACTGATCTTCAACAAAATCAACAGACCTTGAGTTCTATATAATTCAAAAAGGTATGCAAAAGAGTAGTTGATTCTGTTTGTATCTATGGCAGTTATCGTTCGTCATAGAAAAAATTACCCTTGTTAAAACATAAACTGTTGTTGGTAAACTACCCTATTCCCTTAACCGATCTTCACCAAAACCAACAGGTCTTGAGAACCCAACAATTCAGGGTTGTATGCAAAACATTATTTGATTCTGTTTTAATTTGTGGCTGTTATTGTTTGCCATAGAAAAAAGTAAAATTACCCTTGATAAAAAAACGTTGCCGGTAAACTACCCCTTTCCCTTAACCGATCTTCACCAAAAACAATAGGTCTTGAGAACTCTACAATTCAGAGTTGTATGCAAAACATTATTTGATTATGTTTGAATTTGCGGCAGTTATCGTTTGCTATAGAAAATACCCTTGTTAAAACATAAAACGTTGCAGGTAAACTAGCCCTTTCCCTTAACTGATCTTCACCAAAAACAAGAGGTCTTGAGAACACTACAATTGAGGGCTGTATGCAACACATTATTTGTTTCTGTTTGAATTTGCGGCTTTTCTCGTTTGCCATAGAAAATACCCTTGTTAAAACAAAAAACGTTGCAGGTAAACTACCCCTTTCCCTTAACCGATCTTCACCAAAAACAATAGGTCTTGAGTACTCTACACATCAGGGCTGTATGCAAAAAATTATTTGATTCTGTTTGAATTTGCGGCTGTTATCGTTTGCAATAGAAAAAAATCTACAGACACACACACACAGTTACACACACAGACACTTTTCGAAAAATGACTTTTTTTCATGTTTTGAGTGTAGTACAATCAGAATCTGCAATAATCTCGAACACTTTTTTTTGCCATCACCATACTTCCATTTCCTTAAGGAACATGGAAGTAATAATACAAAGAATATAAATTGTTGGGCCTCAAACTGGACCATCAGTGGCAGTGAATTTTTATTTTAAGTTAATATTATTATTCAACTAATTATCTGAGTAACAAAATTTAAAAATTAATTTAAAAAAATTTTCTTGAATTAAACTTTTGGGGAAATATTGGGGGGAACTGTTCCCCTCTGTCCCCACTGGCCGTGATGCCCATGCTCCTAGTAAAAGTGATGTAGGTGTTTGGGTTAGACAAAGGGGGGGCACATAAAATACATTACTGTAGAGGAGCATTACAGATTCTAAAAATAAGCCTGGTGAAAACTAAAAGGCTTAACATTTAGAAAAAGAGGAATATACAAATCAACATGGTTGGTGTTGGCTTATACAATTTAAAGTCTGAAACATGTCTCATGTGAATAAATACTTATTAGTTATATGTCTAAACAATATTAATTAATATTATTATATACACACCACCAAAATCAGTAAAATTCCATTTTCAAATCAACGAATAAGGCCTTTTCGAAATATTAAACTTTCATCCTCAGTCAGTTTCATTACGAACTGAGGATGAAAGTTTAATATTTCGAAAAGGCCTTATTCGTTGATTTGAAAATGGAATTTTACTGATTTTGGTGGTGTGTATATAATAATATTATAACAAGTCAGTGGCATAATGTTTGGCAAAATAATATTAATTAATTTTATTATATTATATTAATATTGTAATAACAAGGCTTTCAGTATGTAAGTTATACAACTTTTCAGTCTAAACATCAGCCACCTTTACAAGAAATTTAATTCCTTCATTTTCTGCTTTAGATATTACAAAAAATATTCACAAAAGAATGACTTATTTCCATGTTTCAAGAATTATCATCATTCATCAATATTCAATTTCCTTAACAACATGTACCAAATGAATACAAACACAACAGTACACAAAACAACAATTTATTTCTAATATGGGTATTTAAAAAAATAAAACATAAATAAGTTATATATATCGAGTAATTGTAATTACATATACTGGTAAATATAACACATATTAACTAATGTTATTCAATGATTTGTTTTAACATTATTTTATTTCCTGTGTTTTATAGTTTGAACATATGAAAGAGATTGTGCTCCTGATTTTACCTAAGCTGTTGAGTGTTGTGATCATTGTACGGTTTTAATTTTGAAGATTTTCTGTTGAAACAAGTGAAAATATATATGTGTAGTAAAATTTTGATAATGAAACAGAATAGTATAATCCAAACGGTATGTCATCTACAGGCACAGTAAAGCATGCGACAGTAGCTGCTCAGAACTTGTATGTCACCACAGTTTAAGAAACACTATTATATTCAGTATAATTACACATCTGATAATTATGAAGAATCCATGAGAAGGGCCTGACTGTTTACTGTCATCTCACCACTAGGATCATTAAGAAAGACAATAACTAGACTAAATGGTATACAGAATTAATCAAAATTAATAAAATTCATTTAAATTTTAAAATATTTGTTATTTCTATTATAGTATATATTATAATCTTGAGAATGATTGGAGATTCAATGGCATGAAGTGGAAATTCTGCATGTGATGGCGCAGGACCTGAGAATGAAAGATATTGGATTTGTTGAATCAAGAAAATAAATTTAATTAGGAATGAATATTACCAGAGTAATATTTGATTTTAAGAAACAAAAAGTTATTTATCTAAAATTAAATAAGTTTTTGTGTGGACACAAAATCAGCTCATATGAGAAATTCTAAATTTTCATTGTAAGGTACAGGATACTACTAGATTATCAATTGCTTATATTCTATGCCAGAAACCGTAGCATAACCAAGGGAGGTTATTGGGAAGGGGTTACAATTACTCCATTATGTAGGTCACAAATGCATAAGTTACCAATAAGTAAAACTTGCAGGCAGGCAGTACCAATTCAGTAGTGGCCATTATACAACATATATAGTGTACTTCAACTGGCAATCAGTAACCTGTCATCATGGAACTCCCCCACAAGGAAAAGTTTTTGCCAGTAACCCTGTAACAAGAAAATTACAAGCTATACCACTGCCAGAAACTTATATCAAAGAACTTTAATCGTTTTATGTGAGAACACAATATTTAAAAACTCTAAAATTATAAGAGTTTAAAACTTACTTCTGGGACTGATAAAATATTATTAGTTTTATTATTTTGGCAGAGAGTTTAAAGAACAAATAACAAAGAATGAATGCTGAACACTGACCATTAGTGAAGTCTGATAGAAGCAGTAAATTGCTTTCTATGACAAGAGTTTCATACTCACAATGTGACACGTGTCATGAAATGTGTGTGTGCACAAAAAATACAAAATATTTCTACTGGTCAAGTATTGCAACCATAGTAAAATCAAGGTGTGGGAACAACAGATGTTATTCTCTGTGTGTTTAGACCAATTGCAAGGCGGAGGGTTGTTGATTGGGAGCATGAACACTAGGAGGGAGTCAAGTCCATAAGCATGCAGTAAATATCTGTATTTACTCAAGAGAAAAATTATACCCTGGTTCAAAAAACTGTTAAAGAGGCCAGGGACTGTTTAAAAACATTATTTGTAAACTGCCTTCCAAACTACCATGAAAATATAATGTCGGATAATTACAGAATATGAGAGAGAATCCAAGGGCAGATTGGAACAAAGTAAGAGATATAGGAAACATTTTACTTAATCTGGATAAAGGAAACAAATTTTTGAGGAATGAAAAAAACTCAGGAAAATAAATTGCTGAATCTGTGTTGTGCAGAGAGGGAGGGAGTGTAGAGTTTTGGACAGCTAATGTGGAAATGGAAAAAGTATACAAACACTATGGAGATGAATTATCTAAGAAGAAATGGGATAATACTGAAACTACAAAGAACATAAATTTAAAAAATATCAAACATAAAATTGTTTGGACATTCTGCGAGACTTGGAGAACAGAGACACTGCAGAGCTTATTTAAATAGACTTCAGATGAAAAAAAATCACTTAAAAATCAGTAACTTATTGAATGTGTGAATATAACGAAAATATGAGGACTTACCAAAAAACTATACACTTGATGGAGATATGTAAAATTCAGGAATTGGAGGACAGCAAATACCTTTACGATGATAATGACATTTTAAAACTGCAGTCTATGTGGTTTTCACTTTAACCTTAAGAAATATTAGAATTTGTATATTACATTGCTTGAAGCCAAACACAAATTATTGCAACAATACATATATTTGCATATTTGCCCAGGACGGTATGTTTTGTAAATAATTAGTGTAAAAGAATACGACAGTTTTAAACAATTTTGTGCGGGAGACTACAGGCTGTGGCCTGTTGAAAGTGACACCTGCTTTGGTAGTAAAAAATACAGCGTTTGTGTGTGTAACGCAAGCTACGACAGGAAAATATGGGGTGATGCTATGGCTGTAATCAGGTTTTAACAGGATTAAAATAAACTAATTAATACGTTTTAAACCTGTGAACAAAGACTTACCCCAATTATAAAGTAAATGTTATATTATTTTTATTTTTTGTTTATAGCAACAATCAATTTTATTCTTGAGTTTTAATATTATTTTGTTTGTAAATGAGTTGCTATTCTTATTTAAAATTTGAGTTAATTTCAGACACACAGAAAATAAAAAGGATTTAAATAACTTGTTTAACATGTTTGTTTAGCTAGTAAGATTATATGGTTGTTTATTTTTTTGATATGTTATGAACAGCATAGCAGGTTACATTATATTTGTAAAGCTTATAAAAGTGAATATTTATTTAACTAATATTTGAAATTTTAATATTTGAATATTTTTCTATTAATTAATAAAGCATAGAATGATTATTTTGAAATGGTTTTAATTAATTATTTCATGTCAACAACATCTCACTCCTCTTTGAAAATTATTTAATTATTGTGCAACTACATATACGTGACGCAATGAGAGAAAAATCCTGCGACCTGGCCGGTGTAATACACTTTATAGTTGCATTGAGTACATGGTAATGTATTTGTGTAATTGTGTATAATACTTGTAATGTTGCATAATAAATTGGCGCCCAACGTGTGATGGTGTATCCAACACAAAGTGATGAAAGGACAAAATTGTTAGTCTTCAAAGGATTAAAGGGAGACAATCAAATTGAATGCTTACTGAACTGTGAACAAGAGATGAAATTAAAAGGTAATGCTGTAACTTATAAAGAGAGAATTAACTTTATTAGTAAACAATTTCAAGGTTCTGCTGCAAGATGGTACCCGAGTGCTCGATATAATTTAACTGCTAACGAACAATTTGAAAACTCATTTGAATGTTGCTATTGGAATATCCACATGCAAAAACAAATACGAGACCAATTGGAATATGGTAAGTATCAAGGTAAAGATACACTCACCGTTGAAGAATCCGTCGTAGTTCAGCTGATTGAAAGAAGTAAATACTTAAGATCCACATTTGCACAACACGAATTGGTACTTAAATTAACACATCACATCCACAGAGATAGTAGATTCACCAGTAAAACACTAGGGATTAAAACGATTGAAGAATTGTTAATTTTACTCGCACAATCTGAACACATGTTTCGCACCGAGTACAGAAATAAAAATAATTTTGTACAGAGAGAAGAGAATAGTTGTGAGAGAAAAACAACACGGACTTTTCAAATGCAGGTAAAGGAGGTGAAGTGAGAGAGAGAGAGAAACAAAACTTTATAGTATTTTTAATTCAACTGATTCTCTTAAATATTTCGCGAGGGGGAAACCAGAAGAACCGAGGGAGAGAAACGCAAGTAAGTATGTGAATAGCTGTTATGTTTGTATAGGTAAGAGGGGATTTCAACGAAAATGACACAAAGTAAGGAAGCGTAGTAGCAGCATAACTATACACAAAGAATACAATGATCATTGTTATGTACACCGAACAAGTGTAATGCCAGTTTCTTGATACATATAACAATGGGACACAAGAAAGCAGGGCATGAACAGCTGCTACGTTTAGGCCTATATAGGGGGAAAGAATTTTGTCGCCCTCTACAAAGGGGAATGTTTCTTACATTCCGATAAAAATATTTACTTTTATAAGGAGTTTAAAAACCAATTGTAATGTAGAGAATAAGATGTAATTGTAATTATTAAGTACACATACATATTTTTGTAAATAAAATTTGAACAATAGTCAAATTTTATTTAAACCCACCTGGGGAATATATGCAACAATACATATATTTGCAAATTTGCCAAGGGCGGTATGTTTTGTAAATAATTAGTGTAAAAAGAATACGACGAACAGTTTTAAACAATTTTGTGCGGGAGACTACAGGCTGTGGCCTGTCGAAAGTGACACCTGCTTTGGTAGTAAAAAATACAGAGTTTGTGTGGGCTACAACAGGAAAATATGGGGTGATGCTACGGCTGTAATCAGGTTTTAACAGGATTAAAATAAACTAATTAATACATTTTAAACCTGTGAACAAAGACTTACCCCAATTATAAATACACCATTAAATTAAGGAATTTTTAACAATTATGGTGATATAAAATTATTGCAAAAATGTGCAATAATAAAGACACTAACTAATTCAATGTTAATTACGAGTGTAATTAAATAGTAAGTAATAAGTGTGGTATATGTGAGTGACCAGAAAAAAATTACGCAAACAATGATATTGGTCATGCTACGAGTATGTTTACGAAATTGTGAAAATGAACCAAAAAGTGATTTGTAATTAAAAGGATGCTTTGCACGAACTGACAATATCTAACATGCCGAAAACAGTCCGGGACCTGTCAGATCGCCGTCCAGTATAAATACCACTGGCAATTTTGGGCGATTACACACTCAGACTAAACAAATCTTCACACATCACACTGCCGGTTTGCAGATCGATTGACCACACACACACCAAGACATATGGAGGAACTCTGGAGCACCACCAACAACAACCTGTAGAGACAACAAACACAGCATCAGCATAATCATCATCATCATCAAACTCGCAGGATTCTGGACGCGCACACAACACACACGCGCGCGCGCAATGGTAACGGCAGATGTATGCAAGTGATAAAAAAAAATTATATTTTGTTGTTGTGAAAAGAGCTCTTGAAAAGAACTTACCAAGGAACAGTAAGTAATTAAAGTTTGAAAGTTAAATAGTAGTTAAATAAGAGAATTTAATTTAACAAGAAAATCTAGAAAAGAAATACTAATCTTTTGTTGTATGTTAAAAATTTGAGTGTGTCAGTAGAAATAAATAATAGATTGGAAGTAAATGTTATATTATTTTTATTTTTTGGTTATAACAACAATCAATTTTATTCTTGAGTCTTAATATTATTTTGTTTGTAAATGAGTTGCTATTCTTATTTAAAATTTGAGTTAATTTCAGACACACAGAAAATAAAAGTATTTAAATAACTTGTTTAACATGTTTGTTTAGCTAGTAAGATTATATGGTTGTTTATTTTTTTGATATGTTATGAACAGCATAGCAGGTTACATTATATTTGTAAAGCTTATAAAAGTGAATATTTATTTAACTAATATTTGAAATTTTAATATTTGAATATTTTTCTATTAATTAATAAAGCATAGAATGATTATTTTGAAATGGTTTTAATTAATTATTTCATGTCAACAACATCTCACTCCTCTTTGAAAATTATTTAATTATTGTGCAACTACATATATGTGACGCAACAAGAAAAAAAATCCTGTGGCCAGCGTAATACACTTTATGGTTGCGCTGAGTATATGGTAATGTATTTGTGTAATTGTGTATAATACTTGTAACATTGCATTATTTTAGTCTACTAGGCTTACAGAGGTTCAAAACGAATTTTCAGATTTATAATTATCTCTGTTATCAGGCCATCCGATTGATAGCCATTTGGTAATGTCCTATCTATTGGGAAAAGAAACAAAAGATTTAAAAAATTTTGATAGCTCAGAGTTAAAAAAAAAAAAAAATGAAAGTAGTAAATGGATACATGTCAGAATAGGATATAGGATCTATGGGAGCCTAACAAAATGTTAGACCTATGGGATCTATAACTGCTAAAAATGCCCACCAAATGAAAGCCTGAAACGTCCTTACAGAGTAGTGGTGGCCATCCTATTTGTTCATCGAGTCGCTTTGTGACTTCATAAAACTCAACCATGCTAATTAGGTCTGTTCACTTACTTGAGGGAATTATTTATTACACACATGCACACAAACACATGTGCACACACGTTTGTGTGTGCGTACGTATATATTTTGCATACAGTGCAGGTATATAAGCAAATATTAAACTGTCTTTAGCAATGTAAATTCATTATTAAAAAACAACAAAAACTAAGTTTAAATATGAGCTACAGCCATTAAACTTTTGGTATGGCTTTACTTACACACAATTTTTCAGTATTTTTTCCTTTCATCTCTACTGTGGCTTTTCAAAACACACAATGGTGCATTATAATTATATAAAAAAAGGACAAATCATACAGTGACAATTTTACATTAATTCTGGGGTTCACTGGGCCTTAAGCTACTGAATAAATGTTGTATTAAAATTAAAAACAAAAATAGTTCATTTGCAAAATTTTATTAAAGTACATCAAAACAGATAACAATAGGCACATTAGTACGTTGGCTTAATTATTACATAATGAAATTAATGAAAAAATATTAGTCTTAACGACGTCATAATTAAAAACATACTATATTGGGTCCAAGAGTTTTGTTTAATTTTTAGCATAAAAAATCTACTTAATGTTAGATTTGAATTTGCTTATTTTTGTACACCTAATTTCTTCTGTTTGTATTAAGCTGTTAACTGGAGCCAAGATATAGTGGAACCTCGATAACTCGAATCTCAAGCAAAATGGATAAAATTCGAGTTATCAAGAGCGGGATTACTGAAATTCGAGTTATAGAGGTTCATGTATAGAAGAATATACTGTACAGTGTCGCTCAGCTAGTTATACGGCATGCAAATAATTGTGTTCTTCTAAGTATGGGACTGAACAATATATGCTCTTGTTGTTAAATCCTCTAATGTAGGTGAGTTTACATTTTTCTTCAAAAGTTAAAGTTTTACATTGTTGCTTTGCCATTATACACATTGAATTCACTCATGAATATAAAAATTCACTCACTCAAATCATACAGAAAGAAACTGACAGAAAGACACCTGTGCACTTCTAGATTTTTGAAATACTACTGTTTATTCTATCAATTGTTCTCTGTCTCCATATTTGTTTAACTTGTATGCCCAAGAAGCGATTGATAGAGTAAGAGAAGACACCCATCTCGGAGTAAACATACACGTGGAAAAAGTGGACATGCTTAGGTTCGCAGATGACATAGCAGTGACTGCAGAGAGCAACGAAGATCTACAAAAGATTCTTGACCTGATGGATCAAGTAATGAAGAATGAATTCAATATGAAAATAAATGAACAAAAGACCAGAGTCCTAGTCTGTAGTCAGAAGGAAGAAGATCAAGTTAAAACAACTCTTGGAAATAATGTTCTCCAGGCAGTTAAAGAATATAACTATCTAGGAAGTAAAATGACAAGTGATGGACATAGTAGTAAGAAAATTATAAGCAGAATTAACCTGGCTAAAATTGCCTTCAACAAACAGAAAAAACCTCTTCATTTCAAACACTATCAGCCTAAAAATAAGGAAGAATCTAGTAAAGACATGCATGTGGAGTGTTGCCCTATAAGGGAGTGAATCCTAGACAATTGGAGAAAGTGACAAGAAAAGACTCCAGGGCATATGCTATGACACAATGGGTTGGTTAAGAGAATAATAGAAGGAACAATTGAAGGGAAGAATCACAGAGGACGACCCTGTTTAGACTACATGAAACAGCTTATGATCAATATGAACTGCACATCATATTGTGAGTTGAAAAGAAAAGCAGAGAAGCGTGAAGAATGGCGAGCTGCCAACCAGCCTGTGGGCTGCTAACCTAGAAGAAGAGAGATTCTATCAATAACTGTGTAAAGAAAAGAAGGTCGGTGAGAGTTTCATGTTTCAATAGGAAAGTAAGTCGTATTTTCTATTGTAGAAAACACAGATTTATACAGAATTATGTAGCTAAAGTTCAAGTTATAAACGCTTTTTAATAGAACTTCAAGTTGTAGAGGTCTGCACATACATTGCTTCCAGTTACAGAGGTTCAACGGCGTGGCCAGTAAGTGACAAAAGTTTGAGTTACCAAAGTTTCTTCCAAGTTACAAAGGTAAAATAACATCGGAGTCGTATAGAAAAAGTGAAGGGAAACGAAAAATATCGAGTTATCAAGGAATAATTTTTCCAGGTGTGCGTCCATTAGTTTAGAACATTTTATCTTAATTGTATTCATAATTGAAAATGTTCATTCACAGACATATGTTGAATAAAATGAACATGAGTACTGCAGTGTTAGGCCTAAATTATATGGATTTGAATAATTAGTATAAGGAATTATATTTTTGTAGTTGTAACATTAGTATCGTACTTCAAATATTAATTTGTAGTAGGCCTACAGTTTTTCTTGAGGCCAACATATAAAATTATGTAAACAGTAAGGATTTTGAACTTATTTTGCAGTAAAAATTTCATAAGTAACAAGATTTGAGTACAAAATTCTTTTTTTTTGTGTTACTGCTTGCTGCTAATTGGCACATCTGTCTGTTACAAAGTATAAAGTTACCATTACTCTTTCATTGTCATTCTTGACCAAGTAGATCCATGTGTTAGCACGCAGAGAATGCTTAGGGTTTTCTTTGAGTTTTACTGACAATTATTGTTAAAATTATCTTTAGATTCGATAGATTTTGACAAACCAAAGCAGTTTATGTGCAGATGGTTCCCTGATCAAGGAATTCGAATTTGTATTTTATACATAATACATCCTCCCCGGGGTAGAGAAGGGGCAACGTTTGTATATCAAGTGGCTAACAAACACAGGGACCGAGTATCACCCGCGATAAGGTGATCCCCTCTATCAAGTGCCGATGGCCTCCTTGGAGGGCAACTGAGTGGATAGCGGACAGGGCACCCTATTGTCGTAGGGGTGAAATCACTCCTAAAGGCGGAGGAACGGGTATACATCAACGGCATATGGTGCAGAAGGCAAGGGGAAACCACTGCATTAAAGATCTGTTTAAGATATCCCTAGTATCAGCAGCTCAATGATGGATGCTTCTCTTGTACATGAATAATAGAAGGAACAATTGAAGGGAAGAATCACAGAGGTTGACCCCGTTTAGACTACATGAAACAGCTTATGGTCGATATGAACTGCACATAATATTGTGAGTTGAAAAGAAAAGCAGAGAACCATGAAGAATGGCAAGCTGCTGCCAACCAGCCTGTGGGCTGCTAATCTAGAAGAGACATAATACATATACGTATCATACATATTTTAGAACTTGTATTAGATTTATCTTACTAAAGTAAGTTAGTGCAGAATATAATGAGGATAATATGGCAAAGACTAGACTTCAACTTAACTACCAGAGGTGGCTTGCAATGAGACCGAAAAACAACATTTTCAGTTTAACAAATGGGTTACACAGGTCTTAGTGCGACATTTTAAACATTATACTTGTGTACAGGGATACAAATTATGTAGTGTATTTTTGGCCCAGTGGCGGCGCTAAGGTCTTTGTGGCCCCCGCGCAGGACGGAGGGGGGCCCTTATTCAGTATTTGATGAGGACGTGGAGTAGTCTTACAATAAAAACGTGCAACATACTTCAATATACTTGTTGTGTCACTGAAATGCTTCAATATCTAACCGGAAAACTTAATTGCGTAGTTCCATTAAATAATTTGACATCATTCTTTTTGCTTTACAACAGAAAGTTGTCTTTCTATTATGAGTTCACCATTTTGGGGCCTAAATAAATATATGTTATGTCTCTCACAGAAAGGCGTTAAGAAAAGAATAGCTATGACAATCAATTTCTTATAAGAAGTGTGGGAATTTTGCATAGTTGTCGAATTATTAGTAAAAAAATTCCTCTTTAATTTGTATGCGAATGGGCCTACTTTAAGCCTAGGACCTCCCAGAAACCGGGGTCCCCCCCGCGGCGCGTGGTCTGCGGGAGCCTTATCGCCGCTTCTGTTTTGGCCCCTGAACTATTGGCGTCGCAGGTTACGAAATAATTTTTTTTTTTTTAAGTATTCAACCAAATCTGATTAACAGAATGTTACGATTTACTGACTTGAAAATAAGAAGCACCTCAATCTCTATGAACACGTGTATGGTATTACGGTGTGTGTGTGTGTGTGTGTGTGTGTGTGTGTGTGTGTGTGTGTGTGTGTGTGTGTGTGTGTGTGTGTTTTCACGTGCAACATGTGTACAATATTTCACTACACTGATAAAACTGAACAGTAACTACACATACAGCTAATTCGTAGAACGGAGCACCAACACAGCGTCAGTGCTATCTACAAAAAGTCCATCATAATATAAGCGTAATGTCATCATCACTGGTAACACAATTAAGTTCAGAAAGTCATGAAAACATCCCAACACGAGTACACTGTTTTCTTCGTAATTGTCACGATAAATGAACTGCAATAACAATATATGATACACTGAACATACTAACGCTAATACTAATAGATATTTGGAACGGACGTTACAAGAAGGCACGAACAAGAGTCATCACAGTGCAACGTCTCTGTATTTCTGAAAATCGTCCGATTCCTCGCCGAGCGAGTTTTTACTCCTGGTCTTGGGTTTGCCCGGGTAGAACATGTTTATGTTCCGCCCGTAATAGAACGCCGGGTGAGGAGGCATGAACTGTATCCTCCTCGGATCGAACAGGAAGTCTCTTCTTATGTCCGGCGGAAAATAGGCGTTTCGTATCCTGCCGTCTCCGGCCGCGAAGTAACTGATGTCCGACATCGATTTGGAACGGTCCGAGTTCTGTATGGGTTTCAGAACGCGACGGTCCAGACTCTGCGTGTACGCCGTCGTCTTGGTTTCCGAAGGGTTGTAGTCTATCACAGACATGGCTTTGCGCGGCAGATCCGTGGTGCTGCCGAAGTTGCGAAGCTCCAGCATCGACTGAGCTCTGGTTATGTTGTTGTTGCGCAGATTCGACGCCAACGCCAAGTCGAACGTGGACGCGTTGAATTCGCTGTTCTTGAACGGCACGTCGAGAAAACCGTTATCGTAGAAAAACGGAAACATGGAATGAGGCTGCGGTATAGACTCCTGGCTTCCGGTGCGAGTCAATATCGTCGAAGCCGACCTGAAACATAATACACGTTACTTTTAATATTTATAATATGTTAACATTCTAAAACTTTACACCTCACGCATAATTTTATTTCGACGGCTATATAAAAATTATAAAAATTAAATATACACACACACACACACACACCCACACACACACCAAACTCGACTACTAATCAGGGGCGGATTTACCATTTTGCCGCCCGTCCGTAGGCAGTATAAATTTGCCGCGCTCCCACAAATCTCTGTTGGGGGAGCGGGGTGCGTTTACGGGTTTAATTCAATCCTTCATATTTTCAGTTACCCTAAAATTTGTTCTTTATATAATATTTTCTTCCCAATTTTTCTTAATACACTTCTATAAACAATTTACATAACGTAAAACGATGTACTTCATACACATATCTGAAGTAAATGAACTATTTTCTTTATGTAATAAGCCTAGTTACTAAACAATATGCCTATATATTTTTAAACGTTTCTTATCATATTGGGACGAAATAGAGCGGCATTTGAAACATCTCTTAGCTATAAAAACAACATAATGGCCGTCAAATTTCACCTTTCCAAAATTTGCCGCCCGTCAAATTTTGCCGCCCGTAGGCAGTTGCTATCTAGGAGTTTCACAAGAAGGAATGAATTTGAATACAGTATGTTCCCAATAATTTTTATGTTGATTTAAGTTCCCAGAACCCAGAAAATAGAATTTTAACAACTCTTGCGAGCCTGATAATACCTTTCTGTGGAATATAAATACTTTAAACAGAAGGTTAAAATTAAGAAAGTGAAGAAGGTGAGCAGCATATACAGCATGTATATAATTGCTGTGGATATAAATGCATCCAACAGGGTTGTGGATAGAAATTTTACAGCATGTAAAATAATGTTAAATAATTTTGTTAAAAAATATAATGATTGTCAGTCTTTTTCAATTAATTACATTAAAAAAAAAAACACGCAACTAGTTTAAAATTTTTGCTCCAACATTTTCGGATTTCGGGGGGATATATCCCCCATATCACCCCCTCCTAGGTTTGCCCCTGGTTATATCTGATACAACAATATAAACAACTTGTGTGGTACAAGTATATTGTGAACGTATTTACCAAGGCGAACAGTACCTGCTGAACAAATCTCAAACAAGCCAGTACGTTATTACATAATTCGGAAAACAAAGGGCCCATAAAATACTAGAACCACTTAAAATCCCTGACCACATTCTTGTAATACGTTATCACTTTATAATTCGGAATTTTAAATATTAATGGAACTGAATGTAATGTATGGGAATTCGACTCAATTAACTGTCCCAAATCTATACTGTCCTGTGGGATAAATAAAGCGCCAGTGATTAAAATTAAAACTACCAGAAGTGTCCTGCTCAGCACAACATCCTTCTATACAAGCACATCATCAAACCTATATGGAGCTACGGTATGAGTAGAACTGTAGGGTTGTACTACGGCATCTAACATAAACATTATCCCGATTTCAATGAAAATCTGACCAATATGATCAAAACAACCCACATTGTTAATGTCTACAAATACATACTCTATAATATTATAAAAACCGCATTTTGTTTCGAAGAAATGCACAGATTTTACTTGCATGTTCCATAAGGAAATTGAAGTATGGTGATAGCGAAAAAATCGTTTCGAGATAAGGGCTAATTCTGATAGTACTACCCTCAGAACATGAAGAAAAGCGATTTCCGGAAAAGTGTGTGTGTGTGTGTGTGTCTGTGTAGAATTTTTAATATGGCGAACGACAACTGCCGTAAATTCAAACAGAATCAAATAATTTTTTGCATATATACCTGAGTTGTAGAGGACTCAAGGCCTGTTGATTTTGGTGAAGATCGGTTAAGGGGAAGGGGTGGTTTACTTGCAACTTTATGTTTTAACAAGAGTAAAGTACTTAATTTTGATAAGTAAAGTATCCTGAAAAGAAGGTCATAATAATTCACTGTAGAAAGATAGATGAAATATCTATACATGAAAAGGGTAGTTGAAGGGGTAGGGGGTAATTTTCTATAAATGAAAATGATAGTTGAAGTGGGAGGGGATAATTTTTTAGATGTGTACTACGTTATCGGCAACAAAGAAGTAGTTTGTTATTAAAATTCCTTCCCGGGCTGTTTGGCTGTGGTCCAATGTTTACTGCAAAACCAGACGTTTTGGCAGTGCCATCGACAGCCATCATCAGTGAAAATCGGCTGCGCTGACGTGAGGTGGTATACGTTAGTGACCACAGAAATAGTTTCTATGGAAATATTTCATTTCGAAAGTGATTTTAAATATAAATCTTAGAGCATGGAAGTAATGTATGGTTCTCCATATGGATATTTAATAAATACGCTTACAGCAAAGTATAATGGACGATGAAAACAGGAATGAGTACTACGCCACACGTTGCAAGAAGAAGACTCTGACCACCTGATCTTCCACGACCTCCAGACTAAGAAGTGTAAAGTCATCTAACCCGTCTCGTAAGTTCTGCAAGCGTCATCGGTGGGTGATTTCTCCATTCGTGACATCTTCTTCAGCATATTAACTTGTTTCTTATTCTTTTTCTGCACGTCAAGTATGAGCCACAGATCGCTTGTTGTTACAGTATCCGTCTCTTCCTTGGCCTTCCAAGACTTCTTCCTGACTGTATAATGCCAGACTTGAACTGGATGTCTGCCTGGGATAGAAGTCTGTTCGTGTGGTTCATCTACCTTCTATTTTCTGTTATTTTATCCTGCAAACGGTGTATTTGCAATTCCGTTCTCGTGTCCACCTTTTTTCATCATGTGCTCTCTTCTACATCCCTTCACAGCTCTGAGCACTTTCATCTCTGATACCTGTATACGGTTTTCTTGTCTTTTAATAAAAATCTATGACTCACTTCCATAAAGTAATGTCGGCACTACAATCGTTTTATTTATCTTAATTTGAGTCTCTCATCGTATTTTGTGTTTGAAGTGTCAGTTTATTACATCACAAATATGATTTCACACGCGGGGTAATTACAACGTTGAACCTATTCGATGACTGCACTTCACAACAAACATGGCTGTTAACTTGTTTCCCCACATGTAATTTAAGTAGAGTGTGAACTGTCAAATAAATAGGCCTAAGTAAAAAAAGGTTTATCACGTTTCGTGAGTGTAGCTTGTAGCTGATGTGGGGGACGAGGCTCAAGGCCCCTGCGTGGTAGCAGCTCCCGGAGTGACTCCTCCGATGACTGCATGTATCGAACTCTCTCAAGGGCGTTAGATTTTTCAAGATAGTGTGGATTTGAATGATCCTATTGTTTGTAGGTAGGGGGAGAGGATCTCAGGAAGTGAGGTGCTCAGCCGATTGTTTTGGTGTAGCCTAGTGGCCTGAACCAGTGGTGACGCGTCCGAGTAACAGCGAAGATACCTCCCGGTACATTTGAGGACTGGTTGGCCGGCGCTATTATCTCCGACGGGGCCCCCCTGACTGCTCAGCAGTGGTCTGCCCAAACCAGCTCGGATGAGACACGAACGGCTAAGACAGCCATTCGGGACAGTTCGGGGTTCGGGGATATGTTTAGTAGGTTGGAGTGTAGGTATTGGCTCCCTCAGGAGATGGACCCTATGTAGAAGACTATGGGGGTCGTCCAGCAGAGTGCGGGATCGCTTTACGATGTGGCACGGGGGACCTTCGTCCTTGGGCAGATTATGTATGTGTGGGTGGTGGGAATCTGCCGCGCGGAAAAAGAGAGTCACAGAAAGTCTGAAGACTAACCAATAAAGCGTATTTTATTGTGTTTTTACCTTTTACTTTAATAGGACTAATTTCAGAATCTTTTAAAGATGCCGATTAGTCTTAACGTGTTTTTTCTTTTGTATGAAGCCGACCCGACCTCGGCCCCCCAAGGCCAAATTCTAGATACGCCACTGTTAATATTACGACAAACTAAAAATAAAAGCATCAGTGATTATGGAAAACTTATTGGGTACATATTTCAAGTTTGAGACTTTACATTTTAAAATGGCTGACTTTAATTGCACAATTTAAAATATGCAACGTTTACTTCACTTAAATCAGTTACCTTCTTAGATTTGGTATGATAGCTCCGTTGTTAAGTTGATTTGTGGACGCAGAAAACCCAACGTTTTGATACGCCAGTCCGCTCTTGACGTGGCCATTACTAGCTAGTGACCCTCTTCTGGGAGGCAACACGCTAGCCTGTGAACCAAATAATAACAGTATTAATACTTATTCACTAACAATATTATATGTGGATATTGAGTGTCTCGAGCGTTCACATGTGAATATGTGAAGCTCATTATTTATAATCTTAACGTGTTATAATCGCGAGACGAAAAGCTACAGAATATTGGGAAAGTATAATTTTATAAAATAATATACGCATTTAATACATACAATTTTGAAAATACTATGTACAGAAAAGAATTTGATTTTTTTAGGTGTATCAACCTATAATATGATCAGGGTCCTGGTGCCCTATGCTGCCATCAGACTGGTCCTCCTCCCCCCGATTCAAAATTCAAACTTTTATCCTTATTTACACTGATAAATGGCATACACATTTTCTAAAGTTAACATTTTTTTATTAAACTCTCAAATCACAACAAATGTTTAGCTAAATAATGATTACAAAGAACATAGTACTACTTAAGCTTAGGAAATACTAATCGATCCATTTTTTCTTGATTTTGCCTTAACGAAGTCTTGTATAATTTCTTCTGGATCGAGTGATTCAAGTATCACGTTTTCAATATTCAACCTTCCTAACTAAGATAATCTCTCATCTCCCATAGTTGAACTCAACACACCTTTAATGCGTTTTAATACAAAAAATAATCTTTCAGATTCGCAGTTAGCTATTGGAGTCGTCGAAAGCAGACGTTAAGCAATGTATATGTTCCGAAATATATAATCGTTTTACAATCAATAATCTAGTTTAATACTTTGGCGGACAAACTGTAGTATCATGGAATCTATCATCTTCATTCGAACAATTTGAAAAAAACCTCTTCCTTGCAATTTTACTTGTGGCACAAAGTGCTTCAATTCTATTATAAGACCGTTATTCAAATCGTTCGAGATAACTTCTATTAAGAAAACCAAACAACTGTGTAATGTGATCATAAGCTTTGCTTCGCTTAGTCAATTCAGCTGGACGGTGCACCATCTGATTGCTGAGGGCCTGGTGCCCGGTTCTGCAGCATGCCCTAGCGTTATGGATAATACGCCACTGAATATGATGATATAAAAATTAATCCTTTTAACACTATTTTCACTTGTCAAATTAACTGTAAGTCCAGTGAAACATTGGAGTTTTCCATATTTCAATTGAAAATGTTTTTACCTTTCCGAAATCTTTTCCTCATTAGTATTTTATTTTATTCATAGTACAAGCTGTGATCCAAACAGGGGATGTCAGGTAACTACGTGTTGCTTAGAATGATCTCCAAGTTTAACAAAACTAAAACTGTATGGGTGCACTAAATATACTTTTTGGAAAAAATTTTAGTCATTTTTATTTATCAATTTAAGATAAAAATAAATTTACCTTATTTAGCCTATTATTTATTTTTAATTTATAAAAATAAAATTAAAATTGCCCTTATTAGAACTATGGGGTTCCAAATAAGGCCAGCTCGTGTTTCCGAATGGGTCAAAAATCGAATCTGAGGGTGATGAAGTTTTAAATTAACGAAACGAGCAGCTGAACGAATCTTTGTTTAAGTAAAACGTATGTACAGCGAACAAAAACGTCAAAAATAAACACCGTCACAACCCTGAAAACGTACAATTCGGCCTGTTTTCGGTTACACAGTGATCTTGGGAGTGTCTGTGACACGTTTCACACAAAATCGTCTCTCAGGTTCTGACCCCCTCACAAATAAAATAATAAGAACTCGAACTATTTATTTACAATTACGTCCCGGTTTGCTCGCACCAACTTTAATCGATTTTGCGGTTTTGAACAAGGCTTCCTTTGTTTCAGCTTCCCTGAGTCTAACAGAGACCTATAGCCTTAGTTCTTTGTTCTAAACAGCTGGGCACGTTTTTAGGTTATAATTTATAAGAATCCTATCAGTTAGTTATTCACTCTGTATACAAAAGCAACGCGTTGGTACTTTACAAGCCGGTCACGACTTCGTTTGTGCGTCCGCTTCTCATAACTTGCCTGTAAATTGTGTCACATTTAACGGCCGAACGCATAAAGTTAACTCTAGTATGAAGGGAATTATAATGACTGACTAGTACTTAGTAACAAACAGTTGCGTTGCTTCCTCTGAGGATTCGCCTCTGGAGTTATTATTTTGAATAAAGTTCAGCATAATTTGGCTCCCCATATAGTCTTTAAAATTTTTTTTATAATTTGAAATCCATTTTTGGGTCACGCTATTCTTCTTCTTCGTTATGGCTTAGACCGATGGGTCCCAAAGTGGGGTCCGCGGACCCCTGGGGTCCGTGACAATGTTTCAGGGGGTCCGCGGACACTTTTAAGAAAAATAGAATATACCGTAAGTTCTCCGATTTTTATAGTCTAAAATCTACATTTTAGAATCTTAAAACAATTAGTAGATGATTCCATTATTATTTTTTGTTCAAACTAATTGTAACTGTAAAAGTAATTTCAAACTATTGGGTTTAATAATGTCTTTAAATCATGTCGTGTAGCAGATGTTTGTCAGCCGAACTGACTAGAGCGCCGCATTAACGCAGAACTGATCGCACTGTTTTAGTCCACGTATATGCTCTGTATCTCGCTTATAAGTATTGTATCTCGCGTATAAGCACTGATCGCACTGTTTTAGTCCACGTATATGCTCTGTATCTCGCTTATAAGTATTGTATCTCGCGTATAAGCACTGTATCTAAGCAAAATGTTCTTCCGAGTAGCTGGTTTTAAGCCTAAGTAGCTGGATTTTAACTCGTGCGGCTGGAAATATAAAGCCGAGATTGGCAAAGCTAAGAAATAAACTTGATGTCGAGAGTGACTTAGTACTGAAATTATCAGACATTAAACCTAATATTACAGAGCTAATTATTTAAAAAGAGATAAATATTATTAAATAATAAAGATTATTTAAAATGATTTATTCATTGTTCACATTAGACTATGTTTGATATCATTAATATTATAATTTTTCAACTTAAGAGAATTTTGAGTTTAATACATTTTAATTAAAATGTAAGAGTTTGTATCATATTTACTGTTTGTTTTATTTCATAACTGAGACAGGATCCGTAAAATTTTTAATTTTTTAAATGAGGTTCGCGGACTGAAAAGTTTGGGAACCACTGGCTTAGACTGTTTAGTCTGTTCCGGCTCCAAACAGGTCGGAGCATCTCTTCTTTTGTCTTCCCAGGCTTCTCTTCCCTTTTGGCTGATACAATAAGGTTACATTGGGAAATCTGCCACTGCCCATTCTGCTAATGTGCTGTTTCCAGCTTTCTCTATACTTCTTGATGATTCCGTTTACTTCTTCAACTTTCAGTTCCTCTCTTATCTGATTGTTTCTTTTCATATCTAATTTTGTGTACCCAGCTATTGAACGTAAACATTTCATTTCTGTAGCCTGAATTGTCATGCTATTCCTGATGTTAAAAATGTTTAAGCGTGAACACTACATTTGGAGTTGAGTTAAAATTTTCTTTCGTCTGATACCCCTTGGACTTCTACAATTTTCTCGAAATTAGTATCTCTTTTGGGTTCTTATGTCCTAATATTTTTAAATTTCTAAAACTAAATACTACATTAAGATACTGGTTAAAATTCTCTTTAATTTGATAAGGATATCATGGAGGAACATGGATTTTTCAAAATTTTGACCCTTATCAGCCTCCCTTATTTTAGGGAGGTCAATATTTAAAACAGTAGAGGTCTGTAGAGTAAGGTCTGGACAGATTTGCCAAGTTTTACGAAAATCGGCTGACCGACTCAAAAGTTATAGTGAGACGTACCCCATATAGATCGAGAGACAGAGAAATGCGAAACGGGCGAGTTAAATCTGAGCCTCGCGCCGATAATCAATATGATGATGATGATTATTATTGTTGTTATCATTATCAGTTAAGTTAGTTATAAACCATAATACTGTGTGACGAGGGAAGCGACTATTATTTGGCGCATTGTTAGCGACAACCTCGTAGACACATCTCTAACATTTTGCTGGATAAACACATTTCTTTTACCTGAATACCGGCCTTTAACAGTGCCAGAAACGTCAGTACAATCAACGTTTCTACAAACACTTCATACAAATTTACACCCGTACAAAAGTTGCAAAATGATTCTCTTACACAATAAATAAGTTGTTACACACAATTTACAACAAATAATCAGAGTTTCTAAATTAATAAAGTTATGAGCGCAGTTATAACAAATAAACACTAATGTAACTTGTGATAACACTCGCACATGTTGTATCACTCTAATCAATTGTAAAAGTAACTCACCAAGAACCAAGCTGAACTTGTCTCTGTCTGTCTTCAAGGTAAATAACGATTGTCATTAATTTTTCTGTGTCTTGCCGTAGACTCCTTATTTACAGTAGACTACGCTGGAATGTTCTATCTGTTTACAGCATTTTATGCTCACATCACGGTGTGATGAGTCATCAACAGCATGATTCCCGTACACGCATTCTACTACGCAACGCTGTGACATTGCCTGCCCTTAAACCGGTTAGGTCCGAATTGAAGAACTTTTTTCTCAGTAATGTTTTGCCATACGGTCTAGGTGAACTACAATGATTCCCTCCGTGTATTATATAAAATAGGGCATCATTTATTCTTATCTTCGGAGTGTAGGGGACCTCCCAGTTTTCCTGAAGTTTCGGGGTGCGGCACCGACATTGATTTGGGTTATACAACCAAAGCTGCTATAGTCCACAGTCCGGACGTCCTGACGTCATTCTTCGAAATCCCCACTATTAATGCTGACGTCACACAGTGAGTGTCAGAGAAAAGAAGATTTTATTGAAATTCTAACTAAACATAAGAACTGTAGCGGTTTTATTTACATAACTCTCGAAATAACATAAATTACATTTGTAGTTTTTTTAAGGAATCAAAGCAGCATTATAATATAGGCCTACATTACAGAGCTGTGCAAATTATTAGACTCAAACATCACATTTAAAATTATCCCAGGTTTTAAAATAAAACTCTGTTTATGTTAGTATGATATCCTTTGTTTTTGCAATTTGATATGGTTTGTTATGCTTTTCATGAGAGTTTTACATTTTCTCTTAACGTGTTTATCCCTGTACCATAATCATATCAGTTCAACTATGAGGTTGACGCTCATTATTGGTGGTGGTCGTCTTAATCTTAAATTTTTCTTAACAGTTGCCCACAGATGCAGTCGAAAAAATATCTTTACACTGATCTCATGAACAATTTCATTTTTTACCATAGTACCTCCGAGGTACATATAAATTTTCCCATCGTTTTGCGGTCAAGTGTTTCGAACGCAACCGTACTGATATTTTGAAGACTTTGTTAAATCCTTTTTTAAATTTTTTTTTTGTCTGGGTCCATCCGTAGCATTGTTCCTGGCTCAATCCTTCTATTTCAATATTTTGGTAATGGGCATACGAAAACAAATCATGCACAAACGAACCATACAATTCTCAAGACAACATTTAATTGCTGAAAATGCTTCTCACAACACAGTGTACCGGTGGGTCTTGCGAGACAGCTTCTAGCGATTTTACAGAAAGGAAAATGTTAAGCAAAATAAAGGAAACGGCGTTACGGGAATATAGTTGAACGCGGGATATACCCGTAATGCGGGAAAAGGTAAATTTTATCTTATACGTTTAGTGAGCAGGGCTTCAAAAATTATTAGCCGTGGACAGGGATGCGGGGTGAAACTCTTGTTACGAAAGGCACAGCGACAGTTGACCGTGTGTTCAACGTAAACAGTTTGAGGTTGAACTGGAAAAGCTAGTAAAAAAACAGACTAAACAATATTTAAGGTTTTATTTAATAAGACAATCGATTTACTGTTTCTAATACAGTATACATACGGATATAAAAAATATTGGCTATTATTTAATTACGCAAATGACAAATCGTACATTTTCTCAAAGTGCATTCGAGTTTAAAGTAAAAAGATCATTCCAAACTCTTGTTCTAACGATAATAAAAATTGATTTAATTTTCTAATGAAAACTGTTGAATAATAAAATATCGTAGTTTTAAACTTTTACGGGCAGAATACTCTAAGAAAGTAAAAACCGTACCTGTTGGTTTCCTATTGTGTATGTTAAAGATATACCTGATTTCCCGTTCCAGTTGCAACAAGTTCAGATATTGTCAACTGAGCGTTAACGGCCGTCAAAATCAGAATAAATGCAATGAATTAAAACAACAAATAAATAAATTTACCATGTTGAGGTCTCGCAGCCTCCTCAGAACCTGTTTCTCTTCTCTCCATGTGGAGTACAAGGACTGCACGCAGATCATACCGGCAACCTGCAAACAAGCAAACGTATTATACTTCTCTCTCCCTCCTCCCTTTCGCTCTCTCTCTCTCTCTCTCACTGTCCGGCATTTTCTAACTGCTTCATAATCTGTATGTATGTCTGTGAATGAATGCCGTTTTCGTGCGTGTCAAACTGACGGCATGTCCGCTGTGTGACAATATATTCCGTAACGGGTTTCCATCGCAAGTGGCACCAAAATTCTGACGTCCTCACAATGGCCGGTTTCGAAACACGGAGTTTGACATTTCAAGACTAGCTGGTTATTATTTTTTTTTTCAAAACTACAATCACCACTAAAAAAATACCTATCACTCTGAACGAAGTTACAGAGCAATGCTAAGTAGCCTAATGGTTAACACACCACACAGCACAACGATGGAGTTATATAGGCACTGAAAAATTAAACAAAAATAGTCAGCAATACGTTTACTTACATAAGTTATTAATAACGCACTGCGTAACATAATTAATTAATTCTAGGTTAGGTAAGTCTGTCATTTACAGTGGCGTATCTAGAATTTGGCCTTTGGGGGGGGGTCGTTTTTGTACATAAGAAAAACAAATTAAGACTAAATAACATTACTACCTCTAACATGGCTAAAATCAGTCCCGTTAAAGTAAACGGTAAGAACACAATAAAAATACTCGTTATTGAAATACTGTTTACAAGATGCTTATTGACTGAATTGGTTTTCCTACATTACATATTTCAAACGTATACATTAATGTCGTGTAATAAACCTGTTTGTATGTTTATTGTATGTTTTAAAAAGAGTTACAGACCTGAAACTCTTGTACATTAGCGTACAGAGGAGTACGCTAATAAAACAGCCAAAAAATTAAGACACCAACAAAATTTGTCAACTTTTTCGACCTTCTGGGGGGGGGGGGGTCCGGTCCCGTTCGTCTCCCTCCGTAAATACGTCCGTGGTCATTTAATAGAATTTTAAACAAAACTAAACTTTGGTGTTAACAGCTAGGTGAATTCGTTTCGGTAACAATCATTTCTTACTTCAACTCCGATACGTTTAATAATTTACAATTACTTACAATTGTAATCACAATTAAAATAGTTTACAATTTAAAACATACGTTTAATTGCACTTTCATAAATTTTATCTTGAAGCTAATTTTATTTTGTTCGTGATGACAGAATTTCAAAACGCTATATAGAAAAATGTCAGGATTATTGTCAAAATCTCAAGCGTAACGATATTCAACTGTGCACAGTACCTTTGTAGGCGTGCGCGTGTGCCAACGCACACGTAGGAACAATAGTTTTCATACGCCGAAGGTTAATTAAAATTCACGACCTACCTATCTGAAACCTTGACCCCGCACTTCAACTGCCGACGACAAGAATTTGCCACACTGGTTGTTCACGTTATATGTTTTTCTCCTTATTCCGAAGAGATAATAATTATACGTTTGGCAGATTCAGTATAAATTGTTGTCAAAGCATAAGCAGTTAGCATGGAACGCTGTGAGTAAAAATCGAGACGACTTTATTAAATATTTACGTCAAAAGAGATATTTAAGAGGAGATAAACCCATGACAGTCTCCACTATGATTCGACCAGTATCAAACAGATAGTTGAACGGCTGGAGACAGTAATTTGTAAATAAACAAACAGCAAGGAAAATAAGTGAGTTTTACATTTAAACAATTATTTGTTTGTACGCGAGAACATATTAAAACGGTTTCAAATCACGTACAGAGTCGACCAGAAAATGCCTTAAGTACACTACGCAGAGTACTCGATTTGCTTAAAAATCAAACCTGAACTTGAAGTAAGCTGTTTAACACATGAAGTGAATTAACGTAATTTAAATAATCAGAACATTAAATGTAAGAAGATTGCGTATCATATAGTAAATAAGACTGGGGGGGGGGACAAAAAACTTTGGGAAAGTATGAAACATTATAACTGCCTTGCAATAAAAAATTGAATGCTTATAGGAGTTCATTTTTTGTTAGACCTTATGGTTCTAGCTTCAGAGAAATACTTATTAGAGTCGATTCCTAATGAAGAAATAATTGATACCTTTTTTTATCGTCATCGCAGAGGAAGAAATTGCTATGCCGAATATAAGCCAAAGCAACTAGGACTTCATCAAACCATTAGTTCTTCTTTACAATACGCTTTGTTGATAGTTTGTTCCTTTGTTTACACGTATTAATTTCATTAGATTTTTATTTATTTATTTGCTTAATTTCAAACGAGGATAATTTTCAAACTATACTATTTTTAGCCTTAGCTTATTTGTAATAAAACGCTTATTACAATGACATTTTTTTAAATGTTAAATACCTTTCCTTGGGGTGGGGTTGTTTCACCTAAGGGTGAGTCATCAAGGTTAGGAGAGGGTGGGCACCCCTGAATAAGAGGTTAAAATAGAGTGAGTATTTCAATCAAATTTTTTGTAGAGATACTATTGATAACACAAAACTCTTGATAACATTATTATTATTGGGTCCTTCAGACTTTCGACTGGTTTTTACCCTCCCCGCATATACCCGTGGTGCGTGTGTTACGGAGTCTCTCACAGTCAGGCCTATATGGGACCTACAGTTTAACGCCGGATCCGAACGGCATGGTTGGGGAGGGTTTATACTAGGCAGGATACATATCGCTGGTTTGCCATCACCTTGCGAGGGGGAACGGTCGTATCTAAATCAGATGGCCCCGGCGGGAATCGAACCCGCGCCGACAGCGCTAGCCACTAAGCAAAGACCGCTCCCTTGATAACATAAAAGCGAAAAATCGGACTTTTAAATATGGCGCACCTGGTAAATATCATAGGGAAGACGCGTTGTTCATCGAAATAAAAATTGATTTTTTAATTAATAAAGTTATGTTAATGGTTATACTCGCAAACAGAAACAACAATGTTGCACACCACTATAGAAATTTTTTCCGATTAGCGCTTTCAAGTTTCGCATCTCATCATCAGATCGGAAATATACAATAACGGAACAAGACAACTTGTTCCATTAAATAAAGGGGGGGGTATAAAGAAGTCGTCTTGTTCCATTATATTTCCAATGTGATGAGCTGTGAAGCTTGAAAGCGCTAATCGGGAAAGAAATTCTATATCGGTGTGCAACAGTTTAAAAGTTTATTTCTGTTTAAAAACTGATTTAATACAGAAATGAGCCTTATCTTTATCGCTGAGGACGCCACACCGTAGAATGTGCGAAACGTTTGAAATTAATAATAATTTAAACAAAACGTGTTTGTCATTTCAAATACGGTCGCCATTAAACTTTATTGAACCTAACATCGTTCTATGGGTAAATGTTTTAACATATAATCTCATTACTACAACTCTTAAATATCCGATTTACATCTGTAATACCACTGCAGGATCAAATATTTCACCAAACTATGAACAATTGAAGAATGGAAAAACAAAACTTGGTAGACAAAATATTCTTCTCTGCCATATGATGTTTAAAATATTGTTTAAGGATCCGACTAGATAACCAAGCTGATGGTTTGGCTTTGCTACATAAATTCAAATACATTTCTATTTCGATTGGAAATTTTAAAAATAAAATGGTAAAGACGATTCGTGTATTGGGTTCAGAAATTTAAATAATAGTTATTCCAGGAACTCTACTGTCTGTATTACAGCTTTTTCTGTTTTACACACCTGTTATTGATACTGAAGAACGCAGTTGGCAGTTGTGTTGCAATATTTTTTGTGGAATGGTGTTGTCCTTGTGTTTATATTCTAATCATATGCCTTCATACCGAATTCCCCTCTCAGAACTAAACCCTCAATGTGACAGGTTACAGAAAGTATTTTCGTAATACTCCGTCTATTAGTCAATTAAATAGTCTCAGAAATTTGAACGATTAAAATGTAAAAAATTATAAATTCCAAGTACCTTACGGCCTAGAAACTCAGTTTGCTGCGTGATACGTTTTTGTTTGTTTGTTTGAGGCTTATTGACTAACAACATATCTCTAAATATTTGTTCGCAGATATGTTGTGTAACTGGACCAAAAATCTGTGGATGACGGAGCACTCTACATCGTAAAACAACGTAAAAAAATCAGAATAAAAAAATGTAGTTAACTGCTATCGAACCTGCGCTTCCTGTTATGGCACTTAGCCACTGCTACGATGAGTAATAATAAAAGGTAACTAAAGCTAGTTGCTCATCAGTTTTGAAAGTAAATTGCGTATGTATCATCTTAGACGCATAACTCCATATTCACAATAATGTAATTTCAAGTGTTCAGTAAGATCTTGGTTATTAAGATGTCAGTATCAAAAATGGTTATTTGATGAATAATTTTTTTTGGGCTTTGTGCTACAAGTACAGTTTAAGACTGAGAAATGTCATGACACGCGTCTTTGCTTGCTTGTAATAGCGTCATTGTATTGGTATCCGCGTCACAATTATTATAATTAAACTTTAAAGTTTTACCTTAATCCGTCTATGTGATCGCTTAACTTTTCTTCTTTTCTTCTAACGCGTTTCGGATTGTTAATCCATCATCAGAGGTTAAAATAATTCGTCGGTTAAGACTTCGTTAAACATTAAAAGTTGCGTAAAAGACATTTAAAAATTACACTAAAAGAACATTTAAAAAATATAGTCCACAAACACAGCGACGTAGCGGATGTGAGTGCGCACTCAATACCGGTCAGCGACGTACTGCACAGTTTATTGGAGTTTTCATGTTATCTATTGATGTGTTGGGGCATGTATTCTATGGCTATGTTATCTATAATCTTATCGTATAGTGTATGCGATTTAAATGCCAATTGTTCGTTTAATATATTATTAGGATTATTTCTGAAGGCTCGGTAAATTTCGAACTCTTCTACCGCATCCATATATCGTCCCTTTCTGCAAATGTGTAAGGGTTTGCAATTTGTCTCAAAATTTGTATAATTATGATTCAATGTGACGAGATGTTTAGCGTAGTTTGATTTATTTATATTTGAAATGCTCGTGGGTAAGTGTTCTTTATATCTTTCGAAAAAGGTCCTGCCAGTCTGACCAATGTAATGCATGTTGCAGTCATCACATATCATTTTGTATACACCCGTTCTTTTTTCAATTGATGTACGTGTGGCATTATTTAGCATTTTACGGATATTGTTGGTTGTTCTAAATGCGATGTGGAAGTTATGTTTTTTAAAGGTGTTTCTGATGAGCATTGAAAAGTTGTTAGTATAATCAATCGCCATATATATTGCGTTCGCCGTGACACGGTGAGGGTTGTTAGTTCTGCGTTTGTGTCTAAGCATCAAGTGTTCCACTAATGAACTGCGGTAACCGTTCGTAATTGCAATATGTTTAATTATATCAACTTCTTCTTTGTGGTTTGCGGGATCTAAAGGTACGCTGTATAGTCTGTGTATCATACTATTGAATGCGGCCATTTTTTGTGAGTGCGGGTGGAAAGAATCAGCATGTATAACACCATCAGTTGTGGTGGGTTTTCTGTATATTCTGTATTGAAATTTATTATTATGTTTCATAAAAGTTAAGTCCAGAAAATTTATGGCATTGTCTGATTATATTTCAAGTGTGAATTGTATGTTTTTGGTAATGTTATTCATGTAATGTAACAACATGTTTGCCTGTCTCGTTGTCCCGTCAAATATTACAAACGTGTCATCCACGTATCTTTTATAAAATGAGATGTTACGTTGCCATTTATTGTGTGGGGATAGCAAATATGTATTTTCAAAGTTATTCAGGAAAATGTCAGCCAGCAAACAGGACAAGGGTGAACCCATTGCAAGACCCTCCTCTTGAATAAAAATTGTATCATTGAATGTGAAATAATTCTGTTGTAATACTACGTCCAGTAACAGCAACAATTCTGTTATTTTTTGTAGATTTAACTTTCCTGTTCGTATTAAATTATTTCTTAGAATGTCTAAGGTTGTCTTTACTGGGACACTTGTATATAGGTTGACTATGTCAAAGGAGATTAACTTATGCTGACTATTAATGCTGAAGTCTTTAGTTAGTTTTATTAGTTCAATGCTATTTTTTATAGCATGATTATTGTCTATAGTTATGTTACTTTTTATTAATTGGACCAATTTCTTAGATACTTTATAACCTGGGGCTGTTGTGTAATTAACAAGAGGTCTTATCGGTATATTTGGTTTATGGATGTAACCGTTGGATGGTAAACCGTTGAACATTGGTGCGTGTGCGATTATGGGTTTTAACTGGCGGCGTGTAGTTTCGTCAAAAAGGTGTGTGCATTTATTAATCGTTTGGTTGATGTATTTTATATACTTCGTTGTGGGATCCGAGTCTATGGCTCTTATGTTGTTGTTATGAATAAATTCGTATACTTTTTGTTGGTACATGTCTATTGGTAGAATAACCATAGTGTTGCCCTTGTCAGATTTAGTGGCTATGGCCTTATGTTCGTTTAGTTTATGTTTAATTTGTATAACAGTTTTCTTTTCACTTATATATTTCTTTTTTAAATTGTTAGAAAATGGTTTACAGTTGTTACGGACACATAATAACAACTGTAAACCATTTTCTAACAATTTAAAAAAGAAATATATAAGTGAAAAGAAAACTGTTATACAAATTAAACATAAACTAAACGAACATAAGGCCATAGCCACTAAATCTGACAAGGGCAACACTATGGTTATTCTACCAATAGACATGTACCAACAAAAAGTATACGAATTTATTCATAACAACAACATAAGAGCCATAGACTCGGATCCCACAACGAAGTATATAAAATACATCAACCAAACGATTAATAAATGCACACACCTTTTTGACGAAACTACACGCCGCCAGTTAAAACCCATAATCGCACACGCACCAATGTTCAACGGTTTACCATCCAACGGTTACATCCATAAACCAAATATACCGATAAGACCTCTTGTTAATTACACAACAGCCCCAGGTTATAAAGTATCTAAGAAATTGGTCCAATTAATAAAAAGTAACATAACTATAGACAATAATCATGCTATAAAAAATAGCATTGAACTAATAAAACTAACTAAAGACTTCAGCATTAACAGTCAGCATAAGTTAATCTCCTTTGACATAGTCAACCTATATACAAGTGTCCCAGTAAAGACAACCTTAGACATTCTAAGAAATAATTTAATACGAACAGGAAAGTTAAATCTACAAAAAATAACAGAATTGTTGCTGTTACTGGACGTAGTATTACAACAGAATTATTTCACATTCAATGATACAATTTTTATTCAAGAGGAGGGTCTTGCAATGGGTTCACCCTTGTCCTGTTTGCTGGCTGACATTTTCCTGAATAACTTTGAAAATACATATTTGCTATCCCCACACAATAAATGGCAACGTAACATCTCATTTTATAAAAGATACGTGGATGACACGTTTGTAATATTTGACGGGACAACGAGACAGGCAAACATGTTGTTACATTACATGAATAACATTACCAAAAACATACAATTCACACTTGAAATATAATCAGACAATGCCATAAATTTTCTGGACTTAACTTTTATGAAACATAATAATAAATTTCAATACAGAATATACAGAAAACCCACCACAACTGATGGTGTTATACATGCTGATTCTTTCCACCCGCACTCACAAAAAATGGCCGCATTCAATAGTATGATACACAGACTATACAGCGTACCTTTAGATCCCGCAAACCACAAAGAAGAAGTTGATATAATTAAACATATTGCAATTACGAACGGTTACCGCAGTTCATTAGTGGAACACTTGATGCTTAGACACAAACGCAGAACTAACAACCCTCACCGTGTCACGGCGAACGCAATATATATGGCGATTGATTATACTAACAACTTTTCAATGCTCATCAGAAACACCTTTAAAAAACATAACTTCCACATCGCATTTAGAACAACCAACAATATCCGTAAAATGCTAAATAATGCCACACGTACATCAATTGAAAAAAGAACGGGTGTATACAAAATGATATGTGATGACTGCAACATGCATTACATTGGTCAGACTGGCAGGACCTTTTTCGAAAGATATAAAGAACACTTACCCACGAGCATTTCAAATATAAATAAATCAAACTACGCTAAACATCTCGTCACATTGAATCATAATTATACAAATTTTGAGACAAATTGCAAACCCTTACACATTTGCAGAAAGGGACGATATATGGATGCGGTAGAAGAGTTCGAAATTTACCGAGCCTTCAGAAATAATCCTAATAATATATTAAACGAACAATTGGCATTTAAATCGCATACACTATACGATAAGATTATAGATAACATAGCCATAGAATACATGCCCCAACACATCAATAGATAACATGAAAACTCCAATAAACTGTGCAGTACGTCGCTGACCGGTATTGAGTGCGCACTCACATCCGCTACGTCGCTGTGTTTGTGGACTATATTTTTTAAATGTTCTTTTAGTGTAATTTTTAAATGTCTTTTACGCAACTTTTAATGTTTAACGAAGTCTTAACCGACGAATTATTTTAACCTCTGATGATGGATTAACAATCCGAAACGCGTTAGAAGAAAAGAAGAAAAGTTAAGCGATCACATAGACGGATTAAGGTAAAACTTTAAAGTTTAATTATTGTAATAGCGATACTGAATATTGCTGTATTATAAGTGGTTTCTGTATCTAGGGTTGGTAATGGTTCCGAGTGACAACCTAAGCTATGGCAGCCAAAAAACTTGTAAAAACCGCGTTTTTTGTGTTTCTACGTAAAATACATGTGAAAACTAGGTGCGGACGCGCACTTTTTATTTGCAAGTTGCGAAAAAAATCCATATTCTTGGATTTTGTTGTCATGACGTGTCCGTTGATTAAGTAAATATAAGAATATCAGTGCCGACACGGAACAGTTTTTTTTTTTTTTTTTTTTTTTTTTTTTTAAACGTGAATGTCTTACCTTATAGCCTGAACCAGTTTTCGCTTACTATAACCTTCGTCAGAGGCAACTTCGTCTGACGCAGCTTATAATAAGCGAAAACTGGTTCAGGCTATAAGGTAAAACGTTTACGTTTTTACCAATAAAAAACTTTGTGTTCCGAGTCGGTAGTGATATACTTATATTTATTTAAAAATCCATAATTACTTATAGCAATACACAATTGCACTTATAGCACTGAAACACAATGCTGTTTCGAGTTGGTTGCTTTTTCAGTGATCTGCACAAACAATGAGTATTAGTGGAAAACGAGTTCTGCCACAGAAAGGGAGACATGCACAGTAATAGGCAAGGGGTGGCCCTTGGGCCACCTCGCTATACTTCGAGTTGGTTGCTTTTTCAGTGATCTGCACAAACAATGAGTATTAGTGGAAAACGAGTTCTGCCACAGAAAGGGAGACATGCACAGTAATAGGCAAGGGGTGGCCCTTGGGCCACCTCGCTATACTTCGAGTTGGTCGCTTTTTCTGTGATCTGCACAGAAACCGAGTATTATTGAAAAAACGAAAAAACGAATACTAGCGGAAAACGAGTTCTGTTACAAAAAAAGGAAGACGTGTATAGTAACAGGAAAGTTACTATGTATAGTCAGGCATGTATAGTAACTCGCCTTACTTCGAGTTGTTTTTTTTACGTGTATTTCACAAAAAGCGAGAATGTTAATAGTTAGGTTAGTTTGTATGTTAACCTAACAACGTCAATTTACCTTATTTACGTCAAAAAGCTACCTTATTTACCGCGCACGCAGCTAAATTAGACGGGGATTCCACTTTAAAACTGAAAAAACTGCGTTTTACATTATTTGGATCCCATAATTTTCTTTTTGCAAATTTTTCGCAAAAAAAATTTGTGAGAATTTTTCGCGTTCGCACCTAGTTTTCGCCTGTAGTTTACGTAGAAACACATAAAATGCGGTTTTTGCACATTTTGCGGCTGGTAGAGCTCAGGTTGCCACTCGGAACTATTACCACAGAATTTTTACATCAGAATGTAAAAAATATTTTCTTATGCGAAAAATAAAGTCACTGTTCTAAATATATTTCGTAAACCTTATAATTAAAATTTTCTGTCTGAAAAACAATGTTATATTTATCATAAGACACAGATCATCAGTTCTCTTAGATAATCAAATATATGCAAAAGGTTTCCTGAATATTTGGAGAAACTATCGAAATCAAATTAGATTCTTTATTCAGTCCCTGGCATTTGGTACGGCTTGATACCGAGAGCTAAATTTCTTGCCCAACTGCGATTGATACAAGATCTTCCAGCCGCTATATCTACATTGACATAGAACAGAGACCCACGGCAAGAAAAGTCAGTTCTATTGTTAGTGCTAAGTGAAAACGATATCCAGGTTTAACAAGCCCCGAGTATTACAGACGAAACAATGAAACAATGACACGTTGCATAAAACCAACTTACAAACAATCCTCCGTTAAGAGTTTGTTTTTTCTTGCGCCTAAATTTTACTCAACGGTAACAGCAAACTTCTGATTTGTGGCGGACTTTGTTTCGTCGTAAAACAATGAAAAATAACAAAAAAATACTGAATGTACATTGTTAACGAAAACAATTTTCGTCGTATATTTAGGTACTCTTTTTTTATGTTGCAGTTTTTAGTAACTACACGCTTATAAACGCGGTGACCATTTTAAAAGGCCGAAGGCCAAACGTTATTACTGTGCAAGTCACGCGGCGCTACGGCGAATATAAGCAACGTTTAATTATGAAAACATTTGGAATACTTTTTCAGAAACTATAGCAAGCACTACACTGAAATTTTTATTAAACAAACTACGATATTAATTTATGTCCAGATTGTCATTTGGTGAAACATTTAAAATTATTACAGAATTACAGAACTCACATAGTAGGCTACTTTCACAAATTAATTTTACCTTCAAACTCTGACAGTTTTTTCTCAGCGGCGCATTTACGGGGGGCTGAAAGAGACCGGACCCCCCTCAGAGGTCGAAAAAAGTTGACAAGGAATTCTGTTAATCTTTTAGTTGTTAGGTTGTTTTATTATTTTTTCAGCTGTGTACGCGAATATAGTAGTAACTCTTTTTTAAATATACAAACAGGTTTATTACACAGCATTTGCGTATACGTTTGATGTTTGAGATATAGGAAAGTTAATTCAATCAGTGAATTTCTTGTAAACTATGTTCAATAACGCGTATTTTTATTGTGTTATTACCATTGTTACCGTTTACCTTAATGGAATTGATTTCGGGATGTTATCATACGTTTTTCACCCACTTTAAAGTTTTTTTATTTTGTATGAAGCCGATTCCACCGGATCGCCTCCCCAAGGCCAAATTCCAGATACGCCACTGGTTGTTTCATCCACCGCGATTTCAAAGAACCGAGTTATTCGTGTAACACTACAGCTATCTCCTAATACTTAAAGAGAGGCGATAGTTAATATCTCTGGCAACTAAATATTTTTGTCGTTTTTATTTAAATCTTATTTCTCTTTTTCTATAGAATTTTAATGTGTTCATGTATATTATTATTTGTTTTTTACTTTGAACAAATCCCATGTTAAAACGTGCAACATATGATTACGCATAAAACAGAAACGAACTCATGGTTACATTTATTATAATTTTTGAGGAAAATATACCAGAATATACAAAAAGTATCTTCCTGGAAAACGTATTCTAATCTTGGGTATTATTGTTATGATTACAAAAAAAAAATGCTTCTCAGCATCACAGGACTTTTCGGATCTTTCATTTCTTGAAAAGAAGGCATCTTCCAACCTTAACTCTTACTTCCTTAATGTATTTTATTATTATTATTATTATTATATTATTATTACTGTGACTTTTTTTATGAAGAATTTTTCAGCTCTCCAAATTTTATGACGTTTTTTGTATCTTCATTTCTGAAAATACAGTTGTTCCCAGGATCCAATAAACGTTTCTCGAACATCAGACAGTTTTGTTCTATTTCCTCAACTGCATGAAGTTTGTTACATGTTTTGAGTACCAATTTCTAAGATACTAAATGACACAAGCAATTGTTTACAATCCGCGACAGAATTATGTAATTAATAGACTCCTTGGAAATGTGTGCTCTGTTGTGCAAACATTCTCTCATATGGTCTGGATCTGTAAATTCCTGCATTACATATACTGTAGAACCTCACTAATTCGTCACCTACGGGACCGAAGGGGTGACGAATTAGTGAGGGAGTAAGAAACAAACCCATTAAAGTCAATATAAATATTTAATTACAGCACTAGCAATGTACAGTACTAATGTTATTCTCGAACATATTTATTGCTGGAAATGTTCAAACTCAAACAAGTTAAGCACTGTAATTGCAAAAAAAATGTTTAATGATTGTGATAAACAACTGTAATCGTCTGTTTTTTCAGTCTACAAAGCGCCAAATTATGTATTTGGCGAAGAGAAATTATTTTAGACACTTCTGCTTCACTTTAGACTTCGCACCACTTGATTGCATTGCTGTATTGAATGCCCTCCTTATGAGAGATTACAGGTTTCATTGGCTGGTCATCTTCTGGCACATTTCTGTCCACTGTATTGTATATGCTAAATAATGTGCGTGTTTTGTGCGCTAAATAAAATTACCCTATCATTTCTACGCATTGTGTTAGCATTCTTGAGAGAGTTCGTGACGAAGACCTTTTTACTTGGCCCAAGATTCAAATATTCAGTCCGAACTCTCCTTTTTTATATTTTTCAAACTATAAAGCACTCTCCTTATGAAAAGATTATGGTAAAATTGAAATTAAGTCTATTAGAGGGACGAACTTCTTCCATGACTGCTCTGTTGTGCAAATATTCTCTCATATGATCTGGATCTGCCAAGTCCTGCATTACATATATACTGTAGAACCTCAGTAATCCGTCACTTACGAATTAGTGAGGGAGAAAGAAAGCGACGTTTCGGTTACGCAACAAATATGTAGCCGCCTTCAGACCAAAACATCACAAATAAAAAAATAAAAATTATTCTGTCTCATAACCAATTGAGAGTCAAAACATACTAAAGTATATACATAACAAAAAGAAATATATAAATAAAATTTACAACTATTGAATCTGTAAGACACACACACACACACACACACACACACACACACACACACACACACACACACACACACACACACACACACACACACACACACACACACTGAATACACGCCCACAACTCACATGAGCACGCACGCTTCAAGGTCAACTGCAAACTGCGACCTTGTGACTTTTTGTTTGTGATGGTTTAGTGTTCGTTTTGGCCTGAAGACGGCTACAGATTTGTTACATAGCCGAAACGTCGCTTTATATAAAAAAAAGGCAGTGACGGAAGAAGTCCGTCTCTGTAGTAGGCTTAATATCATCTATTCTAGTTTGCGTCTTCGTATAACTGAATTATATTTAAATGCTTCATAATATCATAGTAGTCATAATATCAGTAACCCATCGCTGACGCCTTTTAAAGACATTATTATGATACAATGATACGCTGGTACTCTCTTTACCACAGCGTCTATCAACCTGATCTAACATAACTTCCACAACAAACAAAACAAAGTACTAATCAGTTTGATTTACGGATAACACATGAAGCTGTGCTGATCGTGAGAGTAGTTACTGCACGTAATATAGGGTTACAACGTAGACTGATAGAAATACGGAGGCTTTAGTCTGGTGCAACGTGATCTACCGTTATGTCAAAGAAAAAATCAAGTCTCGCAGAATATTAACAAAATAAAAAAGATATTTGTCATATTTTAAATTGAATTCCTGTGCCATAGTTCATGATGTAATAAATTAAATCATTTCGAAACAGAAATAACACTGTTGCACCCCACTATAGAGAACATTTCCGATTAGCGCTTTCAAGCTTCACAGCTCATCGTCAGATTGAAAATATCTGATATTAAATATTAGACATTAGATATTAGATATCGTATATTAACTATTGGATATTAGGTATCGTATATTAGCTATTAGATATTAGATATCTTCGAAACATCAGATGATTCCGATCTGATGATGAGCTGTGAAACTTGAAAACGCTAATCAGAAAATGTTTTTCTATAGTGGGGTGCAACAGTGTTATTTCCGTTTGTGATTATAACCATTAACACAACTTTGTTAATTAAACGAATCATTTTTGTCGTACGTTTGTTTATAGATTAACACCTCTGTACGTTCGTTATAACAGCGGTAATAGGCCGAGGTGGTTAGGTATTCCTCAATACATAATGTATTCGTAATATTGTTCTAAGGCTTTCACGGCCGGTGTCAGTTGTATTAAAAATATGTGCCGGGCTGTTTGGCTGTGGTCCATGGTTTAAAGTCAAACCAAACGTTTTCACAACACCACTGGCTGCCATCATCAGTGGAATTCGAGGAATTCAAATCTATGTGAACGCGGGTTGTTAAACGCCAGGCGGGTAATTATTAATCACTGTAATTTTTACACAGTCACTGTAAAATTACACCATCAGCCAATCAAAATTCTTTATCCTGACTGGCTTATGGTGGGGTCTTTACCTGTGCATCATTCTGATTAGCTGATGGTGTAATTTTTACCTGTACGTGGGACTTGATGAATTTATAAGAGGTAGCAACGCGGGACATCTTCAGCCTTCACCACAGTACGGTGGGACTGACGTTTGACACCCCGCGTTCAGGCAGACTCGAATTCCATTGATGATGGCAGCCAGCGGTGCTGTCGAAACGTTTGGTTTGTCTTTAAGCCATGGACCACGGCCAAACAGCCCGGTACATACTTTTAATACAATATAATGTATTCGCTTTGTGTATTTTATAAAAGATATATAAAAATATGTCTATTTCTAATTGCAATGACTTACATTGACTACTGCTCTGCAGACCCAGCACGTGAGTTCCGTCAACCCGTACAGTGAGCGCACTTTCTGAAACACATATGTACAGATATAAATTCGTTCGTTATATACTTGAGTCCAAAATATACTACTTCAGAGCTTAAAATAAAAATTGGACTGCAGATAAACTTAGGGAAAACAAAATATATGTATGCTGCAAACTACCATTAAACCCAGCCCTTCAAAACCTTGAAATAGGCACAAAAAATATAGAGGCAGTAAAAGAGTTCATGTATCTCGGCTCCCAGATAAACAGCACTAACGACATCAACACTGAAATAAGAAGAAGAATATATCTCGCAAATAAAACATATATGGATTAAAAAAATCATCTGACATCTAGCTTCATCTCAAGAAGCACGAAATTCAAAATCTACAGAACACTTGTAAGGCCAGTGCTGACATATGCTTCAGAAGCCTGGACAGTGACAAAAAATAGCGAGAGAACTTCTAGGTTGCTGTGAAAGACAGATTCTAAGAACAATATTTAGAGGAGTACAAGAAAATTGAATGTGGCGCAGGCGCTATAATTATGAACTATACCATCTTTACAAAGAGCCGGACATTGTCAGTCTAATCAAAATACACAGGCTAAGGTGGGTTGGACACATAGAGAGAATGGAGGAAGCACAGCCTAAGAAACATATTTTCTATCAGAAACCAATGGGTAGTAGAAAAAGGGGAAGACCCCGAAGTAGATTCAAAGACCAGATAGAGGAGTACCTCGGAAAGCTGAACATAAGAAACTGGAAAGCCAAGGCATGCAATAGGGAGGAATGGAATCGACTCTTGGAGTAGGCCAAGACCCACCAAGGGTTGTAGAGCCACGGTTGATGATGAGATCTTACAATAAACAACGCACTATATAAGAAGCGATTCAGATGAAATACTTTTGATTTGTATTTTAAATAAATTGCAATTATTTTATGCGTACACCTGCGCCCCCCACTCACACTACGTCTAATACGCCCGACTCTTATGCAACTGCGGGACGAATCGTCGCCCGCTCATGTGCCGCGTCCCGAGCTTCTTACACAGCTCCTGCCTCAGGGACCATAAATCTCTGGATTTTAAGGGCGTGGCCTGCTACCGACCTTGGGTGTTACCTAATCGAGAATGAGTGTACGCCGAGGCCGGTCCGAGATTCACCTGGAACAGATGGGTCGCGACCGAGGGCGCTAATGAGGTGATTGCCCTCAAAGCGGGCACAGCGGCGATAAAACTTTCGGGAAAGTGTCCGTACGGTGGCGTTCAGGGAACGGACACGCAGGGAGTCTCTGATGGTCTTGTTGGAAGTCAGCTAGTGGGCTCCAGCGTAATCCTCGGTCCAGGAGTGACTGAAGCTTTCAGTTATGGGTCTTAGCCAAGTAGCCCATACAAGGATCGCGTAGGTAACCATAGGCACCACATAAGTGGTGGTGATGAGTTACCCGAGGCGGCGGGACATGGAGTTGCTGCAAAGCACGGACGGAGTTTGTAAAGACGATTGGCAGTTTTGCGGGCTACTTGCTGGGAGTGTGTCCGCCAGGCGAGACGACAATCCGGGTGGAGCCCGAGATACTTAATATCGCGAGACCAGGGCAGGTCAGTATCGCCTACGTACAGTCTGTTGGGGAGCCTTCTGCGTCTGGAGAAGACTACGGCTGTACTCTTGGCCGTGTTGATAGCGGCCCTCCATTTCTGTACCCGCTCAACGTAAGAGTCAAGCTGTTCCTGGAGCCAGACCGGTATGTTACGTCTTGAGTAGTCTAACGTTAGGTCGCGCTGCGGTACGTATACGTTACTTCTACGTACTCCTTGCTGCTGCTCACATCGGGAAACCACGGTTTATTCAGAATATTTACAATCTAAGAATCGTGACATAGAAAAATAGTGTGTCAAATTCGAAAGCAGCAGAACGAGCTTAACTCTCCAGAACATATCAGTATTGCCGTACAGAAAGGACACGTTTCAGGAGGGTAGACACACGCTGCAAGCTTCGCTACTACACTACCTTGATACCTTGATAGTATGTTTTTTTCAAACGTACAATAATCAGATTCCTTCCTTGTTCACGGTTGACAATCAAAATTTCCAGTTACACTTCACGAGCCTCAGTAGAAAAATAACGACGGATAAGAGAACTTTCCTATAGAAGAGAGCAACGTTTTGCAGATTTACTGTAATCACAGTAACCAGCAATGGATAACACGCAAACCATATAATCGGGAGTTGACTGTGTCTTACATTGTTACGTGAACATATCGATAAAGTTTTACGGTACCTAAAGACGTCAAAGATTCACTTAGGTTTCTTTTCAAGGTTAGTTACCGTTTTACGACTACGCAGAGGCGCCATATTGTTCGGTGGTCAGATATAAACATGAGGCCAACTTAGGTTATGCCTCGGATTGGAGAAGCAACTGCATCACCATATCGTGATAAGGCGCTACGTTTGGTATGTCGGCATCTTGCAGGACGTGATCGGTATGCGGTAGCTGCCGGATGTGACATAGCTTCCGGAAGTGTCACCGCGCCCCGTTACTCTAGGACGTGACACCGTACCCGGAACCGTATCCAACTCGTATCCTATACTTTACGTTCACCACATATTTAGGGATTTCCTGCTCATATGCATGTATTAAATCTTAAACCTTAATCTACTTAAAATCAAAATCGTTTTAAATCAGAAAGATTCGAACTTTCTTTCTAATTTGGTATATCAACATTTTTATTGTTTTATCAGCTACATTTAGCCGCACGAATACTTTTAGTTTCAAAGTTTTCAAAACAACTTTTCAAGAGCACGTGCGTGCACACACACACACACACACACACACACACACACACACACACAGAGAGAGAAAACACATGCATCAACTGTGTAATAAACTTTGTCAGGTTCGTGTATTTTCTGTGGGGTTTCCGAAGTTTTTCTCAAGTCTGATGCAACTTTTTAAGTTTACATGTTTTTGTCGTAGGCCTATATACTAACCAATGTCCCAATATCAGTACCTGTACTACGTTTTCGACGTTTTGAATATGCGATTGCATCGATATACTACGCTGTGAAGAAGAAGAAGAAGAAGAAGAAGAAGAAGAAGAAGAAGAAGACAGTATTCTATTTCTTAAAAGCGAAAATACGTGTTGTTTTCATTTGTGAAGTTAGGTAATAATGGTTTTTGGTTTTCAGCTTACTGTTTAAAGAAATAAAAGTCATGGTTGGGGAAAATATGACACTTAATGTCTCTTAATGACACAGTGCTTGAAAGAGAGAAACGTTAAAAACAAAGAACACAATGCATTTTAACAAAATAAGCTACAGAAATAAGTGGAAAATACAATTATTTCTGAATATCAAAATTAACTATGAAAACAAGATTTGTTATTCGTAAGGGGGGGGGGGTAATATTCTTTCATGTTATTCAGTAAAATCTTAAAAACTTCATTGGCAGCAAATTTTGTGCGAAGTACAAAAAAAAAAAAAAATGGAGACATCCCACCTTCCTTCGAGTTGGTTGCTTTTCCAGTGATCTGCACAAAAACCGAGTATTAGTGAAAAAACGAATATTAGTGGAAAACGAGTTCTGCCATAAAAAGGGTGACATGTTTAGTAATAGGGAAATGCCACCCCGCCTTACTTCGAGTTGGCTTTTTTTTACGTGGATTTCACAAAAAGCGAGTATAATTTTAAAGGCATATTGGTTTCCACGTGCAATTTTAGTTTGCATGTTAACCTATCAACGCCAGCTTTTCGCGTCACGGGCACACAATGTTGTTAGAAACATTTTTTGTAAAAAAACATAACAATTAAACACGACTGCAATTGTCAAAAAACTATTTTATAACATACAAAAATAAATTTTCACGATTTATAATATCCAACTAAAATTATATGCGATGCTAACTATTACATATCGATGCCAATAATCGTATAATCGAAATATCGAAAATATGTGCGGGTACGGTTATTGGGACAGTAGGCCTACTAATTATTATCGTTGATTATAACGGTAGTATTATGAAAAATAATTTCTCGGTGACGAGCGCGATACTTACCCAATAGTGGATGCTCATAAACAAAACGAGAAGCGCTTCCGGAAATGAAAATGCAGCTATGACGAGCAGCCATTCCAACAGGTACAGAGTTCTTTTCTGGAACAAAAACACACGTTTCTGCAAAATTACACTGTGGCTAACCTTATGAGTCCGTAAATGAAAGACTAATTGCAACAAGAATTTAATTGAAGTCTAAAATGATTAGTTATTAGGAATTACATTTGGAACAGCTGAAACTATCATAGCTGTGCTTGACTATACTTAAACTATCCTAGGCTGAAATATCGGTATGGAGAACCATACATGACTTCCATATTCTAAGATTTATATTTAAAATCATTTTCAGCCAAACAGCCAGGCTGTGTCTTACCTGCCTTTTTATTGCTGTATTAAATGAAAAATATTATATTACATTAAAATGAAAAAATTATAATTTTATTGCCTGGCAACAAAATTATTTTATTTTTAACAATTACCATTGTTTCAACAAGTTTAAATAAATTTTCAAGTACTTTACTCTTGTTAAAACGTATAAGGTTGCAGGTAAACTACCCCTTCCCCTTAACCGATCTTCACCAAAATCGAAAGTCATTGAGACCTCTACAATTCAGGGATGTATGCAAAAAATTATTTGATTCTGTTTGAATTTGCGGCTGTTATCGTTTGCCATAGAAAATACGCTTGATAAAAAAACGTTGCAGGTAAACTACCCCTTCCCCTTAACCGATCTTCACCAAAAACAATAGGTCTTGAGTACTCTACAAATCAGGACTGTATGCAAAACATTATTTGATTCTGTTTGAATTTGCGGCTGTTATCGTTTGCCATAGAAAATACCCTTGTTAAAAAAACGTTGCAGGTAAACTACCCCTTTCCCTCAACCGATCTTCACCAAAAACAATAGGTCTTGAGAAATCTACAATTCAGGGCTGTATGCGAAACATTATTTGATTCTGTTTGAATTTGCGGCTATCGTTTGCCAAAAAAAAAAAATTTCCCTTGATAAAAAAAACCGTAGCAGGTAAACTACCCCTTCCCCTCAACCGATCTTCACCAAAAACAATAGGTCGCGAGTACTCTACAAACCAGGGCTGTATGCAAAAAATTATTTGATTCTGTTTGAATTTGCGGCAGTTGTCGTTTGCCATAGAAAATACGCATGATAAAAAACGTTGCTGGTAAACTACCCCTTCCCCTCAACCGATCTTCACCAAAAACAATAGGTCTTGAGTACTCTACAAATCAGGGCTGTATGCAGAAAATTATTTGATTCTGTTTGAATTTGCGGCTGTTATCGTTTGCCATAGAAAATACCCTTGTTAAAAAAACGTTGTAGGTAAACTACCCCTTTCCCTTAACCGATCTTCACCAAAAACAAAAGGTATTGAGAACTCTACAATTTAGGGCTGTATGCAAATAATCTTTTCATTCTGTTTGAATTTGCGGCTGTTATCGTTTGCCATAGGAAATACCCTTGTTAAAACATAAAACGTTACAGGTAAACTACCCCTTTCCCTTAACCGATCTTCACCAAAAACAATAGGTCGCGAGAACTCTGCAAAACCGGGCTGTATGCAAAAAATTATTTGATTCTGTTTGAATTTGCGGCAGTTATCGTTTGCCATAGAAAAAAATCTACAGACACACAGACACACACACAGATAGACAGACAGACAGACAGACAGACACACAGACACTTTTCGGAAAACGACTTTTTTTCATGTTTTGAGTGTAGTAGAATAAGAATCTGCAATAATCTCGAACACGATTTTTTTTGCCATCACCATACTTCCATTCCTTAAGGAATATGGAAGTAAAAACGTTTAAATTTTATTTGTCAGAATTGGCGCATAAACATCAGATCTAGCTAAATAACTTACACACTTACCAAATCTCCCACAGCCTTTACTTACCACGGACAGTGGGCGACCTCTTAACCGGCCGCCTGGCTGTGAGATACACAATGACTCATACGGCTCACCGAAGTGTAAAAAACTTGCATGATTTGCACTTGTTTATTTTAAGTTTTTAATCAGTTTAGTGGTTGATTTATCAAAGTGAAGACGAGTGTCGATTATTACTACTGTAAGTGATTTCGTAAGTTTGCTGATGCTATTTGAGACGTCGAAGAATGGATAACTGGTGATCAAGAGCTTGAAATGAAACTTTGGCTGATGCGGAAATTATTGGCCTACGTGTTGTCTGCCAACAGACTGATATTGACGAGATGAGATCGAAGAAGAAAAAGAAGAAGAGACAGCGAGGGCAAAGTCAGTCAGAAAGACGCATTGGAAGCGTTACAGCTGGCAGTGCGATACGTCGAACAACGAGGTGAGGCGTCTGCTATCGATGTCACGTTTATGAGAAAGTGGCGTGACTACGCTTTTAAAAATTCGATGCAAACTAAGAAGCAAAAAACAATCATGGATTTTTTAAAAGTGTAACTGAAATATACAGTATTGTTCGGTGCCATAAATGCAGTAATTATTATTTTATTTCGCCAAGTGTTTTGTTAGATTAATGTTGTGTTTGTATTTAATTAATGTTGAGCTACTCATAATTTATTACAGCATTTTGCTGAACAATACATAGATTGCAATTTAATATTATTCTTTTCATATAATTAAACAGTATTAAAACATTTTAGTCAGTGTTGAAATTCAGTTTGAAAGAAAATTCGGTTTAACCGGCCGTTTTGTTAACCCCCGACACCCCGGTCCCGAGCCGGTTAAGAGGGTGTCCACTGTACTTGGAAATGTACATGGAGAGCAAGGACATGTAAACAGCGTTTAGTTAAAAAAAGTGAGGCAAGCAGACTTTACCATCAAACAACTTAATTGGTTAGTGCCGAGGAAATCGAATTTATGAATAAGTAATAAAGTCCTACTATACAAAACCATAATAATACATATATTACCTACCTACCTACCTACGTACTAATACCTACGGCATTGAATTGTGAGGAAGTGCAAGAAAATTCAACGTAGTTATTAACCAAAGATGTCCATTTAAATATTAAGAACGATAATTTAATGTCCCGTGGTATGCCTCAAATCAAACCTTCCACAATAGCTTCGGAAATACTTATGTAGAAGAAGACATCACACACGATAAAACTAGAATAGAAAACGCCGCGCTGAACTCGGAACCCATGAGAACCCGTTGATGGGACAGCGAAGATAACAGGAGACTCAAAGAAGACGGCCACTCGACCCAATGTAGTCGAGAAACGGTCACTCAGCGATTACCAATCACGTCACGTATGCTCGATTTTAGCAAATTAGCTTACAGGACGTACAATTACGATTGCTAATTCTATAAAAAGAAAAAACTATTTCGGAAAATAAGGTAAAAAATTTAGGTAAAATTGTAACAGTGGAGATGCAATGCTGAAATTAATATTTCCTGCAACGTGTAGTGGGACAGAAACATGGAAAACAAAGAGGAAAATGACACAAAATCTGCGCACTGCGCAGAGAAAGCACAATGCTAGGAATGACAAAAGCAAACAGTTACGCAACAAACCCATGGCCGGAAATTTGGTGCGACAACAAAATCAACTGGAGCGTAAGAGACTTTACAAAGGCCTCGAGGTGGTTGGATGACGTTGGTTACGTTAACAACTGGGCACGATTTGCTCTGGATATGATTCAGGAGTTGTTGCTTCTTCATCCTGATTCCTGATGTAACAAAGGCTGTCTCAGATTATCGTGCTGGATTCGGTAGACGGAAGTGGTGTCAATTATGGAGGCAGCGCCTACGCTTACCACGGTTGACGGCCCGTTGCTAGATTGCCGTACGAATCAACTACAGTCCTCGACTAATTCAACGGGAGTCAAAATTGTCGCGAGCTTATGGACTTCGTGTGGTTTTCTTCGTCAAAAAATTTTGGTTTCTCATTATTGTACTAATAGGGTTACAAATTTGCTAACGGATTCTGTCGGGCATTTTCTGTAAACGTTTGTCGACTACCTTTTTTCTTCTTCTTCTTCTTCTCTTCTAGGATTAGGTGTTATATAAACCTGTTCCTGCACACATCTCATCCTCGGACGACCCACGTCTCTTCTACCAATGGCTTTATAGTTCAGTGCCGCTTTCGGTAATCGATCCTCTGTCATCCTTTGCAAATGATCCCACCATTGTCTTCTGTAACTTGAAATAATTTCATTTATATCCTTTACTTCGAGTTCTACTCTTACATGTTCATTCCTTATTATTCCTTATTCTATTTTACAATGTATAATTTAAAGTAATTCGAAGAAACTACATTTCAGCACTCTGAATCTTGGCGCTTTCCTTTTTTGTCATGACCCACGCCTGACTCGAATAAATCAACGTGGGTATTGCAATTGTCTTATAAAATTTAATCCTTGTGCTGTGTCTTGTTTTATTTCTAAGATTGCTATGGATCGAACCACAAATATTCCTAAATTTATTTACCTTCTCTCTTATATCATATTCAGATTCACAGCTTACTTCACAGCCGAGATATCTGAAACGGCTCACTTGTTCTAAAGTGCTGTTGTTTATAACTATCTTAGTCCTCACTGGATATTTACCTTTAAAGGCCACGGTTTTGGTCTTTCTTACTGACACTGTCAGTGAGTACTCTCTTGCCACTTCTTGTAATTGAAACATAGCTCTTTGTAAATCATCCTTATTTTTTTGAATAAGACCTATGTCATCCGCATATAGCAGGGGACTCTGGATGTCCGTGCTCTCAACATATCGTCAATGTATATATTAAACAATATCTTTTTTAATCAGGGAAAATCACAAGCCAGCCTAGTCTCACAACCACTTGTAATCTGAAGAGAGTATTTCACTTACTGAACGAGGGTATAATGTACCAACACTATGAGGTGGAATAGCTACCTTCACGTTGTTTATGAAGTGTTCAGGCCCGTCTTCTTAATATATAATTTATCTACGGCTGATATCTGGTAACATTTTCAACATTTTACAGTAACCGGACGATAATTTTCTTTCTCATTTACTGTACTTCTATAGCTGCTACTGTCGTTAAGACGCTGGTACATAAAACGGAAAGTAACTGTACAGTGCAAAAGTGTTTAGATAAAACCAGTGTTGTTCCACTTGCCTAGCTTCGTAGAGAGTTGCCGGCAACGAGTACTGAGGATCCCGTTTGCATTTTAAAAACGTGTGTTAGCGAATATCATACAAACCGGTTTAACCTTTAAGCAGTCGTAGTTTTGTTTGTATACATATTTGAGCGTATACGTTTTTTCTTATATATGGAATGAATAAATGTGTTAGAAACCATAGCTCTGTGTGCTGTAACCGGTGCCGGATTAAGGGGGCTACGGGGGGCTAAAGCCCGGGCCCCGCTTGTCGGGGGACCCCATGCCCGACCATTTAAAGAAATATGTGAGTAAAAATAAGGTTTAAGAACAATATTTTGTTTATTACATTTATTAAATGATCGTCTGAATAAAGTAAAATATTGTGCATAACGCGAAAATTTCATACATGGGCCTCTGCTCTTAAATAGCCCCGAGCCCACATAGCCTTAATCCGGCCATGGCTGTAACGTATATATAGAATTTTCGTTCAGAGTAATCAGATAATCGGAGGCGAATCCCCAGAGCAAGCAACCAAGCAGTCCTTGCCCAAAGAAAATCAGGCGAAAATAAACAAATGATTGCGTAACCAACATTATTATTGTCACCACAAACTGTTTCACATCTCTCATCTTTTGAAAATCGGAGGCGCATTATTTGTCATCTATCTTCCGGTCAAAATGAGACCGATGACTTGATTTGATCAAAGTTATTAATATCACTTCGCTTCCAGTTTTGTGCGCTGTTTTAACAGCTGGCTGACCGCTCCGCCCCCAAGGCAACCACTTCAAAAAATGCTTCGGTGCACTAACTATGAGTTGGCCATAATTTCAGAAATGTTGACATTTATTTAGGATATCGTAGCTACGCTTTTTAGGCTACAGATAGAAGTACTGAAACTTATAACACTCTAACTTACGAGTACATGGTTTGCTAGTATCTACAAAGAATACTAAACCGCACAGCACCTAAAGCAAACACTCTTTAACCGGCTGGGACCGCTAACTGTGTCCCGGCTCGGGTAAAAATGAGGCTATTTTTTTCTCACGTTTGTTTTGGTTGTCGCTGTTTGAGGTGTGAGGTTCGTTTTTGGACTGTAAGTTTCACAGCTTGCTAAACGCCACTCTTTTAATCCTCATATTCATTACACTTGATGAATACTATTCTCACAGCAACAAACACAACTGCGCACCTGAATTTTTTTAATGATTTTCTAGCATTGGAGTTTTATATACATGTGCTTGTAGTTTGTGCTTGCCCTACCCATCGGGTCAGGAATCGCCATTGAGTAGCAGAAGGAAGTACGTTTTTGTAACTCGAAATTAGTTTGTACAGACACGGTCGGTTCCCGTATGTACACAACGAAGACAGTGTTACTATGTAGAACATTATTTAGTAAACGCACAGTTCTCGCCCCAAAAATCAACAGGCACCAGGCCCCATAGTGGTTTCACTATAATATCAATAAACACTCAAAATGTGACGAGCAGTGGCGGATTATCCATAACGCTAGGGTATGCTGTAGCACCGGGCACCAGGGACTCAGCTGTCAAAGGGGGCACCATCCAGGTGAATTAACTAAGCGAAAAAAAAGTTTATGATCACATTACGCAATTGTTTGGTTTTCTTACGTAGTTATTAACCATGGTGAGTGTCGAATTGGAAAATTAAGCAAAAGCTCTTACAGAAGTTTACTCGAATGATTTGAATAACTATCTTCTAATAGAATTGAAGCACTTTGTGCCACGAGTAAAATTGCAAGGAAGAGGTTTTTTCAAATCGTTCGAATGAAGATGACAGGTTCCATGATACAGTTTGTCCGCTCAAAGTATTAAACTGGATTATTGATTGTAAAATGATTGACGTATTTCTGAATATATACATTGCTTATCGTCTGCTTTTCACGATTCCATTCGCTAACTGCAAATCTGAAAGATCATTTTCTATATTAAAACGCATTAAAGATATGTTGAGTTCAACTATGGGAGATGAGAGATTATCTTCGTTAGCAAGGTTGAGTATTGAAAACGAGATACTTGAATCGCTCGATTTAGGAAAAATTATACAAGGTTTCGTTAAGGCAAAATCAAGAAAAAAATGGATCGAAAAGTATTTTGTAGGCTTAAGTACTACTATGCTCATTGTGATCACTATTTAGCTAAATATTTATTGTAATTTGAGAATTTAATAAAATAATTGTTAACTTTTGAAACTGTGTATGCCATTTATCAGTGTAAATAATGGACAAAAGGTTGAATTTTGAATCGGGGGGCCCAGTCTAATGGCAGCATAAGGCACCTCGCGCTTCTAATAATCTATATTAGCACTTCCAACGGCCAAATTGCTAATTTTTGAATCTAACCACAGCACGTATACTAATTTCTGAGCTTCATTAGTTTATATGAAATCACAAAAACCAATAACTAACACAAATAACAATTTTACAAATTATAAAACAGCGGCCCTCTTTTACTTTTCACGTCTGGCTTAAAACGATTTATACCGCCGCGCGCACCTTGTAAACCCACCCCGAATAATTTAGCCTGGATTAATGAACAAATATTTGTATAGGTTCAGTACGGCTAAGGAAAAAATCACTTTTAACAATTACTGTACTGTATAATGCATTACTCTTAATACTTTGAATATTTTAGATACAAAAATTCTGTGTTCCATTTAAAATTTTGTGTGTGTGTGTTTTTTTAGAAACTAACACACACACTGTCCACATCGCTGATTGATAGTTTGAGAGAAAAGTTTCCAGTTCAATTGCAATTTACGCTGTTCACGATTCAGTAACTCTCCTACTAACGATTCAGAGGCGAACGTTGACTGATCAACAGGGTCATTCTTTAAAACGCACCACACTGCTCCGTGTGTTCTGAAATTATTTTATCTCACTGTTAGTGTTGAGGATATGCTTAAAATTAGTACTGTTCATTTTTATACGTGTGAGCCTTTGCATATATCGTTTGAACAATCAGGTCATTTATTGTAACTGATCCGAGTACAAATGGTTTTCATCTTACGTTTTAATGCATTCAATGTCTGCGAGTTGTGTGGAGTGTTCGGAACCAGAATTCATGTGACTGTCTTAAGTTACTGATTTTAACATTCGTAAAGTAGATGTAGTTTAGAAAGCAGACGCGGGGTTTTCAAACGATGGCCTACGTTCATGAATTTCAAAGATTTTTCTTATTAGTCCAGTTTTGCGAATGTTCGCTCTAATTTCAAAATTACCATCACGGCATTGGCAAGGTGCTGCCTGTTCCACCTTCAAAGATCCACCAGCCATCTATTCCTAGGTCAACCCAAACACCGGTGTCTATAGGTTTGCATTTTCAGACTTGTTTGGCCACTCTGGAATCTGACATTTTTTCTAAGCGTTCTTTCCACCGTTGTTTTTAAACTTTTAATTTTTCATTCAAGTTAAAAAATTTTACTCTCTTAAGGCCTCATTCTTTATATAATGGTCGGTTTACAACACCTTTTAACTCTTAAGGTCGCCGTTTCCGAGGCCTGTAATTTATTTGATGTCGACAACTTTTACTGAATTCTTTTGGTCGAAATAGAATATCGACTGGAAACATCACGAAATAGCGTCCGTAGTTAGGAACGATGATTAAAACGTCGTAAACACAAAAAGTACAAACGCCATTAACATTTATATTTAAACATTTACTGGTACACAATACTTGTATACTTGATACTTGTATTGTCAGTGTACAAAAATTATAGAACTTTTAAAATACAGAGATTAGAAGTCGACCTATCTTGTGTAATGCATTTAGAGTAGGGGAAAATTGCTTCCGTTTGCGTCTTTGCAAATATTTTTAGTACTTCCTCGGCTGACATACGAGGTCTGTAAATTAAGTAATGAGACTAATCATGTAGCAGTCAATATGGTAACGCTGCCTACGTAAGCTTCCTATTAACACAGATGGTTAGATAAACAGCTGATTGATATTGTGTATTAATATTTATTGTTTATTGTTGCTACGTGAAACGTAAACAAGCTTTTCGTGAATTGAGTTTTTGTTGTGCGATATAAAAATGAGTGACATCAATTATGAGCAACATTGTGCAATCAAGTTTTGTGTTAAGCTCGGTCACAACGCTACTGAATCTTTTACAAAATTGGCAAAGGCGTATGGAGATGAAGCTTTGTCAAGAGGACAGGTTTTCAGATGGTTTAATCCATATTCAGATGGCCAGGAATCAATTAAGGATGATCCACGCTCTGGAAGACAGTCAACGTTAAGAACTGACGACAATGTTGATCAAGTCACGGACCTGGAGTGGTTTGACCGTCGATTAAGCGTCAGAATCATCGCAGACATTAAATTTAAACCACATTACAGTTTATCAAATTTTTACAAACGAATTGGGAATGAGATAAGCTTGTGCGAAACTGATCCCAAAAAACCTCACTCTTGAACAGAAAGACAACAGGATGGAAGTGTGCCGTGATCTTCTACGACGAATTGAAAATGATCCTGATTTCCTATAAAATGTTATTACTGCTGATGAAACATGGATCTTTGAGTACGGTCCTGAAATAAAACGTCAGAGCGAGGAGTGGCACACACCAAACTCATCACATCCCAAAAAAGCAAAAATGAGCAAATCCAAAGTCAAAACCATGTTCATTTTTTTTCTTTGATAGTAATGGCATTATGTATAAGGAGTTTGTGCCTACAGTACAGACTATCAATCAAGATGTTTACCGAGAAATTCTTGAAAGGCTGCGGAAAAGAGTTGCCCGCGTGAGACCAGCCATCGTGAACGCCTGGACGCTGAATCATGACAACGCATCTTGTCACACAGCATGAGACACTCTTAACTCTCGGTAAATAAGTTTTTGGCAAAGAAAATATTCCTCTTGTTCTCAGCCCCCTTATTCGCCTGACTTGAGTGCCTGTGACTACTTTCTCTTCCCGAGATTGAAAAAAAAACATCTCAAAGGACGCCATTTTGGGACGATAGACAACATTAAAAAAAAGTAACCGACCAGTTGAAGGAGATTCCAGTTTCTGAGTTCCAGCAGTACTATGGAAACCGTCTAAAGCGCTGTGTGGCTTCCCAAGGGAACTGCTTTGAAGGCGATAGAGTATAGATATAGTTTGAATGTAAATAAAAAATTTTACTGATTTAGTCTCATTACTTAATTTATAGACCTCGTAACGAACGCGGAGGTTCGCAAGCCCGTTTAATCGATCTTCAGTCTCTGTAAATCTTAAATAAGTTTTAAATCGATGTAGGGCCGAAAATGAAGTAGTAGAGTACGTATGATCTGAAAAGCACTCTTATTTTAAGTAAATAGATGTAACTTAAGTAATTAAGTAACTCAAGTAATTATAAGGTACTTAAGTAAATATTAAGTAAATCCTACAGTTGGACGCTTCTGTAGGATAATTGAGAAAGTTTTCTGATGTTGATGTCCGTATCTGCTTCCATGTCTTGAGTTATCCTTTTAGAGCCGGAAAACTCAACGCCCGCAGAACACACTCTTCGTAACATTGCTACGAAATTACGTAACACTCTCGAAAAGTCGGCAGGTGCAGTTAGGTAAGTCGGCAGGTGCAGTTACGTAACAGTTCTACACGTTTCTCGGCTAGCCGAGCAGGTTTAGTGTCTCTGTCAAGGCCGTGTACTCATGTAGCTTCGAGACCGTTCGAACACTCTTAACTACGCAAATTATGCCGGCACGCCGCCAAAAGAATGGAAAATTATTCTGGAACACCTCCTGGACCTATATAAGCAACAGCGGCCAGCTTAGAACTTAGTTACACCTGGCGAGATTGTAGAGTGCGGATCAAGTGTTTGTTGCCCAATATTGGAAAGTGATTACTGTGTTATAATTTGTGCGGAACTCTATTAGTTGACAATTATTATTGCGTGTGGACAAATTTAACTTGAATTATTGTGTGAGAGTACCTTATTGGTCAAAAATTGTTATTTTTTTGTGTCTAATTAAAATTGGTAATTAGTGGCTTCATTCTGTCTGTATTTTGCTACCACTGGACAATAAGACGATCCGTGAGACCGTCGTAAGAATATTCTCAAAATTCTTTCCAAACTGGTGTAAACAGAATACAAAATAGGCGTGTACAGTTAAAAGGACCTGAAGATCGCTTCGTTCTCTTACATTTTTTGCATAGGGGTTGAAGTTTCCTTTACTACAACATACTAGTTCAGTCATTCAAAAATAAGTTTCCTGTTTACGTGTCTGTACATAGCTGAACAACAAACATTTATTAATACTAGTTAATCTTACGATTGAGTGATATTTTTGTTGTAATTTGTAATTTTTGCACTCCAGAAGAAAGTTCATTGATCACGTGATCCATAAATGTAAGATACACAATAATACAGTGGCGTATACAGAATTTGGACATGGGGGAGGGTCCAGTCGAGTCGGATTCATACAAAAACAAAACAAATTAAGACTACTCAACATTACTATCTTCAAAGTGGTTTAAAAACGCGTGATAACATCCTGAAATAAATCCCATTAAAGTAAACTGTAATAACACAATAACAATGTTATTGAAACACTGTTTAGAAAATACTTATTGACTAATAAGTTTACAAAATTGAATTTCGTATATTTCATATTTCGAACCTATACGTAAATGCTGTGTAATAAACCCGTTTTATACTTAAACAAAAGTTACTGCTATATTATCATACTGGAAAAATAATAAAGCATCCTAAAAAGTAAAAGATAAAAAAAATCGTCTACTTTTTCAACCCTCTGGGGGTCTGGTCCCGTTCGTCACTCCGTAAATACGCCCCCGTAATAACTTGAGAATATTCTTTCATTGAATATGATTGTATATTGGAGCAGTTTTTATTCATTTCTGCTTTTTTTTGGTTTTACTGTTCCTTTTCCTATTTCATAGGTCAAAACTTCAGACTTTTTGCAGAGTTGTTTGAAGTAGCCGATGCTGTTCTCTCCTTGCTTCTTTAGGCCTGTTACCGCTCTGCTTGTAACTTTCGAGCCGAGGGTGGATTCAGCCCCAGAATATCAGCTAAGACAACTACACTGACAAGAAGCTCAGGCGACAATATACTTTGAAGAAATAAAAATGCATCACTTCTATTTCCTTCAGTTGATTGAGCAATAGTATCTAACACTTCTGGAAGGACATATAGAAGTCTCAATACAGCTACACGATGTTCGATAAACCTAGTTTATCACACTTTTTTAAATAAAAGTAAAGTTAGGTAAAGCAAAACAAATGCTAATTATAATTTGATGGCTACAACAGAGGCTTATAAACTGTTAGTAAATCTATATTGCTTTACTAATAACTAATAAAGTTTGGTTAAGTCTGTTAAAGACGTAATGTAGGAACTGCGTGCTGCATGACACCATCGAGGTTAGTTAGAAGCGACTCCAGGGCTTGGAAGAGAAGAGTTCAGCTGTCAGTCGATTTAAAGGAGATAATGAAATTCTGGAATTGACGGAGGAAGCCGATGATAGGGCTAATGGAAAGCAGTCGTTATTCAGAACATTTAATAGTAACTGTTAATTACAAATAAACCCTTACCTCCGTTTTCACAGATCTCTTTTCTTCTGCTGGAGATTAAGTGTTACTTACTGAACATATAATAATTAAATTAGTTATAGATGTAATTTTATTCAGTGTATTTTTGGGCCGTCTGGGGTACATGCCCTTGAGGTCGTGCCCTTAAATTTACTACAGTTCATGCAGAGGCATATTTAAGGGGAGGACGAACGGGACCGGACCCACCAGCGGGTCGAAAAAGTTGACAAATTTTGTTAAGCTCTTAATTTTTAGACTATTTTATTATTTTTACAGCTGTTGTCGCTAATATAGTAGTAATGCTTTTTAAATATACAAGCAAGTTTACTACACTCCATTAGCAGACTAAAACCCACGCTGGGTTCTAATACCAGGGCAAGGACAGGGCAAGGAGGGAAGGAGTGTACACGTTTGAAATATGGAATATAAGAAAATCAATTCAGTCAATAAGTATCTTGTAAACAATGTTTCAATAACGCTTATTTTTATTGTGTTATTACCGTTTACTTTAATGATAATGACTTCAGCCACATTAAAAATAGTAATGTTGACCAGTCTTAACTTTTTTTTTTTTTTTTTTTTGTATGAAGCCGACCCGACCCCGAACCCTCCCCAAGGCCAAATTCTAGATACGCCACTGAGTTTATGTAGCTAATAAGATTGGTTGCAATACGCCTCGCCCTAACTCGCTAACATCGGTTTTCCGGCTGAAGAGATCTTTATTTTACTTTATACACAGGAGATTATAAACATTGAGTATCATTAATGTTTCATATTTGATATCCGTGGTATACTGTAGGCTAATTCAGTCCACGAACCTAGTGTGAATGCCAAAAAAATTTTCGTTTTGCCCTTCCCTTTATGTTATGACTAGACCTAAATTGCTAACTTACATAAATACTTAAAGCATTCTCTCTCTCTCTCTCCCTCTCTCTCTCTCTCTCTCTCTCTCTCTCTCTCTCTCTCTCTCTCTCTCTCTCTCTCTTGGGCACGCATCGTCTCACACTTCAATTCAGACTTTCTTTCATATTCATGTTTAGCTGAATGTACAATACTACTTGTCTTCCCGACGCATATTTCACAGAGATTCACCCTGATTTGCAACTGTGCAAATTGGAAAACAAAAAATAATATTCTTATCTTAAGAACAGACACGAGGAGAAGCCAACTTACTACAGATAATCCTCTGAGAAGTACGCCAGAGAAAAGGAAGACCATGAAATAGCCGGCACACAAGATGTAAGCTGGCGAAGGCAGAATAGCTGAAACAAAACAAACTTAAATAATATGTGTGGCTATAAAATACGTTACTATAAAATTCTGTAAGTAATTTATTTACATACTGAACTATATTATATACAGAACATTTTGACACAGACTATATGTTTAGAAAATTGAAAGAGGAGTACTAGAAATGGGGTCTAAACATAAACACTACCAAAACAGAGTATCTGAAAATAGGAGACATGCAAGAAGAAGACCCAGATCTGCAAATCCATAGAATCGGAAAGTGTAGCGAATTCAGATATTTGGGAAACATTATTTCAGAAGATGGAACAACAAGAAATGACATCAAAAATAGGATACAACAGGGAAAAAGGCTATTCGTTTGCTAAACTCTTTACTTTGGTCGAACAAAATTAAACTTCAAAGTAAACTGACAATCTACACAACTATTATGGAGCCCATGTTAACTTATGGCTGCGAATGCTGGCAACTTTCAGATAAAGAGAAAAAGATGATAGAAACTGTGGAAATGGACTTCTTAAGAAGAGCGTGTAATATTTCTAGAATGCAACATGTTAGAAACGAAGATATAAGAAAGAAAACAGGGCGCGTATTTACACCAGCAGAAAGAATAGAATCCAGACAGTTGCTACGGTATGGTCACGTAATGAGGATGGAGGAGAAGCGATGGCCAAAGAAAGAATTGACTTACACACCACAAAACATGAGAAGGAAAGGAAGACTGACAACACAATGGAGAACAGGAATTAGGAAAAGCATGAGAGATCGAGCCATTGAAGATGATGACTGGAAGCATAGGGAGAAATGGCGATCGAAATGCGGGATGCGGCATAGACTGTAGGACCCCCGCTAATAAAAGAAATTGTAATTTATTTTACTAATGAACTTTATTTCTTATTTCTAGCGTACAACATATAGGAGATGACTACGAAGTTCTGGACTGTTTGGTAACAAATGGGGTTTAACAGAGAGAGAATACGTTTTGTCCAAGAATCGGTGTGCGTTACTGTAATAAGTAAGCGACTGTTAAATAGACATTATCGATGAACTTATCACGGTAACACAAGAACGTGATCAATGATAATTAATCAGACTGTTCCTGATTGGTGCAAGACCCAGATTAAGAAAGCTTATCAGAATCAAACGACTGGGTCAAAGGAATCTGCAGAGGTAGTACCTTTGCACCGGGTTGATTGGGCACTGGTTCTCACAAATTCCAAGTGTTGGATGAAGTGATGTTAACTCCCAAAGGAGCCTCGCTTCTCTCCAAACCAAGACCGTACCGCTTAGTGAAGTGGTGTACACCCTACAAGAGGTCACACTGTTTATGCAGAACAGTACGGATCTATGCCGGAAGGTTGATAAATATTCCTCGTGGAATACGCTCGATGTTACTGGTTGGAGGGCAGCAGTAGCCAGCAGTGCCAAGTTAAGGCGTAAGGGAAATGATCCTGGTCCGGCTTATCTTTGGTATATTACACGCGTGAATCTAGTTTGATTAGTCGGCTGTAATACTGCATACCTGAGGTGCTGCATTGCAGCTAAGAGTTGGCTCTCCAAAGATTGTCACTTCGTCCTCCATTTCGGGGTTTTGTGTCGGGTTAACAACCCGGGCAAGTAAAAATAAAATTCTTATGGAACCAACAACGAAGCCTCGGAAAGGTATGTCTTCTAGGGAAACGAACCGGATTTAGAATGAGAATATGAAGAATGAATCATGGAAAAAATCAAAAGTAAAACACGAGCTAATGGTAGCTACATGGAACGTGAAGACGACGAGAAAGCGAGAAATAAGTATGAGAATATGCTGGGTGAATCATTTGCAATTAATAAGGGAGTTAAGCAAGGTGATGGGTTATCGGTCACTCTTTTTATTATTGCGTTACACTATGGCAAAGAAAATCCTGTGGGCGCAAGACTAAAAGCAGAAAGAGGGGTCGACCTAGGATAAGATGGTTGGATGATGTGCTGGAGGATCTCAGAAGAATGGACGTGAGGTGTTACGCTGAAATGGCAACGGATAGGAGACGCTGGAGAAGATTGATGTTGGAAGTCAGGGCTCACGTTGGGCTCTAATACTAAAAAAGGAAGGAGGAGGAGGAGGAGGAGGAGGAGGAGGAGGAGGAGGAGGAGGAGGAGGAGGAGGAGGAGGAGGAGGAGGAGGAGGAGGAGGAGGAGGAGGAGGAGGAGGAGGAGGAGGAGGAGGAGGAGGAGGAGGAGGAGGAGGAGGAGGAGGAGGAGGAGGAGGAGGAGGAGGAGGAGGAGGAGGAGGAGGAGGAGGAGGAGGAGGAGGAGGAGGAGGAGGAGGAGGAGGAGGAGGAGGAGGAGGAGAAGAAGAAGAAGAAGAAGAAGAAGAAGAAGAAGAAGAAGAAGAAGAAGAAGAAGAAGAAGAAGAAGAAGAAGAAGAAGAAGAAGAAGAATCAAACGACAGGGAAATGGATCGGGGTTAGTCTGAGAGGATGGTATTACAAACACCGGTATGAGACAACGTTAACATAGGACAACTTATGTCAACCGGATATGGCACCGGCTAGTACAGACTCAGTGTCCTGTGGTTCTACAGTCCTGGAACTTAGAAGTCTACTGGTGAACTACGGTATTAAATTTGGGGACCGGTCCTTCAAGACATTATGAATTTTGAAACGGACTTTTCAGCAAGATACATCTTCGAAGATTAAGCAAAAAGTAAATTGACTGGATCATTTTGGAAAGAGAAATTCTAAATCTAAAATTATGGCATCCGTAGTGGTTATGAAGGATCGTTTAAGAGCGTTTTACTCGAATAAGTGATGACAGTGCTTCAAACATACCACTGCCCAGTTTTGAGAGGCGACATTCAGGCTGCTACAAAAACACTTCTGTCTTAGAACGGGAAGATAAAACTAATAACAATCCTGAGTCCCACTGTAGAAAATTTAATTTCTAACAAACCATAAGAAACCTAGGAAGGGACACTTAGTGAAGGCTTACAATCTACTCCCTACCTAATTTGAGATAAGAAATATACGTTGATGTTAGAACAATTTGAGGACTAGTTACTAAACTGTGTGGACAGACTAAAAAAGTTTCGATATAACTTATTAATTTTTTCCATAAAGTAATAAGCTAAATTTGGAATAGTTACCTGTATTGAGTAGTTATTTATAAACTAAAAGTTAACCCGGCATTTTACAATTAAACTTGAAGTCCCGTTTTTGTCTTTAATTGTGCTTGAAATTGATGCAGTACTCTCGATACATTTAAATTTTCATACTCAGACTACTTGCGTAATTGTTGATCTCTGAAAATGTCTATAAATTATAGAAATTATATTTCTATAAATGTCTTGATAATGTGTAATGTAAGTTGTCATCAAGCAAAGTTTAAACCATTGTTTTTTTTATTTTGAGAAGGCCTGATTTTAAATTTGCAGTGTCATGTTTAAATGTACACCCCAGTTCGCACAGATCGTCGATTCTTTTTCTCATTGTTAAAGCCCAACTTGAGGCTTGCTATACGGCACCTGCAGAGTCTTCTAGGCGACAGTTATACTTATGAAAAGTAATAATAAAGCTTATTTTATGTTTAAATTATACACAGAAGTTTCTGTGTGTATGTATTTTAGTATTTTAATAAAATCTTGGGGTTAAACTGAATTACAAAAGTAATGGGCACGTGTATTTATGAAAAATATTTCTTTACCATGAACACTCAACATATAGCCTATTGTCATGTTAACTTTGCCTTTTACGCCATCAATAATAATTATTCGTACGAGCTTTTACAAAAAGGTCTCTCTCTCTCTCTCTCTCTCTCTCTCTCTCTCTCTCTCTCTCTCTCTCTCTCTCTCTCTCTCTCTCTCTCTCACTAAAATCAGGAATTAATTTATTTTTGATTGTATTATATTTGTTATTAAACAATTCGCCTTTGACAATTACAGACATTACACGTTTGACAACCAAATTAGTTTTTAGAAAAATATTTGTCTGTTTTAAAATTTTGTTCTTCTTTCCCTTTAACTTTAATTTGCAGTAAACGCTGAGTTGTCGTGACCAACGTTTTTACCAAGTCGTTTAGAATACAAGGGGTTGCTGTAATGCGAAAGAGTTAAAAATCTAATTTGCCAGCCGACAGTAAGTAATGTTCAATGAGTAATGGAAAATAATCAGGAGGAAATTTTGCTTGATACAGGGAAACGTACAACAACTAAAACAAAATTAAATTTCAAGTCACAAAATAATTTTTAAACAATTTTCTTTTATTTGAAATCAAATGATTGAGTGAGAGTTTCTGACAAACTGTTACTACCTGACAAGCTTTTGCAAAAATCAGGAATTAAATTATCATTGATTGTATTATATTTTCCATTAAATAATTCGCCTTTGACAATTATATACATTACACGTTTGACAACCAAATTCGATTTTGGAAAAATAAAATATTTTTAATTCCGTGCTTTAAAATTTGGTTTAAAGTTAATCTACCCAGACACTCGACTTACTATTGTTACATGTGTGTTTTGTGTTATCAACGATTACTCGCGAAACGTGTACAAATGAAAATAAAACAAATCAAGGAATTGGGAAACAGAGAAAATACTATCCTAACACTCTCTACTTTAATATATACTGTAAAAACACTTTGTAAAACTAAGAGGACGACGAATCAAGACTTATTAGCTAAAAAGAAAGAATGTGGAATTAGTGGGATAGCTGTGTTTACAATAAAAGAAATAACAGTATATCAAGGACGAAAGCCGTTTAAAACAAAAAGATGATAGAAATGAATGTTAATCAAGTAAATCAAAATATGACTTCTTAATTGTTTCTGTCTTTAACAAGTAAATTAATAGAGTTCCTAACGCTTTCACGGCGGCGCCCGCGTAGTTAGGACTGTTAGGCCGTGGTCTAGAGTTTATGCTGACAGACGTTTCGATCTCACTATCGGAGGCCATCATCAGTGTCGGTGAAATTGGCACGGTGTCCGCCAATTCACCCCAGTCATGAGGCACAGATTACGTATTTTGTTTAATATGGCCCACGTATACAGACTTTCATACCAGCACGACCTAAACTGCAAAACAGCATCAACCAATCAGTATCAACTGCTATTTGATTGGCTTGGGAGCACAGCACGCCAAATCGTGTTTAGTAGGAGGATTTCTCCTCTTCTATTCAACGCTGTAGAACAGAATGTTTGTAACAGACTGAATTTTACAGAATCACTGATAGCAATTTCTGCAATTTGTTTTTTGAAATTTCATGGGTAAGACGGTGCTGACGCAGAGGCGGTTCGAGGTCGACGCACTTCAGTATGTGCCAAAAACAAAGCTGGTATCAGCGAACGCTGAGTACCATAGCGAAGCGCTTTCTAAGCATCAATGAAAGCGCTAAAACTGAAAATTTCTGGAGTGGAGAGGTTCATAGATGTGGAGTGGACACTGACCTCAGTGCTCATGCGTAACCACTATATTGTCTCGGAATAGCCGGTAGGTGGAAGTTTCCAAGTCGGGGTCCATTACTACTGCCCACTCTATTTGCGTAACCGATTCGTGTCTTACAAATACGGTCGTAATTATCCGTACAGTACAAAATACCACATAAGATAACGGAAAACGCAACAAAAACCAGCGGCTTATTCTGTCGGTATTGGTTTTGATCAGGGGCGAACCTAGGATTTCATTTCGAGGGGGATTTTTTCAACCACATGTCGTTTTCTTAGAGTATTGTTTTTCTCATATTATAATGAAATTCGTACCAACAAATTGAAATTAATTGACAAAAAATAGCTGTAATTCAGTAATTTCATTAAAATAAATTAAAAACATAACATCAGATAGACTTTCAGTTTGTCTTGGAAGCCTAATAATATCTTTCTGTGGAGTATAAATACTTTAAGGAGAACGTCAGAATTAAGAAAGTGCGGGTTACCACATACAAGAACACGAAAAATATTTAATGAACATGTGTTAAATTTTCCATTATTTTGTTTCTTAGAGTTAGGTAGAATATTACAAAAAACTATGTTTCATTATGAAAAATAATGTTAAGAAATTAAAACTCATTCACATTAAGTGCGTTGTGATTGAAGTTATCAACATGTAAAATTAAGTTAAACTATTTCTTATTTATCATCAGTTAAAAATATAAAAATTTTTATAAAGTGTTTCCTGACAATAGTTTTTACAGGAAAATTTCAAGTCTTCGTGATTTGTTTTGTGCTAATTTGTTGAGCACTTCTCCTCGTGGCTTATTCTAACAACTTGTTGAGCTGACATGGCTCAAGCATAGTGTAAAGCACGTCATAGTGTAAAGCAATCCTATGTTTCAAGTTGCTTGTAACCAGTAGAAAATCGTGTCTTCCATCGTGTACTCTCTTTCAAGTCCACTTCTTTTCATTTTTCACAATTTCTATCAACATGTGTTATATTTATTATTTAGTATAAGGCGTATTATTGTAGATTATTTAAACTTGTCATAGACCTAAATAGTAATTTTTTATAAAACTTGTGAGCAATTAATTACATTTCAAAAATCATCCAGTTTTAAATTTTTTGCTCCAACATTTTAAACATTTTTTCGGATATTTCGACATTCCCCCCCCCCCCAGGTTCACCCCTGGTTTTGACTTCACGAAATCCCATTGTGTTCCAAGTGTCGGATTGTCTGAGACCGTTGTAATAAAAGACTGCCTGAGAGGAACCTCGGTTAAGGCGGTTAGGCTTTATCGTGAAATCCCGTTCCCTCCTGTTCAACATTAGCCTTATTAACATTGAACCGCAAATGGAAGTGGAAGGATTACCGATAACTCCATGCAGTAGAGGTAGTCGGAAAGCAAGCAAGAGAGTACATCCCACGTCCGCCTACATCGTCATCGTCAGCAACACCACAACCAGAAGTCTGAGGAAGGAGGCTTCTCTTTCGAACTTGAACACTGCACAAGAAATTCATCCACGGATTCTGACATCAACATGAGAATATATGTAAATGCTCACGGTAAAATAAATATTTTTCAAGAATGCACGCGTCCATTACTTGTATAATTCAGTTTACGTTAAACTAATTTATTTATGTGAGTTGAAGATAACGTATTGTTTCTCATACTGTTTACAGTTCATTATGTTAACATATATTTTTGTGATGTTATACTTAATTTAAATATTAAATGCAACCGTAGTCCTAACTCGTCCTACAAAATGTTGCAAGCGTTCTATATTCAAGATTTAATTTTATGGAAATCTCTTGGATTTTTAATAATTTGCTCGATCGTATTTAATCTTGAACGCTTAAGTCTTGTGTTCTTTAAATTCTAAAAACGTATTATGTTAAGCGTAATATATTTCTACCTTATTAAAAGTACCGTCTGCTTCATCCGCAAAATTATTTATAAAACTGAATTTCCTAAAGTTTCATTTACGAATTGAATTCCTTTGAAACAGGAATAATATTCAAGTTTTTAAGCGTTCACGGCCACCTTCAACGTTGTTGAAATTATTATTCTCAGCTGGGCTGTTAGGCCGTGGTCAACACTTGTCGTATTGACAAACGTTTCGGCGCTGATGATGGATAGATGAGGTAGAGACTGAGGTGAATTGGCGGACACTGTGCTATAACGTCGGGACGACATTATAATATCGGGAACCTGGTTAATTGGCTCAGGTCAATTAAACAGGCTGCCATAATATTCACAAACTCATAACTATCTGAAATATAAACAAACACTAAATAGGATCCCGTGAATTGAGGAATTTTTGACTGGGGTTTGTAGATTTATTCACTAACCTTTTTGGATCATGACATCTCTTTATTACATACTGTTTTAGCATCATAGAAGAAAATTAGTAATGTGTATACTAATGATAAAAATATTTGCGCATTTTGTACAATTGTAATTAGTGTAAGTCATGGGTGAGCATAGCTTGTACTGTCCTGGGATCCGAGTTGTGTGTTCCTGTATATGATATTAAAAATAATAATCTTTACTTTGTGCCATCTGAAGAATGGGCTTATTTAACTTTAGCGTGTTATACTCAATAAACTCCTTAAACTTAACTCATCTTATTACTTATCATGAAATTACAATTTTATGGTAATTAGGTCAGTCTTTTGTGTTTTACTTTACTCTTATGTTGTTATTTAAGTGTCTTTCATATATTAGTTAAAGTTAAGTTCTGAACCACAGAAGTAGAAATTCCGTGTCACCTGTGTGTAACATATCCTCGGCGAATCGGGGCTTCTATCTGTCGTGCAGGGTGTCTGGGAGATCTTCTGTCTATCGTGTGTTGGTGAAGTTTGGTGTCATTCTTAAAGATGAGTAGTCTGTCTCTTCTGTAGATTCTTGTGGTCTGTTTCTTTGTGGTAACTTTCACTAGTGTTCACATTGTTGTACCGCACATATTGCTTATGGTTAACAGTTACATTCTAGAAGTTTAACATCACATTTAGGTGATGTTATTTATTTATAGAGATGTCATCGCCGCACACTCAAGTCATTCACAACATTCACATCATCCGGTAATTACGTAAGTTTTACTTAGTCAATATTTTATAGCGGTCTACATAATGTGCTGTACGCTGTATCACCAGGGGAGTCTCTGATTCAACTGGACTAACTATAGGGGTAATGGGGCTGTCCGCGCGCGGGTAGTTTCTCAGCGCGAAAAGTAGTTCTTAATTATTATTAATTATTTTCCTTTAATTTGCTTACAATCTAATTACATCACTCTATACTTTTATTATTCTTTTATGTAACGCGAGGTCGTTATGGATTTACTGAGTTTCTTAAATCTAATTTTATTAACTGATACATCGGCAAATCGGCATGTTACTACCGGTTTGGGGTTTAGAGAAAGGGTTCTTTTGTACCTTATTAAATTATTTTAGTATTATAATTTTTTATTTAATTTTATTGTGGGATTTAGGCATATTAAATCGTCACAGTGCCAATCTAGACACTGATGATGGCCTCCGATGGCAGGGCTGAAACGTTTGTCAGTAACGACAACTGTAGACCACGGCCTAACTAATCATTTCAACAAAGGAATAATATTGGCTGGTAAATCTGAATCCCCTTACTTTTCATATAATAATAATTTTTTTTTTTTGCGGGGGAGGAAAAATGCATTATGCACCATCATGAGACACTCGGCTGGTCTCCCGGTGTGTGGGACTCTCACCCACAAAAAACCTCCACTTTACAGGCACGGAACCCCCCCCTGGAACGACTATTCGTATGGCTTCAGGGTGGCACCTCGTATTGCGCCTACTAGGCTCCTACAGCTTTGTCTATATCATCGACTTGTGAGAGGGTCCAGTTCAGGCTTCTTCTGCCGTAGGACCATCCTCACGAAGGCCACAACCATGTACCGGTTCTCTTTGCTGCTGAGCATGACGCCTATGATGTTATCAGGCGTCATGGGGCCAATCTCCGATTCCAGTCCTCGCCTCTCCAGCACCCACCGTTGACACTCGAAGAAAGTGTGATGAGCGTCATCAGAGTCTGAGTCGCCGTACACGCACGACGGATCCTCCATCTTACCCATCCTTCGCACGTATGCACAGAAATAACCATGCCCTGTCAGAAATTGAGTAAGGTAATAATCTACCTCGCCGTGCGTTCTGTCTACCCATTCAGGGAGGTTCCCAATCAACCTCGACGTCCACCTGGCTCGACTCTCCTGCTCCCATCGTAGTTGCCAGCACCGCATGGAGTGTGCCCTGGCCACTGTTCTTGGTTCTGCGATCCCCAAGTCTTCCTTGGTCTCGGAGACCCTCCTCCTCTCCTCGGCCATCAGATCTATTGGCATTACTCCAGCGACGACCAACACTGCTGGTTCCGACACCGTTCTGTAGGAGCTTGCAATTCGAAGTGCTCCTCTTCGTTGTACCGCGGCCATCTGGTTGAGGCATTTTTCTTGCTTCAGCCCAGATCTGGCATCCGTAGAGGAGAATCGAGTTGGTCACCGACATCAGCAGTCGCCGTCTTCCCGCAACTGGGCCTCCGAGATTTGCCATTAGCCTGCTCAGCGCAGCAACAACCTTACCGGCTTTCTCCGAGGAACATCGGATTTGCTCCCAATAGGAGAGCTTAGTATCCAGGTCCCCAGATACTTCACCGCTGGCTTTGATGTTATCGCCTTTTCCCCCACCACGAACTTTGTAATTGTGGGTATACGTCGTCGAGTGAGCGGCACCATCTCTGTTAATAATAATAATTATTATTATTATTACCTTATAATAATAATAAGTGAGCAGCACCATATAATAATAATTTACTACTATTATTATATTTACAGTAGATTCAAATTTGCGCTGATAACGTTTAACGTAATTTCAAATATGTTAAGTAAGTATGTTATGTACTATGAACTATGTTAAGTATGTAAGCGTACATTGAAAGTCGCCGAAAACAGTTAAGACTGAATTGTTGTCTCTTTTCTTTGTTTCCTTTAAGAATAATTTTTTTCTACAACCGTAAGTCACGCTAACATTTATTAATTTTATCAGTTATTTTCTCTATGATAGCAGTCTTTATAACAACTTTGTCGAATTTTGTTGCTTCTCTGCTATATACACTTTTCCCTCGAACGAGGCCTTTCGGTTTCGCAACCATTATCAAGTTCTTCCTACAAAGTTTTTATTAATTTTGTAGTTAACTCGGAATGTGAGGCATGAGGGATTGGTATAAAAGATGAAAGTAAACCTACCTAAAGAGGCGAGCCAACGTATATCTGAGAACGTCAGTTCAGAGTTAAGTGTGGTGATGATTATTCTAATTTAAAGGATATTTCAGCTGGTATACCACAAGGTCCATGGACCTATTCTGTATTTGTTGTATACAGGAGATATTCCTAAATGTGATGGGGTGACAACAGCTACATTCGCTGATGACACTGCTTTACTAGCTACTGGTGTTAGTATAGAAGCAGCAACAGACCCTCTACAATCAGCAGTTGAGTACATCACTAGATGGACAAAAAAATGGCGCATCAAGCTGAACGAAACCAAGCCTTCTCATATCAATTTCACCAACCGGTAAATAGATTATTTACCAATCGTAAACGTAATCGTAGATTATTCACAATTCCACACGCGAGCTCAGTGAAGTATTTGGGCACGACTCTGGATGCCAAACTTAGGCGGAAAGGACATGTTAAGAAGAAACGGGAAGAACTTGGATTGAAATTGAAGAAAATGTTGTGGCTACTCGGAAGACACTCTGAGATGTCGCTGAATAGCAAGCTGTTGTTATACAAACAAGTCTTGAAACCAGTTTGGGTGTATGTTGTACAGCTTTGGGGTTGTAGTAAGAAATCTAATATTAAAATAATTGAAACTTTTCAAAATAATGTTCTTCGCAGTATTGTTGATTAACAATGGTACGTAAGAAATGCTGACGTCCATCGAGACCTGAAAATGCCTACGGTTGCTGACGAGATTATACGGGTTGCGGATAAACACGAGAGAAGACTTCATGAACACGTAAACATTGAAATGCTACAACTGCTTGATAATGCTGGACTCATCCGGCGACTGCAGAGACAGAAACCAATTGAACTAGTGAACTAAATATGTATAGTAATTCTCAGCTCATGAAAATAATGTAACCGTACTGAGGAATGCTCCAGTGGGAGCTTATCCTACACACTGTTAACTTATGTATTAGAATAAAATTCCCAGATAGTTTGTAACTAGTTGCAATGAAGTTAAATAAAAAAAATCGGAGTATCGCTTACACAACGTTAACATAAAATCATTAAAAAAATAATTCGTCTAGCACTACTTCAATTCGGGCTAAAAAAAAAAAAAAAAAAAAAAAAAAAAGCTGTTTTTGATATTTGAGAGCAACAGCGACTTTTTTAATTGGTTATATAACGTTAAACGCTGTTGTTAATTTGTTTGCACAGCTCGAGGCATAGGCCTGCAGAAGTAGAAACTTAGGTTTACTTCAGTCAATATCTAATAATATTTAGGGAAAATATGTGAAGAGTAAAATAGTCGCCGGGTGGGGATTACTAGAGGTGGGCCGATATACCTATAACAGGTATTTTGGAACGATATTTTTGTGGAACAGATATAACAATGACTAAAAAGTTGAAATACCTGTTCCGATTCAACAATAATTGAAAGTCGAAATACCCGTTCCGATTACTCGCGGCCTCGCGGTTCCAAGTCGTGGGACCCTCCTACGCAACTAACGAGTAAACAAGTACACAAGTAACAACAAGTAAACGAGTATTTTGTGTATTAGGAGTATTACGGGTACATAAGTAACAAGTAAAAGAGTACTATAAGTATTAGGAGTATTACGAGTACACGAGTACGAAGCCACTTTTTGGTGCTGCATACTTCATTCTCTGATTGCCATACAAGTACGAAACGAAGCAAAACAGCGGGGTTTAGAATATCTTTATCCCAAAGAGACGAAGCTGTTTTTAATAAATGAAAAAAAATGCATACTGATGTTACATTTATTCTCGTGTGTTATGCATATATATATATATATATATATATATATATACACACACACACACTATATACCTACCTATATACATATATAGCCTATGTATAGGCCTATGTATGTATGTATGTAGGCCTAGATATATATATATATGTTTATACGATATATTTTAAATTACACAATGTCATGAATGGTATTATATTTGTTGTAAAAGAGTTTGTGTAGTTCAATTTAGATGGGTTTTACTTGGTTGTCGAAATCCTTAATACTTGGCGTGACGTCGTCGGCTGCTGCTGCAATTTCTCTGCGTTTCTCGCCTCCTCTCTCTCCTTTCCGCTGGGTTCGTCGAACACTGATAACACTAAAGCTGATTCCACATACACAAATTGTCACTATCGGAATTGTTAGCGTTATCGCTCGAAATACATTTATGAGGAATCTTCTTATGAGGAAATCTTCTACTCACGCGAATAGCACTTTATATAATAATAATACAATATAATGGTTGTTCACCCAGCTTGGTTCTTAACGAATAACTCGAAAAGAGTTCCAAGTCTTAGCGTTACTTTAGATTTATACTAGTTCGTGCAAGAAAAACTCTTTTAGAGGAACACAAGTTCACTAGGCAAAGGCTTTCGATGAACTGCCCGAAGTAGTCCAGACAACGGACGATTCTGACTGAAATTAGGGACTTCTGGTTGGTCAATCAGCTGTCCACGCAGGCGAATCTTTGTATAAGTTGGCGAGAGCCTGCATAGATTTTATCTCGAAATTTTATTACTCTTCCATAGATAAGAGTGAAAAGTTGAGATTTTAACTGTTAAAAAACCACATTTATAAAATAGCTGAGAACAACAGAGTATATAGAAAATGTAGCTATTTCCATAAATAATTCACTGTCCAAGTTTCAAGCCGATGGGTCAAATAACACGGAAGATATAGCGAATAAGGTTTATGACACGCAAACGCGCGCACATATTCACACACAAAGTACATGACATAAAAGAACAAAATTTTACAAAGAATTTGATATAACATAAGTCCTTATCCATCACTAAATACAAAACTTATAGCTAATTGACAAAAAATTGTATAAATCCATTTAAAACCTGTTAATGTCCGTCATCCATGCTCTGATATACTTAATATAGACAATCATACTGTGTTTTGTTGCAGGATTAACCCCACCACGGATAAAAAAATAATTTGTTCACATAAAATACAATTTTTCTTCTTCTTCATATCCTAAATAAATAAAACATCGTTCTTCCAATAATAATCGTAACAATAATAACATAATAAATCCAAATCAAAGTAAATAAATAAACTTCTTACAAAACAAACATTCCTCAAATGTCACTTTGACAGCAATAATATAAACAAATACACGTGGTTGAATCTGACCTATATTCTCAAACACAGATAAGCTTATCAACACTCCTGACGTCAATTTGATAACTGAACGTATACTCAGTTCAACAAACCATTTTGTCTAACATCTCAACAAATATTCTTTAATTTACACACATTTTCACATAATTTCTTAAACATTCATACCACCTATACCCTAGTATATTAGGTTCAATTATCTTTGACATAATACTTTCTTAGGGATGATGCGTGGAATGTCCCTATCACACGGTTAGTATTAGGGTTGGTTACAATATATATATATGTGTTTTTACCAACTTGCTCGGATAAGATATATGGACCATTGTACAATCTAAAGAATTTGGCTGCGGTGTTATCCTCCCTGTGACCTACATTCAAAGCCAGCAGGAGTACCCTCTCGCCAATTTTAAAATTTACCAGCTTGTGATCAGCATTAAATTTTTCTGTCCGTTCTTCGGCACATTTCTTAATGCGTCTCCTGGCTTCTATCCTTTTCACCTCATTCGGAACAGGCAAATTCTGCGTTGCAATCCTCCTGATGCACCCATCCCAGACACGCTTGGGCATTTCTACAGTTTGCAACTCGTAGGCGTAAATCCTTTTGTGTCATTGTAATTCCCGTTGATGGACGCCTCGAAAAACTCGAGATAATCCGGCCATCTACTTTGGTTGGTATTACAATAAGTACGGAACAGTCGACCTTAACTCCCTTTTTCAACACCGTCTGGATATTGTGCTTTTCCAATTCGGATTGCCACTTCCTATTGGTGAATTGTTTACCCTGGTCAGATAAGATTTTTTTAACACGACCATATTTTGGGATGTATTTATTTAATATGACATTTAATACAGCCGCCGTGGTGGGTCGTCCTATTGTATAAAGACTTACAGGTTTAGAGAACGCATCCGTGCACATCACCAGATTCTTCATACCCCTCGATGCACGTGGTAGCGGACCTAAAAAATCAATAAATAATAAATCATTTTTGTTTTTGGTAATGATATTCCCCATTTCCACATAGGTATGTTGATTCGGGTACTTTGCAGTTTGGCATATGTGGCAGGTACGCAAAATAGATTTAACCTTCCTGCCCATATTCAACCACACAAAATCTTCTCGCATAGCTAAATAGCATTTATACGCGCCCACGTGTGCCAGACTCTCATGGCACGGCCAAGTTAAATCTTCAACTAGTTCATCCGGTACCATTATTTTCCACTGCCCGTCTATGATCTTATATAGCACATTCTTGTCGATCTTATATTTCGGGTTGTCTTGAATTCTTATCTCATCACCGATTTTTTTAATTTTGCATCCCGCTGTTGTTCAACATTTATAAATTTGAATCTATTTTTTAATTCGTCGGGTAATGCATATTTAATTGCAAGAATCTGAACTTCATTCATTTTGAGGAGTACTGTTCTTCAGTGATGGGGGGATATCTACTCAAAGTATCCGCTATTTTGTTTTCACTGTTTACAATACTTTATGCTAAAATCATATTCTTGGATCGCCATGATCCAACGCGACATGCGCGCATTTGCGAGTTTACATTTTAGTATGACAGTCTGATAACATTTCGAAGTGTTGACCCACAAGATAATATCTAAATTTGCTTATACAATAAACTATCGCGAGAATTTCCTTCTCCGACGTACAATAGTTTCTCTCAGTACCCTTTAATGACATACTTACGTGGGTAATAACCTTGTGTTCACCCTTGTTATTTCGCTGATATAACACTCTGCCGATTGCGTAGTCCGACGCGTCACAATTTAGTACACACGTCCCTTCTTTTTCAGGGTGGAATACATGTAAGTTCTTACAATATAAGTCCTCGGTAGCGTTGAATCCTGCCTCATGCCGCTCTTCCCATCGCCATTTGGTATTTTTTCTTAGTAGTTCCAGAAGCGATTCTATGCTCTTAGAATATTCCGGTGTGAAACGACGAAAATATCCGGTCAATCCGAGGAACGCCCTGATATCTTTTGCTTTCTTGGGATTTGGAAATTCCGTTATGGCCTGGATTTTCTCCGGATCGGTACTAACCCCATCCTCCGAAATAATATGACCCAGGAATTTTATTTGGGATTTTCCAAACTCACATTTGCCCAAGTTAAGCGCAAGACTAGCATCTCTTAACTTACGGAAGACAATATCAAGGTGATGCAAATGCTCCTCAAACGATTTCGATATTATGAGGATGTCGTCCACAAACACGCTTACGAAATCGTCTACTTCCGGTCCTAGTGCCAATTCTAGACACCTAACCATAGCAGCTAGGCTGGTCACCAACCCGAAAGGCACTACCTTACACTGGTAGCATTTGTTTTTGTACAAAAATGCTGTAAATTTTCGGCACTCTTTGGCTAATGGAATCTGCCAAAATTCACTTTTTAGGTCCAGCCGCGACATGTACTTGACCCCTTGACACTTTACAAACAAATCCTCGACGTTGGGTGCACAAAGCAGCACTTTTGTGTTATGGTATTGAGGTTACGCATATCCAAACAAATACGAACGTCATTATTTTTCTTCTTAACTAATACCATTGGATTTAAAAAGTTACTATCCGCCCGTTCAATAATATTATTATTTAACATTTTATTTTTTTGTTCTTCAACCTGTCTTTGATAGTGTAACGGAATCGGATAGGTCTTCCTGACAAACGTATTTTCATCAACAACATGTATCTTATGCTCAGATATGCTAGTAATGGTGTGTTCATTTTTGAAAACCGATTCATATTTATTTAAAATGTTATCTAATTGTTTCTGTTGGTCAGCTGTTAGTTTACAACTGGTCGCCTGGCCGTTACTCGCTATCTTATCTACGAGATTAAAAACTGGCTTCTGTAGGTTAATATACTGCTAGTATTGATTTAGATCACTCTCCGTATGTCCTAATTTAATAGTGTGTATTGCATTCTGAATTCTACAGGTCAGTTTTTTGTTACCAAAATCGATTGTGGCGTGTAATTTTCTTAAAGTGTCAGTGCCTAATATAACGTCATATACTAGATTTTTAACTATAAGGACTGGTACTTCAATTTCTAGGCCTTGTGAAAATATTCTTATAAGTGCTTGTTTACAAATAATTTGTGTATCACCGGTCGCCGTAGTTACCATTGTATTATTTACAGGTAAGATCGGTGTTTTCTTAAATTCGTGCTTATGTTTGTTAATAAACCTTTGCGTCCCACTATCGAATAAAACATTACCAACACAACCATTAATTTTCGCGCTCACAACAATGTCATTGTCATCCTTGATTCTAACATTTTCCACACATTCATCAACACAATTATTATATATTAATTCGTTCCTAACATCAACAGGGTATAAGCCAGAAGCAATGTATACTTTATTATCACTATTGTTGCTAATATATTATTTCTGATACTGCCGTTTGTTATTGTATGTTTCACTTGTATTTTTATTCTTATTTTTATTTATATTATTAAATTTATCGCACGGACCCACGCCGTGCAACCTTACTCGTTTTTTGGCTGCTCTTCGTTTGCATTGGTCTCGGTAATTGCTGATCCGTTGCTCTGATTGAATCTTTGAAACCTTGGTTTATTTTTAAACTGTTGTTGTTGTTGCTGTTTTTGTTGTGGTTGTGGTTGTTGTTGTTGTTGTGGCTGAAATTGTTTACGTGCTTGTTCATTATTACTATTACCACTTTGGCTATCTACGTTATCCCATTTAGTTAATAACAAGAGTAGTTCCTCTAAGGATTTAAGCCCTTGTGTATAACCGCGATTTGAATTCCGCGTCCAAAATGGTGAGCTAACTTATTTACCATTTCTGGTTCTGTTACTTCAGGTTCCAGATATTTTTCTCGAGATATCAGCTGAATTAAATAGTTTTCTTTTGAGCCTTTTAAACTTGAATATTTTCCAAATTCCAGCTGTACACGGATCTTTCTCTGTATCTCGCTGTTCCAGTATCTAGCCCTAAAATGTCGCACCAGATCTTGATATGTACAATGACTGTGAAGCATTCAGCCGCGGTGCCTTTTAACCTTCTTGCCACCCAGTTTATTTTATCCATTTCGCTCAGGCTGTCACCTATCGCTTCCATATCTCTCTCGCAATTTTTGAGAAAGTGGAGGGGATTTTCAGTATCTCTACCGTAGAATTTTAATTGCGAATTGGTTTCATCCAAAGTTCTATAAACATATGTGGTCTGGTTGGTGTCGAGGTACTTCGGAGTCTGGTCAGCTGTTGTTTTAACTCCTGTATCCGCTGATCCTGCTCTGCTACTAGTTCACTTACCGTCGAATTATGATTAATCATTCTTTCCTCTATGCCACTGATTTTCGCTTCACATTCGCTAATACGTGAGTTATTTGCTTCTAGTGCTGTCTCAATGTTACTACGAATTAATTCGAATTTCTCGCCGATACGTTTCTCCTTCGATTCTAACAGTTGTTTATTTTGTTTCGCTTGATTATGCACAGCGGTAAAAATTCTCTTATCTTCGTCATGTAGTTACTTATTCTGTTTTGCTGCTTCTTCTTTATTAGCTTTATTTTCTTCTGATAGTTTCTGCATATTAGCTAATAATGCGGCTAACGTATTTTGTAACTCAAGTGATTCAGCCATACTTATAGTTATATTATATATTGAAACAAATATTATAGTCCTTATTTAACGAAAACGGCACTATTATTAACTCTTATTATTACAGAATAATGTTCAGTTTAAATATTGCATAACGTCACAGTCTAGTATCGCAATCAAATGATCACAAAACTTAACTTAACACAAACACAAATAATAATTCAAACCTCCAAATAAACAAAATTACTAATATTGTTCAAATATATGCTTACAGAGAATATTCAACAAATTATATACACTCCCTGATTACAAATAGAACACGCACACAAAATAGTTCAAATGAATTTAGTTTTTACACAAATAAACAAATTACAATAAAATCGTGCCACACGTTGGTAGGCGCCAAATATCTCTATGCGACGATAAAAATCAATACTCTCGCATAGGATATTGTGTGTGTAAATAAATTAAGAACAAGTCTATATTGGAGGTATAGAAGAATTATTTATTAGCACACAAGAAATGATTGTTTATACGATATATTTTAAATTACACAGTGTCATGAATGGTATTATATTTGTTGTAAAAGAGTTTGTATAGTTCAATTTAGATGGGTTTTACTTGGTTGTCGAAATCCTTAATGACGTCATCGCTCCGCTGCGGCTGCTGCTGCAATTTCTCTGCGCTTCTCGCCTCCTCTCTCTCCTTTCCGCTCTCAATGATGGGTTCGTCGAACACTGATAACACTAAAGATGATTCCACATACACAAATTGTCACTATCGGAATTGTTAGCGTTATCGCTCGAAATAAGTTATTTATTATTAAAACGTTATTAATTTTTTTTACTCTCAGCGTGATAATGAGTAATATTATACTGGCGGCGTATAAGACTTACACCTTCCAGCAAATCTTGAAGTGTTCCGCGAAACTACAGTTTACCGCGGTCAGTAAATCTTCCTATGAGGAAATCTACTCACGCGAATAGCACTTTAATAATATAATACAATATAATGGTTGTTCACCCAGCTTGGTTCTTAACGAATAAATCGAAAAGAGTTCTAAGTCTTAGCGTTACTTTAGATTTATACTAGTTCGTGCAAGAAAAACTCTTTTAGAAGAACACACGTTCAATAGGCAAAGGCTTTCGATGAACTGCCCGAAGTAATCCAGACAACGGACAATTCTGACTGAAATTAGGGGCTTCTGGTTGGTCAATCAGCTGTCCACGTGGTTGACAGAACAAAAGATAGACGGGTTGCAGGCGAATCTATGTATAAGTTGGTGAGAGCCTGCATAGATTTTATCTCGAAATTGTATTACTCTTCCATAGAAAAGAGTGAAAAGTTGAGGTTTTATCTGTTAAAAAACATTTATAAAATAGCTGAAAACAACAGAGTATATAGAAAATGTAGCTATTTCCATAAATAATCCACTGTCCAAGTTTCAAGCCGATGGGTCAAATAACACGGAAGATATAGCGAATAAGGTTTATGACACGCGAACGCGCGCACATATTCACACACAAAGTATATGACATAAAAGAACAAAAGTTTACAAAGAATTTGATATAACATAAGTCCTTATCCATCAATAAATGCAAAACCTGTAGCTAATTGACAAAAAATTGTATAAATCCATTAAAAACCTGTTAATGTCCGTCATCCATGCTCTGATATACTTAATATAGATCATCATCCTGTGTTTTGTTGCAATATATATATATATATATATATATATATATATATATTGCAACGATACACATTAAAACTGCATAGATAGGTAATATTGAAATTATTACAACAGAGTATATATCTGGAGGTAGGAAAATTTATTAAATTAAAACATTGTCTTATTACTTTATAATATTAAATTGTTTATTTAAAATTTGTCTTTCCATAATTGAGTCTATTTGCTGGTTTTACAACTATGTTACTTGTTGCGTTGAATTCCGACAGTTTGCGTCGACACCATGCGCTCCCCACACCACGACTGGACCGCTGTGCCTGCACGTCGACTGATAACTGCTACGCTGACAATTCACGTCTTTGCACCCACGCACACTGCGATATGATCTGCTATTGTTTATGACTTAACTTCACTTAATCTCAGGGATTTTAAAACTGGGTAAAATAGATCCTGTATTGATCTTACACAAACTCCGGTTTCTTGAAGTGTTCTAGTGTAACTATCAAAATATCTCGGCAGATATTTTGTCCCTACTCCGGAAAAATCTTTCACTGTTCGCGAAAAGCACTAGAATGATCTATTTTTTTATTTGAGTTCTCTCAGTAGTAATTGTTACGAAGAACTCGAACCGTGAACCAACTTCTAAGTGTAAATGAAAACGACCTGTCATGTCCCGAAAAACTCGTGACAGCGTTTCTATGGCAAGTCCTAAGAAGAAACTGAGCGAAGTGCTCTCGACAGTAGACCATCTCAGATAAATTGTAGACCTTCTGATTGGTTGAAACTTTAGCAACGTCACAGATGACAACACAGATAGACTGAAATCATGCTTAAACTCTGTCCGATTCTGCAAAGACCTGTCTAGATTTAATCTACAAATTTTATTACTTTCTTGAAGATAACGAGAATAAAATACGACGGATTACATTTAAAAAAACATAAAAATTACAGTTGTGGAGAACTGTTTATATGGAAAATGTAGCTTATAACCATGAGAATACTCTGTCCACGTTTCAGAACGAAATGTTAATTTTCTTCGAAGTTATTAAATAAAATGTAAATCACACGCGCACCCGCGCACTTACACACAAATATTTTACATGACATAAACGAGAATAAAATTGTGAACATGTTGACATAATATACTTTTTAAAATATAGCTTTGTTCAAAATGTATGACTACTTTACAAAGAAAGAACAAAATCAATTTAAAACATGTCTATGGCCATCAGAAAATGTTATATAGCATTAGTATTCCACTTAAATGAACTTCATATCCTGTGTACTGTTGCAATATATATTGCAACGATACAGCCATATGCTGTATTAGGCATTGATTTGAATAAATATAAAATTTGTAGAATTATTATAAGTTAAGGGTAAATGGACAGGTCTGAGATTGTAAAAATATTTCATTGTTAGACTAGGGGAGAAATTAACCTGTTTCGACAAGCAAGGAACACCTGCTCAATTGTATGTGTGTTACGCGTGTATCTTGTGTGTGTTAGTGATGCATGAACAGACAGGAATCTCAGCTACCCTCCCCAAGTAATTAATAAAACAATCATTTAATTCCACTGTGTAAAACTAATTAGTTTATAAACAAACAAAAGGCACCAAAGTGCGTGTAAATTTTATAGTTATCCCCAGTAAGAAAATGACGTTAATAGGACACACGACGCGAAGACAGTGCGAAATAAATGTGCCAAAAATGCGCAAATTACCATAAGCCGCTCAAATTAATACAGTGAGTGCTTAATCAAATTAGCTATGATTTGTGCTGTTTCGATTCCGTGCAAAACATTGCTATTTGCTAATAATTGCAAATATATGAAAAGGTTCGGGAGTAGGGGCAAGCATATGATCTGCAGGTATCGACAGGACGATTTTGGAGCCAACTGGCGCGGAACCTCGAGAGGGTATAAATTAAGGGTTCGACCGAAAACCCTTCTCTTCTTTCCAAGACACAGTTGCAGTCGGACATGCTGTCCGTCGGCAGAACAGTTTTATTATTTTTTTCAAGTCTCATTAACGAACTAATAAGACGTTCAACAACTAGGTTGACAATATTTCGGAAAGCGTAAAGTACCGGGACCGTTTAAGTCTACAAAGAGTATCTACGGAGAAGCTACCAGAGCGACGAGGGATGCTGGACGTTAGACGATGTTTTTCGGACGCCTAACTGACGTTTAAGATCCAGTTTGCAGCAGATAGCAATTCTCTGAGGCGGACCACACACTGCTGGAGAACGACGTTGGACTCTAGACATATCCAGGACCACACACTGCTGAAGAACGACGCTGGACTCTAGAGACATATCCAGGACCACGCCAGGACAGGAGGAATGGAAAACCAACTCTGGACAACGCTGGACCCCGTCAATAAGTCGCAAGATCATCAGAACTCGAGGTGACATGCATAATGCATTTATAAATGATTTTAAAAAAGAGCTCATAAAGACTATATCAAAAGACAATAAATTAAAACAAAGAAAACATTATAAGTAGAAATAATATTTTAGAAATGTAGATAAATGTTTAGTCGTAAGAATGAGCGATCGCATATAAAGAAATAAGAAAAAAAAAGAATTTAAAGTTAAGAGAGTAGATTTTGTTTATCAAAGTAAATAGTTAAATTGATTTGATATTTGCATTATAGAAAAGAATAATTTAAATTTGAATATAAAACAAATGCCAGTCTAAAAGCAATTAATATAATTTTAAATTTAATTTTAAACATTGGTATAGACTGAGCGAGTTGAGGTCAGATCTGAATTTAAAGAATTCAATTCAAATTACATTTTAATTTTATTTTTTTTATTAGTAAATCAAATTATTAATATGTCTAGATTAAGATTATTAACATGTCTAGATGTAAGTGGCTTTTAAATGTGTGTAACACCGTATAGTATAAGAGATAAACATTTAATAATGAGTAATATCGTGACCGAAGATTATTAATGATGTTTATTATTTATAAGATTGAGTAAACAATAAATATGAATTTTTAAATACTCATAAATCTAATACTCTTATTATAATTACACCTGAACCCCAATACACATACACGTTATTTGTATAGTTATAATTTTGTCGCCCGTCAACGTGTGGCACAACACGCTTACATTTAATAACGTTGTATCGTTGTATCGTTATATATATATATATATATATATATATTAAAGATTATAATGACAAATTATATATTATACTAGTCACACCAACTTGGTAAATTTTGAAAAAGCGAAGTTTATTGTGTTATAACATACAGAGTGGCTGGATGATTTTAACTTCACTGCACATCTCAAGTAAATTTTTTTGACATTTTCTGTTGTTCTATTACGTGCACTCAAAATTTCATTGCGTGTGTTGCGCAATTGATTTGTCTTACCAAAATGGAATCAATAATTTAATATTAAACCTATGTTAGTTTGTTTACTCCTAGTGAAAACGTAAATTAGTATTCCCAAAGGGAGATAGGCCTAAAAATTCTCTTGTTTCTTATTTTCTTTTAAACAGTAACAGCTTAATAAAGTCACAGTGTAAAGGAACACTGTTAATACTTTTAGTTTCAATTTATTTCTTATAACAAATTATATAATACAGGTATATGTATAAGAAGTAGGCCTATATAATAATAGGTATTTGTACCTGTTATTTTTTTGGCACGGTATCGTTCGTACCTGTTATTTTCAAATATTAGTTTAGCACACCTCTAGGGATTACCAAATTATATTTCGTACTGCATCACGGCGACCGGACTTATCCATATGAGTGCGTATTTGTACTCACCGTCTGTGTGAACGATCCACCATATCTCCATCGAGAAGGCTATGATATACGCTACCTGCAAATACAAAGTGATCATGACACAGTGTACTTAATATACATGACAGGATTTATAAAACTAAAAGTTTAAAAATATCAAAACAATGTAAGTTGTATACCCGCAATTTAGAGAGCGTCCTCTCTTTGAAAATTTAACGAATGAATTATTAAAACAGTTTATTTATTTATACAAATTGCTATCAGAGGTCTGTAATTTTAAAAAATGGGTGTGCCGTGGGGACACAAGCCAGAAGTGAGAAATTTAGTGTCGGGTGGCGAGTGAACTGATTCAACGTGTAAAAGGTTGCTCGTATGTATTTAGAGTAAGAGAGATTTTGCTATAAAGAATTAAGATTCAAATAAGAGTAGACGGAAAATTAAATGAGACGAGGGCATAGTAGTGTTATTACTCCGTATAATCCATATTACTCTGTATTACTCCGTATAATCCGTATTACTCTGTATTACTCCGTATAATCCATATTACTCTGCATTACTCCTTATAATCCGAGTTACACTGTATTACTCCGTATAATCCGTATTATTCTGTATTACTCCGTATAATCCATGTTACTCTGTATTACTCCATACAATCCGTGTTACACTATATTACTTCGTACAATCCGTGTTACACTGTATTACTCCGTATAATCCGTATTACTCTTTATTACTCCGTATAATCCGTGTTACTCTGTATTACTCCGTATAATCCATATTACTCTGCATTACTCCTTATAATCCGAGTTACACTGTATTACTCCGTATAATCCGTATTATTCTGTATTACTCCGTATAATCCATGTTACTCTGTATTACTCCATACAATCCGTGTTACACTATATTACTTCGTACAATCCGTGTTACACTGTATTACTCCGTATAATCCATATTACTCTGTATTATTCCGTACAATCCGTGTTACTCTGTATTACTCCTTACAAACCGTGTTACACTATATTACTTTGTACAATCCGTGTTACACTGTATTACTCCGTATAATCCGTATTACACTGCAGTACACCGTATAATCCGAGTTACTCTGTATTACTCCGTATAATCCGTATTACTCTGTATTACTCCGTATAATCCGTGTTACACTGTATTACTCCGTATAATCTGTATTACTCTGTATAATCCGAGTTACACTGTATTACTCCGTATAATCCGTATTACTCCGTATAATCCGAGTTACACTGTATTACTCTGCATAATCCGTGTTACTCTGTGTTACTCCGTATAATCCGTGTTACACTGTATTACTCCGTACAATCCGAGTTACACTGTATTACTTCGTACAATCTGTGTTACACTGTATTACTTCGTACAATCCGTGTTACTCTGTATTACTCCGTATAATCCGTATTACACTGTATTACTCCGTATAATCCGAGTTACTCTGTATTACTCCGTATAATACCCGGCTCCGTATTTGGATTCACCGGCGCGGGTGGCCTCTTTGTATCTATCCGCCACTTGCACATTTGATTGCCCGGTGTGTGTTGCAACTCCATTGTTCTAAATCGTGTCATCTTTCTGCTAAGATACGCTTTATTTGCGCTCTTATGTATTTTAATTTACAGCTTTCGACATTTCGAATCAATGTACTAACTTCCTCAACAAATTATTCAAACTATTATCTGAGCTGTAACCCCCCCTCCCGTGGTCTACTAAAATTCTCATGTTGATGTTATAATCAGAAGTTTCGGGCTCATCTCTGGAAGCCATCTTCATTGAAAGGTTTCTGAAACGACTGACAAGATGTGCATCAGCCTTTGCTACAGTACTGTGGCTTACTGACGCACATTGTTTCGGTCGTTTCAGAAACCTTTCACTCCTCCAGAGATGAGCCCGAAACGTCTGATTATAACATCAACATCGATCAGCATGAGAATTTTAGTAGACCACGGCCTTACCACCCGGATAATAATTGAATAATTATAACGGCGGCCGTGAGAGTTTAAGAAACAGATTCCTCAACAAATTTCAAGTTATCCTTAGGTTAGTGATATTTATCGCGCTCGAAACACCTACAATAAGGAACATTTAATTAAAAGATTACAGCTGTGTCTCTGACACGTGTAGCTTACTTTATTTCCGAGTCGTGACTGTTCGTAGGTCTGGAAAAAAGTTATTTTTATCGTTTAGATAAGCGCGCTCCCGACACCGTGTCAAGGTCATGCGCAAATTTGGTCACCGCTACAGCCAGCTGTTATCGACCTACGACTATAACGCGCCAAAGCTACAAGCGTTTCATGTGTCAAATAACCAAATGACAAATCGTGCGTAAGTTAAAATATAAGTCCCTATAAGCGGCAATTATAATTTTATTTCTGTAGCGGTAGGGGAGACATTTACTACTACACACGCTTAAAATAAAAAAATCGTCAAACGTTTGTTTTTAATGAGATTATCTTATGTTATATTTCAGATTAAAGATAATGGTCAGGAGCATAAACACAAGGCATAAGTGTGTATCTTCTTGATGTACTGAGACTTCCAGACACAATTAATAAGCTTTGTAGTTGAAGAAATAATATTATATTATTATTGTAAATGACACATATAAAAAAAATAAAAAAGCCCACTAAATAAGCCCAGATAGTATAAACATCAAAACATCAGGTTATTTTTTACACATTTGTTCTGTCTATCCACTTATTAAATAGTATTATAAGTTATTGGTAATAATTATTAGTATAATAGTATTATAATATCAAACAGCGTTATTAGTTATAATTATGAAAGAATATTATAGATATTATAATACTGCATGTGTATTAGTTGCAATTATAAAGAAATAAATTTTAGTTTCAGAAAACAAGTTTTAAATTTAAAGGCCATTTTAAAAATGATTATTTTCGAGTGTATATTTGAAATGAGGCGGCTCAGTAGACCAGTGGGTATGGCACCTGGCTACTAATCTAGAGGCCCCGGGTTCAATTCCCGGGCCCGCACCATAAAATCAAGGTGCGTTTTTCAGCCCCCAGGTCGACTCAGCCTGTTGAAACTGAGTACCTAGGATAACATCCTGAGGATACTAATGGGCGGCTGAAGCGTAGTGCTGGCCACACTGCCTTCCTTGTATGCCGAACGGGTCGCATGAGGCAGCCTACCCTGCCTACTCTTAAGCTACTTCGGTGGTATACGTGGGAGCCATTATTATTATATTTGAAATGACTTTTCAAACAAAAATTGTATTTTGTGTTTGAAATTCTCAATTTCGTTCTGCATTTCAAGTGAATTGAATAGTCATCGTAGTATGCAGCACACTGATGAAGGACGGAAGAAGACCCAAATAACATTTGCACAGGCACATCCTGCATTCCAAACAACCGGGGTCAAAGTCGGAGAATAGCGACAACGACATAATTCTTACCCTAAAATAAACATGACCCCAGGTTCGAAAGCGCGTTCAAAGGTTTCAGTTTCACGGGAACCGGTTTCAGAGGCACATTCGACGATTTCTATTTACGTTTTCTAGTTCGCACACGAATGTCAGTCTCCAAATATCCGGTGTTAAAGAATTATGAGAGCCGGGAGTAAGCGAAGGTTTGTCACCTAAGCTGTGTCGTTGCCTTGAAACTACTCGTAGACCAGACGACACGTTGTAAATGTGTAAAGATTGTAAATAATAATTATTTCAAGTTCAAGAGATTCCCGATTTTCTGTTGCAGAAATACTGTTTGGCGCAAAACAGTTTCGTATAAACACTTAATTATGCAGAGCATATTTTAAGCAATCAAATAAGCGGCACTAGTGCTGCCTTGTGACGGACTTGGTGCCGCCCTGTGGCAGGTATTAGTGCCGGTGCCGAAAAGTGAGAAAAAATGGGAGAAGGAAGTAAATTAAGGAAATATTTTGTTACTAGCATACTTCTTTCTTTTTCTTTCTTAACTAACTTATATAGTTGTAAAGCAATTTAATATGAAATTTTTATGCATTTTTCATTTTAAAAATATTACTTAAAATTAAACAAACGTTATATATTTTAAGTAGACGAGTGATAAAGGCTTTGAATTTGTGACAGGCCTCCATGTAGTAGTAATTTGCACATCACACTGTAATGTACTTATTGAATATTACATAATTAATTATACTGAATCCATTTGAGTGTTTGCGGTGTTTTTGTTTTAATTTTTCTAAAGTCTAAAGCATTTGTGTTTATTTATACAGTTAATTTCACGAGTAAAGAATGGAGATATCATGGTCAAATTAAATTCAAATTACATAATTTTCAATATTATATAAAAATCATATATATATATATATATAAACACACACACATTGGTTGGTTGAGTACCGCCTAGTGCAAATTCCTTAAAATATGCTCTGTAATTATGGAAATTCTAATACATACATATTCTAATTTTTCACTTACATACCATTTTTATCTGTATTACTATAATATAGGCCTATGGCAATCGAAACTGTTAAATGGAAGTTGTCGGTTGAAGTCGCTAATTAGTCATAACACGCGTGCATCGAGACATAGTATAGTGGCGTGCTCTACCGACTCGTTCCGCTGTTAAAAAAATTCAGTACAAATTACGAAGGAATGTTTACATGTCCGTTGACACCAGGCGGCTATTAAGGCGAGTTTGCCGATTCGTGCTGACGTATTTGCATAACAAATTAGAATGGAAATGAAAGCGGATTGTATTTAATTTGGATACACACTGGTATAATGGTTAGTACGATGTATCGCTACGTCATAGTTACCTATATTGCAATTTCGGCCACGATAAAAAAAAAAAATAAGAGAAAAATCTGCTTACCCCTTAAAGACGGCGTTAGGCTCATTGAGGACGCGTAACGTGCCTCAAGATCAAATAAATGGGCGCACCCCCTCCAGTCGAGTTAAACTGTAACTGAGAAGCTGTAGTAGTCCAGAGATTTAGATAATGATTTGAATTATTTTAAATAACATTTTTTTAAAGTGATAAAGTGTAAATAATTTATTTACAAAACGGCTGAAGGGGGCAGGGTTGCCGACTCTTGTTTGACTAACCAGATTTTGTAAGATCATTATTTCGGTCGCTATCACCTTGTTCGTTGTTATCATCTTCATCATCATCAACCGTGGCTCTACAACCCTTGGAGAGTCTTGGCCTGCTCCAAGAGTCGATTCCATTCCTCCCTATTGCATGCCCTGGATTTCCAGTTTCTTATGTTCAGTTTTCCGAAGTCCCCCTCTATCTGGTCTTTGAATCTACTTCGGGGTCTTCCCGGTTTCTACTACCCATTGGTTTCTGGTAGAAAATATTGTTACGGCGGTCTACTTGATCGTCGTAGGTGCAGTGGAAAACAAAATACAAGACACCAATTAAGTCACTAATCACCAGCTTTAATTTTCACAGTTAAACAGTTCGTAATTAACAACACAGTCTCTTACAACAAATCAAATAAAAATTGTTCACACGCAATAAAATGTCAACTAATAATAAAACACAGTTGCATTACAATATGCCGCCCGATTATAAATCACAACACTTCACTATTAATCACTTGAACGCACAGAGTAATATCGCTTGTAATCGCCCGACAATAACTGAACTGAACGTCGTTGAGTACTGGTATTTATACAAGGCTCACAGACCAGAATATTCCAAAATGTGTGGTGTTAGCGCCAGTGTGTACTACGTAATTAATTGCGGCCTTGACACAGTCCGCGCAGCTGGCGGCTTCGAGAAAAGGCTCGCGAATGCGTCGAAAGTCACGTACACCACCGCATTACATTCTGGATCCCTCGTTCGATAAACGCGTAGATTGTTCTGTGATGTCGTAATAATATGTTTCGTAGGCTGTCATTCCTATGTGTCCAACCCACCTTAGCCTGTGTATTTTGATTATCCTGACAATGACCGGCTCTTTGTAAAGATTAGGTATTATAAAGGTCTTTGTAAAGGTATAGTTCATAATTATAGAGCCTGCGCCACATTCCATTTTTTCGTACTCCTCTAAATATTGTTCTTAGAATCCGTCTTTCACAGCAACCTAGAAGTCTCTCGCTATTTTTTGTCATTGGCCGGCATATGTCAGCACTGGCTTGATAAGTGTTTTGTAGATTTTGCATTACGTGCTTCTTGAGATGTTGTCATCTTCATCGTCACTAAATGTCCAGGCTGCAGGAGGATTCAGAACACTTAATAACAAAAACAGTTTACTTGAAGTAAAACAAATTTTATATGTTAAATTTTTAAGAAAGAACAATAATATATAATAAAAACATTAATAAAATCTCAGTTTTAGCACTCAACAATATTACTTTAACTTTAAAATGGTCGGTGATAGAGAAAAACTAACTTCAAGTTTGGGAGTTTCATGGATAAGTGCATATAAAATAATAATTTTCATCTAAAGGGTAGAACAGGTGTTGTGCAGTGTGATCAGCAGCTTCCACAATTAACGGTCACGATTTTCACAGCAGTTAGTTTATATATTTTATATATCACCCGCGTTTAAGCGCGTCTGTAAGAATTAACAATGATGTAGACCACTGGTTCCAAAAGTAGGGTCCGGGGACCCCTGGGGTCCGCGAAAACGTTTAAGGGGGTCCGCAGACACTTTTAAGAAAAATTAGAATATACCGTAATTTTCTCTGATTTTTAAGCTCTAAAATCTACATTTTAGAATCTTAAAACAATTAATAGAAAATTCCAGTAGTTTTTTTTTTGTTTTAGGTTCAAACTAATTGTAATTGTAAAAGTAATTTCAAAGTAATGGCTTTAATAATGTCTTTAAATCATGCTGTGTAGCAGATCTGTGTGGCAGACGAACTGACTAGACCTCTTACACTACAAAAAGGAGATTCACTGGGAGATCTTTCAACTGACAGTTCATTAAAATTACAGTTTTCGGAATTACAGCTAGCTGACTTCTGGTTATATGTAATGACTGACTATCCTCGCAAAAAAACCTTTGAAGCGTTTAACTGTGTTTCCCTCTACTTATTTGTGTGAAACCGCATTCTCCCTGCTCACGTACTTGAAGTCAAAGTTAAGAAATAAACTTGATGTCGAGAGTGACTTAATATTGAAATTATCAGACATTAAACCCAATATTACAGAGCTAACTTTTCAAAAGTAGCTTCATTGTTCACATTAAACTATGTCTGATATCATTAATATTATAATTTTGCAAGTTAAGAGAATTTTGATTTTAATACATTTTAATTAAAATATTAGAGTTTCTATCATATTTACTGTTTGTTTTATTTCAGAACTCGTACGGGGTCCGTGAATTTTTAAATTATTTGGGGGGTCCGCGGATTGAAAAGTTTCGGAACCACTGATGTAGACGTTAACATTTTTAATTCTCTGCATCACAGGAGAGGCGTATTTACGGGAGGGACGGGACCCCCCCCCCAGAGGGTCGAAAAAAGTTGACGGGATTTTGTTAATCTCTTAATTTGTACGCTATTTTATTAGTTTTTTCAGCTGTGCACGCTAATATAGTAGTAACTCTTTTTTAAATGTAGAAACAAGTTTATTACACAGCATTTGCGTATACGTTTGAAATATGAAATATAGGAAAACCAATTCAGTCAATAAGTATCTTGTAAAGAACGTCTCAATAACGCGTATTTTTATTGTGTTATTACCATTTACTTTAATGGGATCGATTTCAGGATGTTATCACACGTTTTTCAACCACTATAAACATAATAATGTTGATAAGTCTTAACTTGATTTTTCTTTTGCATGAAACCGACTCGACCGGTCCCACCCCCGAAGGCCAAATTCTACATACGCCACTGCATCAGAGTACGTCACTGCAGATCAATCGACTCTGGCTGGGTCACTGTCATCTTCAGCGCCAACTTTTAACAGGAATGTCTACACTACATATTATTCAAGGGAATATATAATTCGATTCGTCTTTTAAGGTAATAACTGAAGACTGGATTTTGTAAATGAATGTTTCTCATTTCAATAAAGAAAATTGTAAACCGATATTATTAACGGCCAGTGAGGCAAAAAATAAATAAGACAAAATAGTCGGGTAAAATAGAGACATTTTCCTAAGGTGACAAAAAGTATGCAGGGTACCCACCCCCTAAGCTTGATGAATGGTATTTGATGGGGTAAACTTGCAAACGGTAAACTTGATAACTCACCCCCCCCCCCACAAGGAAAGGTATTTAAATTTAAAAGAAAACGTCATTATAATAAGCGTTTTATTACAAGTAAGCTAAAGCTAAAAATAGTACAGTTTGCAAATAAATTCTCTTTGAAATTAAACAAATAAATAAATAAAACGTATAATGAAATTAATACGCGTAAAAAATATTTCAAAGCAAAGGAACAAAATATCAACAAAACGTACTGTAAAGAAGAAAAAAGGAAAAAATAATAATGGTTTGATAAAGTCCTAGATGCTTTGACATATATTTGGCAAAGTAATTTCTTCCTCTGCGATGACGATAAAGAAAAGGCGTCAATTATTTCTTCATTAGTAATCAAGTTTAATACGTCTTTCTCTGAAGACTTAAGAGAAAGTGCGAAACCATAATGTTCGAAAACCATGTGTCTCTCATTGCAGACCTGATCCTCGTTTTTATTATTTCAACTAGGGTCATAGGTCTTTCATAGCAAAGTTCTATAAACAACTTTCAGTCTCTTACAGCCCGGAAAACCATAAACTTTTATAAACATTCAATTTTTTATTGCAACGTAGTTATAATTTTTCGTACTTTCCCAAAGTTTTTTGTCAACCCCCCCAAAATTTCAATGCCGCAGTCTGTGTCATGCCCCCTGACTCTGTGGACGCACCTGAAGTACGAAGATGGTTGTTTAGTAAGTTTAGTCGGTTAGCCTTCCATCTGGAATACGACGGTCAGTTGCAAAGTTCGCGGAGCTTTAGGGGTAGAACTAAAATGTTTTGTTTGTTGTAAGATTCGTGTTTCATATATTATATTTGGTGTTCTGCCCTAAGGCGGTCTTCAAATGGTAAAAGCTCTCCAATCGAATACATGTCATTCGCCACCAGCTTAAAATTTGTGACAATCGCTACCCACTGTCCCACTACCCACTCCCTCCCCTGAGGCAATGACCGCTGGAATAATAACGGGAAATTCCGCAGGACCATCCCCTTCGCCCGCTAGCCCCGCTTTCTCTCATTATTGCTCTGAGTGTCATAGTGTTCCTGTCATAGTTATTTAGTGCATTCTAGTTGTGTTTGAAATGGAAGTGTCAACGAACAGTCACGGGAAGCCATGCGCCCACTACCAAGGTTACACGTTGCCGAGGATCAATCAAGAGCCAACGTGGCGAAGTACTGTGTTCAAGCGACCATCAATGTGGACCTCCGGATGATGCTCGCTCAGAAGTATTGAAGGCTTTCAATCAAGCGAAGAAGCGACCACGCGACAAGGACACGCCAATTTCTAAAATATACTCCGAACAAATGGGTAATCTCCAAAACATGGGCTATGATTTTGTAACCGAAATGCCAGATCAGTAAGTTACGAAGAGGTCTTTATATCGCCACAGGGCCAAATCGCAAGGTAATCAACGAGAACCGGAATCATCTGAAGAAGTTGTTCTGGAAATGAGAATGCTTACCATGACAGATGGAAGTAGTTTTCTTTTGAAAGACGACAACACAGGCGGGCGACTTATTATTTTTAGTAGAGCATTAGGAAAAGCAGCTTTGAGAAGTAAGCAAGATTTTTTTATGGATGGCACTTTTAAGAGTTGCAGTAAACAATTTTCGCAAATTTATACCATTCATGCAGACTTTGGAAGCTCGAAAAACGAAACAAATATATATCCAGTTATATTTGCTCTCTTGCCAAACAAAAGGAAAGAAACATATATTCGACTTTTCCGCCTTCTTATTGAGGCCATACCAGAGTGGAATCCAGCGACGGTGACAGTCGATTTTGAATCGGCAGCAATTTCTGCCCTTAAAGTTGTATTTCCCGCAGTAGAGGTAAAAGGTTGCTACTTCCACATGAGAAAGTCCATCTGGAGAAAAGTTCAAGATTTGGGACTTGCTTGTGAGTATATGAAGAACGAAGAAGTGAGAATGATCATCCGCATGTGTGCTACTTTGGCGTTCCTTCGGCCTGAGGATGTTCCCGACGGCTGGCTGGAAATACATTCCAGAGTGCCTGACAATGAAAAACTTTCTGGATTTTTGGACTATTTCGTGGAGAGATGGATGGTAAACGAAGAAGTTCCAGTCGAGCTTTGGAGTTGTTACAACAGGCGTCATCGAACCAACAGCTCTGTCGAGGGATGGCACAATAAAATTAATACCGAACTTGGAAGACCGAATCCTCGAGTCAAGGACCTCATCAACTGTTTAAAGAAAGAAGCAGAGAGCACAGCATGTACGCTAATAAGGGCCCAGCTCAACATGGAAGGTAAACGAAGGAAGACTGCTTACATGACTCTAGATGACAGACTGGAAAGAACGGTTAAAAAATATGAAGAAAGTGGTGATATTGTCACTTGTTTGAAAACAATTTCTAATCTCCAAAAACTTTGAAGAGTTACTATAAAGTCCAGGAGCTTAAACGTTGACTTATGAGAGTAAAAAAATGTAAATAATATAAATAAAGTAAATATTAGTGACGGAGCTTAATGTGAGCCCAATAATGTAAATATTAGTGACGGAGCTTAATTTGAGCTCAAAGTAACTGACGAAGCCAATAGCTGATTTTAAACACGCCTATATGCAATAGATATTGCATGTAGCCAGTCCAAAGCCTGTGAAAAGTGTGATGGGAATCAGTAAAATTCACTTGACTGTTCAAGGCAGACCAGGCCTGCGAAACCCAAGCTTTAAATATTAACGAGAGGTGGTGGTGGTGGCGATTGTCACTAGTGGCGATTTACAGGACACCCTCCTATCGCATGCCAGTATTTTCGTTTCTTCGTAACGCCCTGTGATTTTAATGCTATCCATTAGCTTCATTCTTCTACGCCCTCTTCTTTTTTCTCTTTCTATGACACCCTCCATGACAGTTGTAAGCAAGCAGTCTCTTCTTAAACAATGACCTAACCAATTCCTTTCCTATTTTCTATTACCTTCAGGATTCTTCTCTCTTCCCCTATTCTTCTTAAAACGTCATCATTCCTTACTTTATCAACCCACCTTACTTTTTCCATTGCTCTGTATCATATAAACACCTGTTGATTTCCAATCTATCTGTCAATGTATTCGTTACAACATTAAGCCTTTTACGGCCGGACTTATCTTCAGTAAAATTATTTTCTGAGCTGTTGGGCCGTGCCGGGGTCCTCTATTTGTATATCCAATCGTTTCGACTGCAGCTGCGGTAGTCACCCTTAGTGGTCTTCTGTTCCGCTCCTCTAGTCGTGCCGTCATTTAGTCGTTAGAGGTCGGCCTAAGAGCTCGGAATAATAATTTTACTGAAAATGTATTCCTTATTTACCAGCTGTCCGATATTTATGTTCCGTTTTGAAAAACGGACAAAATCATGAACTCTTTGTTGGAAAATGGTCTAGCGACAGTGAAAATTCACGGCGAACTGGTAAATGTGATGGATGAGTCTACGCCTTCAAACACAACGGTTTGTAAGTAGGTACTCCAGTTTAAACATGGTCGTACCAGCAATAAAGACGATCCATTCCTGGACGAGCAAAAGGTGCCACAACTCAAAATACGGAACCCAACAACTTTCACAAAGTTTTTTCACGCCAAGTTCTTGACTTAAAATATGACTGACACGCACGGTCGAACGAGACGCCTTTGACCTCAACAATGTCATCCATTCTCAATCGTCAGTCTTCCACCACCGTGAAAATGATGTCTGGAGTTGTTGCAGTTTTTGGGCGTCCACTGCGGGGATCAATTTCAATGCTCGTACGACCATGTTTATACTGGACTTCGCAATTATAAAACATAATTTTTGAAAGCGCAGCATCTGCCAACACACTTGTGTTGTAACCATTTCGTTGTGAATTAACATTGGCGTTAGACCATTTTTTAACAAAGAACTGAATCACAGCACAACATTTGACTTTGTCCATTTTCAAAACGCGCTTGACTGGGGGCGTATCTAGAATTCGGCATTGAGGGAGGAGCGTCCGGGGTCCAGTAAAGTCGGCTCCACACACACAAAGAAAAAAGTTAAAACTAATAAACATTACTATCTTTAAAGTGGCCGAAAAACGTGTGATAACATCCTGAAATCAATCCCATTAAAGTAAACGGTAATAACACAATAAAATACGCGTTACTGAAACATTACTGAGAACATACTGACTGATTGGAATTACGTACATTTCATATTTCAAACGTATATACAAATGCAATCAACCTGCTTGTATATTTTAAAAAGAGTTACTAGCTGAAAAAAATAAAAGAACCTAAAAATTAAGACATATCAAAATTTGCTAACCTTTTTCGACCCTCTGTGGGGGGGGGGGGTCCGGTCCCGTTCGTCCCCATCCGGAAATACGCCCCTACGCGTGACAAGTATAAATTTCGAACAACCGATAAACATCGAATAAGTCGAAATACAGATCTGTAAATTAGCAGGAGTTTAACAAAAATCTGAATCTTAAGACGTACGAAAAATTTTAGTTCTTCCGTATCCTGTAGATGTCTCTCTGCCTATTTCATATTTTAAACGTATGCACAAATGGTGTGCATTGAAACTGTTTGTATACTAAAAAAAAAGAGTAACTAGCTCACAAAATAATGAAAAGATCCTAAAAATTATGAGGCTAACAAAATTCGCCAACGTTTTCGACCCTCTGGGGTTGGGGTCCGGTCCCGTTCCCTCCCACCCAGTAAATACGCCCCTGCGCTTGGATAGGTAAATTTTGAACAACTGATAAAAAATGAGTAAATCTAAAGACAGGCAGGCGTAATTGATTTTATAAATTAACAGGCGTTTACAAGAAATCTGAATCTTACGACGTACGAACAATTTTAGACCTTCCGTTCCCTATAGACGTTTCCCTGCGAACTTTTCAACTGACCGTCGTACAGTAAAAAAGAAAATTCTCGAAGAATCAGGTATCGGCGAAATACGTGAAGAGGAGAGAAGAGAAAACGCCACACGTGGACAGCGCTAAGTAGGCCATGAAGCCAGTCGGACCGGTGCGGTGACGCGTACACACGCGGCTTATAAGGTTGTACAGGATACGCGTGCTACCGCGTAACTTCTCCTAATGCGTAGCTAGTGACATCCCAGCACACGTAATATGCAATTTACGCATCATAAACGTACTCACTCTGTACGTCTGACCTACTGGTGTATGTTCCCTGTTTCACACACCCTAATCTTCGTAAAACGAGTGCAACCGTGTTCACTAAATGTGAGATGCCAACGGTGGCGGATTATCCGTAACGCTAGAGTATGCTGCAGCACCGGGCACCAGGACCTCAGCTGTCAGAGGGGGCAGATAAAAACGATAGGGAGTTAAAAACGATAAAGGGGATTGTAAGGAATAATAACTATAACACCAACATAGTGGATAAAGTTATGAAAAGTATTAACATACAAAAAGCTAAAATAGAACCAGAACAAAAGAATTATGCAGGGTCATTGACATACATAGGATCACATACTAGAAAAATTATAAAATGTTTTAATAAATACGGAGTAGATATAGCTATTAAAAAATGTGAAACGGTATTTGATAAGACAAGGAATAAAAATATAGAAAAAATCCCAGTATTACAGAGAAGCGGAATTTATAAATTAAAATGTAAAGACTGCAACAAAGTGTACCTAGGTGAGACAGGACGGAAATTCGTATGCAGGTAGTCTGACCACAAACGTGGAGAAGGTAACAAAACAACGAATTCGTTATATGCAAGACATTTCATATAAGTTTGTTAATCCTTTGGAAGACTATGAAATTGTAAAAGTAATAAATAACACAGTTGAAAGGAAGCTTAGGGAGGAGTTAGAAATATTGAAAGAAAGAGAAAAAGGGTTCGACAATTTAATGAATACTAAAACTAAATTTGATAATGAAGAAATATTTTATAATATAATTAAAAAGTAAAAGATAGAGGACGGCTAGATAAGATTAAGAATTAAATTGCATAGGACTAATTGGATGTTTTTAAAATAAGGGTAAGTGACCGCGCCCACAAGTGTGAATGATAAAGGCGGTGCAACGTTAGGTTTAAAAGGAATGCACGCACGCACACACGCACACGCACACATAAACACAAGGAATGTGCTAGAAAAATATGTAACTGTCCAGACGGGGGTGACAGGGCTCAGAGGTTGGGAAGGGACATTTGAATTATAGTTTGTTGTGTGTTGACAGGGTGGGTGGGGGTGTGAAGGGTTTGGTATTACGTCTGCTTGTTAATTCCGATCTGACGATGAGCTGAAAAGCTTGAAAGCGCTAATCGGAATAATTTTTCTATAGTAGTGTGCAACAGTGATAATTCTGTTTGTGATTTTAACCACTAACACAACTTTCTTCATTAAACTCAAAACCTAACTACGGTAAAAAAAAAAAACTATTCATAACAATATAAGTCATACAAACATTATCCACAACATATAAGAATAGAAATATAAGACTAAATAGTCTTTAGTCTATAAAACTTTAGTCTTATATTTCTATTCTTAGATGTTGTGGCTAATGTTTATATAACTTATATTGTTATGAACAGTTTTTTCTTAATCGTAGTTATGTATATATTGTTAACATTTTTTTTGTAATGTTTTATTGTAAGTGGTTTTACGATGTTGTTTAGCTTCTGAGGATGATCCCCGATATGTCAGGGATCGAAACGCCAAGCGCCAGCGACAAAGCAATTACGATGTAAGCAGTCCGAACTGAGGATTTACCCTTTTGCTGTCAGTTGAAAAGAAACTGTTTTGCGTTTCTTCGTTCAGCATTTTCACCAGTAGGAAAAATTCACCATTAGGGCAATTTCCTGCTGCAAAGCTATTAAATGGAATTCTGACTTCCAACTCTCAGCCACGTTGTTAGTTCTGTGTCGCTGTCCGTGAGCGTTGCACAGCTTAACAGAACGCTACGGTTTCCGTCTGCTGCTGAACCAAGTGTTCCATGAAAACAATTAATTTCTCATTTTCGTACATAACCGATACAGGAGCCCTATTGGCAGACATCGCAACCGAGGGGGCGACCCGACTGATGTCCTACAACGCAGGGGCGTATTTACGGGGGCGGACGAACGTGACTGGACCCCGCCCAGAGGGTCGGAAATTTGACGAATTCTGTTAATCTCTTAATTTTTAGGCTGTTTTATTTATTTTATTTTTTTTTTTTTTTCAGCTGCATACGCTAATATAGTGGTAGCCGTTTTCTAAATATACAAACAGGTTTATTACACAGCATTAGAGTGTACGTTTGAAATGTGAAATATAGGAAAATCAATTCAGTCAATAAGTATCTTTAAACGGTTGTTTCAGTAACGCGTATTTTTATTGTTATTGCCGTTTACTTTAATGGGGCTAATTTGAGGATGTTGTCACGCGTTTTTCAACCACTTTAAAGATAGTAATGTTGATTAGTCTTAACTTGTTTTTTCGTTTATATGAAGCCGACTCGACCTTGGACCCCCCCAAAGCTAAATTCTAGATACGCCACAGAGTAACGTACTGCAACCACCGCGATGGTTACGAAAATATCCACTTGTTCCGTTCGACTGCTTGGGTGCGTGTGCGCGCGCAAGAGAGAGAGAGAGAGAGAGAGAGAGAGAGAGAGAGAGAGAGAGAGAGAGAGAGAGAGAGAGAGAGAGAGAGAGAGAGAGAGAGTTAGGTTTATTAGTGTTCGTTTCCGTATGTGTTCTGCGTCTAGAAAGTGAAGAGAAGTCAAACGCACAGCTGTGTGGAACAAATACGGGGGAACGAAACAAACAAAAGACGGATTAAAATAAAAGACTGGTAGAAACGTAAAAGAGAAAAATAAATACAGTTGACCGACTCGGATGTGACTTTTGTTATCGCAAGAAGCAACTGTTCCCGACCAACGACAGCAGTCATTCAAAAATAAATATTCTATATTTATACTTCTTTTACTGTAAGTGTATATACAAATACACCGTGAAACGTCGCCTTTTACGGTAACCACAGAATATAAATAACTTATAAAAAAGACAATAAGTATCTTATTACGCTTTTATTACATCCATGCTGACAAACTGTGAGTCTGTTCCAAAGTTTCTCGCAGTTAAATCACAATTTTCAGAAAAATAATTAATTATTCTGCAAGCACAGAAACGTTTTGTCTAACGCAGGTTTCGGTCACACTATATCCTTATCATCAAAGACAGAATGTCGATGAAAAATAGATGTGTACCCCGATTCTGTAACGTTTGTTTACGGATATATACGGTGATAATGACAATTTTTTCCACTTCAACTTGCTAGAATCATTAGCAATAATATTAAAAATTATTTGTTTGTCTTGTTTTGAATTTGCTTTTTAATTAGCTTTAACGGTATTTTGTGTGTATGTGTGTGCGTGTGTGCATGCGCGCGTGCGTGCGTAGGTTTTCCCATATAATAATCTACGATGTCCTTTTTGTAGATTTTAAATTAATCTGACTGACTACATTTTAAATGTTTCCAAACCGATATATACCAATAATATTTAGTGAGTATGTGGCCAAATAAGAGTTAAAACATCCCTCAGTTTCTCCGGTGACTGACTATTGTAACGAGCAGAAAATTTTAAAATTTTTAAATTTCACCTCGGCAGAGTACGTTCACACGATGCAAGTGTCAACGACTTATGGTGGAGCAATAAATAAGGAGTAATGAGAAGGTGTCAGTGAAGTGTTGCTGACTTGACAATAGAAACGCATTAAGCTCAATCCAACTATAGAATTTGGTGGCGTAAGATGACAGGGAAAGTTTCGTCCAGAATTATTGCTCTCCGCAGCTGTAACAAAGTAAGAAGGACATTCACACCCGTACCAAGAATTGTAGCAGATGTGGCCGTGTTACGTCAGTAGACGATAAGCGACAAAAACAAGTGATGCTCCATACTACAATGAAACGGATACGCTGCACCTTAAGTAACAATACTGGAAGATAGGCTGACAAAAACTAAAGTCATGTTACACAGCTGGAGGTATCGTCTAATTGACAGACAAGAATTTACGAAGGGAAAGTTGGGGTGACTTCAACGACCAGCAGATGTTCGAAATTAGTAATAGCCAGAAAAAAGGGGTAAGAGCATAGAACAATACGCCAGGAAGACTGTAAGTACAGATAATGGGAATCTATAGAAACGCAGAGTTTACTCAGACAATAGGCTGATAGACAAGATGTTTATAGCCGTAGTTTCTTCGAAGCGGGTCAACGATCGTCAAGCCAGAGAGCAGGGAGACCTAAGGACCTATCAGAGACCTTCAGCCAGCGAGAAATTTGATGGTGAGGGATGTTTCCATAGCAACTGAGACGAAGAACCTATCGGAAGAACTATGACGTAGGATTTTGACAGAGTGGGACAGTATTTTCCGAGAAAATCAAAAACTGACCAATCTCGAAAAGAAGTGAGCGTGAAGCGCGCCAGAGACAAAATTTTGAGTAGGGACGAATTAATAAAACTAGCTGTCCAGGAAGACGGAGGGTCAGTCATACTCAATTTTTTAGTCAGTCATACTCAAATTTTAGACAGTGATATTCAATTTTCAGACAGACCGTCAACACTCAAATTTTGAATAGTTATACTAACGTTTTACAGTTAGAATTTTCAGACAGTTTACATTTCAATTATCAAGTAGTTTAACTTCAAGTGCGAGAGACGGTATATCATAAACTTTCCATTGTTTACTCAAATCATTCGGAAGTTAGATAAATAACAAGGAACTTAAAACTTAATAATACATTCATATCGCGGTAGTGAACTTTACCGGAGTGCGCAGTAACGGACTTAGTGAAATTTACACCAAGTGAACAATCAGACCGTTACACTAACAGACAGCAACACTTAACGATATACAAATTATTGGAACTTAATATTGTGTATCAACAACATAATGAACACAAATATTAAACAAACTAATCAATTATAGGATCGTTTGTGGAAGCAGCGACAAATGAAACTAGACATGTATATTGACTTTAAAACGAACACACAGCAAACACAGTAAGATAGAACATTGATAGAACACTGAACTTCAATTACCCACACATATACGAACACCTACGCGAGCGGTCGGAAGAATAAAGTGATAAGTGGCAGTGATAAAACAACTTACGACGGAATGTATCCACGAGCCATCTCCATCACCAGAACGAGACTTCGTCAACAACAAATGGATATTCACTAACCAAGTAACCACTATTATAATTACTTCTAATTAGTAACTTCTACTGACCTGGTTTCTTTCAAAGAATTCACACCTGAGAAATTTATTAAGAAAAGTAATGAGTAAATCTAATAAAGTATTTAATGAACGTATAAACAAAAGCTTATTTGGGATTTAATGAACGCATTAAATAAGTAGAATATTGAATTGTAACATCATTTGATTTATATATGTATGTATGTTTTCTTTGTTTCAGCATATATTAAGATATATCTTTGTTTATTATGAAATATGTATGTATTTCAGGTACAGCGACGTAACCTATGTACTATAATAATATGTCATAAATGATAATTAAACTTGTATTTTAGTTAATCAGAAACATGCGTTCATTATTACCAATGCAACCCAAATATTAACCTAAAGTTTGAAAGAATGCAAATAGATTTTAAGAGTTTCTTATGTTCAATTAAATAAATGATATCACGTATGTGTTGATAAGCATAGATAGTTAGAATCATCAATAAGATTAAATTATACACATACATGTCAGAGATTGATAAATATACATATATAATAAATAACCCATTCATTAATAGATTTATAATTTAATTGAAAGTTATAAAATGGCGCCCATTCGCACGGCATGATACGTATTAACACAGATTGTTAACACGTACGGCTTAGGTAAAGAACAGGCAGTAGAAGTGGTAGAAAAAGTAGTGTCATAGAAGTAGAAGTAAGATAAGTGTTATTAGTGTAAGTCAGTTTGAATGATTACACGCAGTAGGGCTAAAATGGCGAGCAATTCAGACAGTGTAGAATATGACATTAATAACCAATTAGGTGCAGTAATTACCGAGGACAATACTACACCTAGTGAACCAAGTAGTGTGGTAGAGAGTCCAGAAGATAGGGCGCGAGGACAGACATCAAAACTAGAAGATGGAACTATACAAATGTTAATGGAGTTCATGCGTCAACAAGAAAATAAACAAGAAGAACGAGACAAGAAACAAGAAGAACGAGACGAGAAACAAGAAGAACGAAGCAAAAACTAGAAGAAAATATTAAATTAATTAGAGAAGAAAGTCTTCAATTAATTAGTGAAAAGTTAGAAAAACAAAATGAAAAACTCGACCAGCATAAGGAAGAGATGAAACGACAGTCAGAGGAGCAGCTGACGCAGATAAGGTCCGAGATACGTGACTGCCAGCAGACCTGGGAAAGAAAGGTCGATGAATTACAGAAAAGGCAAGATGAGATCGTGAGGGACTTGAGAGAAGAAACCGACAAGAAGTACGTAGAAATACAAGAAAAACAAGATAATGATCGTCAAGAATGGATGGCGGCGGTACACTCTACCCAGACGACCGTTAAAAAGATTAATCACAAGTTCGATGTTCACGTTAAGGATTACAATAAGAAGCACGAAGAACTCAAGGCCGAGATGCACAATACCACACTGCAGAGACAACAGGAGCAAGAAGGAACAAATAGTAATATTATACAAAAATTAGAAGACGTAGACGGTAGACAACGTTCAACAGAACAGAAGTTGGACGAGACTACGAAAGAAAAGACAACTAGGATCGAAGAATTAAAAGGACATTTAAATAAGGTAAGAGAAAACCAAGAAAGGTTACAGCGACAACTGATGGAAGGTGATTGTGGAATATTAAATCGATTTAACGGACCTAACCACAATGATCTCAAATATAATGGCACAGACAGATTCCCTATGGAATTCCTCAAAGAATTGTCCGAAGTTCAAGAGTTATATTATCCCGCTGACAATATCAAGTGGATTGGCAAACATCTGGAGTTAGACGCAGGAATTTGGTGGCGAGTGATACGTGACCAGATATCAAACTTCGCAGAATTCAAGGAAGCGTTCTCTCTAAAATATTGGGGCCAGGAACGACAGGACAGTATCCGGGACCATTTGGAGTTTGGCAGATTTGATTGGCGCGGACCAGTTACTGCTATTCAATATATTGAACGGATTTTATTGGAAAGTAAGCAGTTAACACCTACTTTGTCTGATTATCAGTTAATACGTAAGATATCTCGTCACTTTGGGCGGGACATCCAGCTTGCGGTGGTCACAAGAGGAATTGTGACGATACCAAACTTCGAATCTCTGATCATCGAGTATTCACAGATTCAACTAAGAATTAATAGAGAAGCGAACTATGCAGCGGCAAACGAGGGCAGAAATGCGTATAAGGAAGGTGAAAGTAGCCTGAACAAAGGAGGCGGTATACAGAAGAAAACATGGGGTGACAGACCCGCCATAAATAACCAGCCCCGTAACGCAGACCGGCGCGCTGTCAACACAATAGAGTTTACAAACACGACAGCTGGTGCATCGGGCACTCAACCTAAAAGAAATCGTCAACAAGAAGAGGAAAAAAAAAATCCCTCCACCCATTAACAAAGATAGCCGTCAAAACAAATGACTACCAGACGAATATTATCCTACCGGACTTACGAAGCGATTTATTGTGTAATGATGATGAAGAAATTTCTCAACGATAATCAGGTGTCCAGAGATAAATATCAAGTTCAATAATAATGTTAGTGTACAAGCGTTAATCGATACTGGATCTGTAATAGCTGGGTTATCTGAGTCGTGGTTTCACCAAAACAAACATGACATTACACCTTATGAAATATTACCGATGTCTAACACATTAATAGTTAGCGCAGTTGGTAATAAATCAAAGCTAATCAGAAAACAAATATTATGTGATATCTATATTGAAGAAATTAAATATGAATGTGTTTTCCTAATAATACCAGATTTGATAAAACCATGCATATTAGGAACCAATTTTCTTCAAGAAACAGGGTGTCTCATTGACATGGGAAGAAGAATCGTCGAGATAAGAAGAGAAGATAACGAAGCGACATACACGGTGCCTATGATGCATATAGAAGTGGTGGGCGTAGAAGAAGAAGAAGAGATCATCAGAAACATTAACAAGAAGATAGAAAGTATAGAATGCGGAGATAGAGGAACGTTGGAAAGATTAAGGGAGATTCTAATAAGGAATTGTAGTTTATTCAGAGAATGCCCCGGAAGAATCGATGGGTATGTCCACGAGTTTCGAGTCACCGACCAGACACCGTACTTCCAGAGAGGATGGCCTGTCCCATTAGCCTATAAAGGGAAGGTAGATGAGGAGATTCGGAAAATGTTACGGTATGGGGTCATTGAGAGATGCAACAGCGCATATATCAACCCACTGGTTACGGTAATTAAGAAGGACGGTAGCGTACGATTGTGTTTGGATGCGAGGAAGGTGAACAGTGTGACTATCCCGGACTACGAGGGTGCCCCTCCAATAAACGACATTTTGGCGAGATGTGGAGAGATGAAGTACTTATCTACCGTAGATCTAACTAGCAGTTTCTGGCAAGTACCACTGAAGTCGGATGCCGGAACTTCACCGCTTTTATGTACGACGGCAAGTGTTATCGTTTTACAGTTACACCATTCGGTCTGAGTACCAGTTCTGCTGCACTGACCAGGGGATTGGACACAGTACTGGACGAAGAAGTAAAAGAGAATACCATTATTTATGTCGACGATTGCCTGTGTTATTCAGAAGATTTAGAAACGCACTTGTTACATTTAGACTTATTATTATCTAATTTAAGAAGGGCAAATTTAACCATCAATTTGGAGAAGTCGCAGTTCTTCAGACAAGAAATCGCGTACCTCGGTTATCAACTAACAACGCAATGAATACGAGCAACGGACGAGAAGATAGATGCCATTATGAAGTTCCCTGCACCTCGGAACCAAAAACAATTAAAAGGTTTCCTGGGGTTGACAAGTTTCTATAATCGTTTTACAGACAAATACGCGGAAACTACTAAACCATTACTGGAGTTGTTACGAAAAGGACAGAAATTCACCTGGACACAGGAATTAAATGAATGCTTTCAGCAGGTTAAAAGGTTATTCGTAGAAACGGTCATCTTAAAGTTTCCCCGAATAAACCAAAGATATTATATGCAATGTGACGCCAGCAACTTTGCATATGGCGGACAACTATATCAATTGGATGAAGAAGGAAGAATTGGAGTAATAGCTTTTACCAGCAGGACATTCAAGGGTGCGGAAATAAATTATTACACTACGGAGAAGGAGCTTTTGTGTATTGTAAGATGTCTTGAGCGGTTCCGTATATACATACTAGGACAACCGTTAACCATCATTACTGATAATAAAGCACTGACTTTTATGAATAAATGTCATTTAAATAACTCGCGTATTACACGCTGGATCTTAAGTATTCAGGAGTACAAATTTGACATTGTCCATTGTAGAGGTAAGGACAATATTATTGCCGATCTTCTGAGCAGAAATCCAGAAGATGCCACACCAGAAGTAATTAGTGACAATATTTCCGAATATTTAATTAACCACCTGACAATCAAAATGGATAAGAAGGTAAGCAAGATCCTAATGGATATTGGAAGGCACCAAATTCAAGACCATAAGCTTAAGTATATTAGTGATAAGATTAGGGAAAATTGTATAGATAAGAAATTAAATAAATTTTATAGATTCGTCGATGAGAAATTGTACAGATTACGCAAAGGAGAGTGGAAACTATACGTACCGAACAGTGTGTCTGGCGAAATAATTGCTGAAATACACCGTATGTATGGGCATCCCGGTGCGAAGAGATGTATCAAATTATTACAGGAGTACTTTACCATGGACGGGATGTTAAAGAGGGTGAAAATTTATGTACGGACTTGCGACACTTGTCAGAAAAAAAAGGATTCCGGCAACAGAAAATCGTTCGGAGGAACAAAAGCCATAATACCGTTACGCAAGGGTGACCTTGTGAGCGCGGACTATTACGGACCGTTACCTGCTTCGTCTGGCGGGGCAAGGTATCTATTTATTATGGTTGACAACTTTACCAAATACGTACGACTTTTCACACTTCGAAGGGCAACGACCGTCGCTACACTGAGGAGAGTACACCAATATCGTGAAGAACTAGGGTCTCCTAGAGTGATTATCACAGACAACGGAACGCAATTTTCATCTAAAAAATGGTTAGATGGATTAACTGAACTAAATATCCAACCACGATTTACCGCAATAAGGAACCCTTGTGCGAATCTGGCTGAAAGAATCAACAGACAGCTTGGGAACTTATTTAGGATCTTTGTTGGTGATCAACATACAAAGTGGTCGCGTTACGTACCAAACGTCGAGAGTTGTATTAACGAAACGTACCACGAGACGATAGAAGTAACACCGTACGAAGCTCAGCTCGGAAGAAGACCTCCCAGAGCGTGGGAAAAATACATCAACAAGGATATGCTCCTAGTTAAAGGGGTAGATCATAACCAAATATTTATCAAAATGAAGGAGAAGAGAGAAAAACAAGCAAAATTATGTAATGAGACTAAAACCATTACAAGATTCAACATTGGTGAGAAAGTGTTAATCAGAACATATCATCAATCGGACGCGGTCCAGAAAAGAATTGAAAAATTTTGCGAACTGTACTGCGGACCATATAAAGTGCATCAAATTCTCGGAGAAGCTACTTATCTACTCGTTGATTGCGATGATGACAAGAAACTCCGTGGAAAATTTAATGCCAGACAATTGAAAAAATACTATGAACCAGAGAATTGAAGATGATGGAAGAGGAAGAAATTGAAGAAGATGTCGTAAGAAGCTAGCCGATGCTGATGAATCAACTGCGTTAGGGTAATTGACGCGGTGATATCATTCAAGCTGGCTTATCCAAGAAAGTTATGTACTTTAATTGTTGAAACATAACATAAAAATGTATTTAGTCAATTAAGCACTAATTAAATGTTGGATAATAAGATAAATTAACATTTAGGGTGACATTTTATAAAAATATTGCAGTGAATGCAAAGGACATTTAATTGCTATTATTTGATTTATATGGTAATAAGTTAAAAGGACAAAGTGAGAAAAATGGACACTTAAAATCAGATAAGTGATAATATTCAACGAACTAGATAGTGAATGAACTTTATTAATGTGAATGTATGTAATTAGTAGGTTAGGATTATCAACGATGTTATCATGAAGTAGGTAAATCATTAAAACTAAACGTAATACGTGTATGTAAATTATTAAGATAATTACAATTAACATAGCGATTGTGTCAATTACAAGATGTTTATAGCCGTAGTTTCTTCGAAGCGGGTCAACGATCGTCAAGCCAGAGAGCAGGGAGACCTAAGGACCTATCAGAGACCTTCAGCCAGCGAGAAATTTGATGGTGAGGGATGTTTCCATAGCAACTGAGACGAAGAACCTATCGGAAGAACTATGACGTAGGATTTTGACAGAGTGGGACAGTATTTTCCGAGAAAATCAAAAACTGACCAATCTCGAAAAGAAGTGGGCGTGAAGCGCGCCAGAGACAAAATTTTGAGTAGGGACGAATTAATAAAACTAGCTGTCCAGGAAGACGGAGGGTCAGTCATACTCGATTTTTTAGTCAGTCATACTCAAATTTTAGACAGTGATATTCAATTTTCAGACAGACAGTCAACACTCAAATTTTGAATAGTTATACTAACGTTTTACAGTTAGAATTTTCAGACAGTTTACATTTCAATTATCAAGTAGTTTAACTTCAAGTGCGAGAGACGGTATATCATAAACTTTCCATTGTTTACTCAAATCATTCGGAAGTTAGATAAATAACAAGGAACTTAAAACTTAATAATACATTCATATCGCGGTAGTGAACTTTACCGGAGTGCGCAGTAACGGACTTAGTGAAATTTACACCAAGTGAACAATCAGACCGTTACACTAACAGACAGCAACACTTAACGATATACAAATTATTGGAACTTAATATTGTGTATCAACAACATAATGAACACAAACATTAAACAAACTAATCAATTATAGGATCGTTTGTGGAAGCAGCGACAAATGAAACTAGACATGTATATTGACTTTAAAACGAACACACAGCAAACACAGTAAGATAGAACATTGATAGAACACTGAACTTCAATTACCCACACATATACGAACACCTACGCGAGCGGTCGGAAGAATAAAGTGATAAGTGGCAGTGATAAAACAACTTACGACGGAATGTATCCACGAGCCATCTCCATCACCAGAACGAGACTTCGTCAACAACAAATGGATATTCACTAACCAAGTAACCACTATTATAATTACTTCTAATTAGTAACTTCTACTGACCTGGTTTCTTTCAAAGAATTCACACCTGAGAAATTTATTAAGAAAAGAAATGAGTAAATCTAATAAAGTATTTAATGAACGTATAAACAAAAGCTTATTTGGGATTTAATGAACGCATTAAATAAGTAGAATATTGAATTGTAACATCATTTGATTTATATATGTATGTATGTTTTCTTTGTTTCAGCATATATTAAGATATATCTTTGTTTATTATGAAATATGTATGTATTTCAGGTACAGCGACGTAACCTATGTACTATAATAATATGTCATAAATGATAATTAAACTTGTATTTTAGTTAATCAGAAACATGCGTTCATTATTACCAATGCAACCCAAATATTAACCTAAAGTTTGAAAGAATGCAAATAGATTTTAAGAGTTTCTTATGTTCAATTAAATAAATGATATCACGTATGTGTTGATAAGCATAGATAGTTAGAATCATCAATAAGATTAAATTATACACATACATGTCAGAGATTGATAAATATACATATATAATAAATAACCCATTCATTAATAGATTTATAATTTAATTGAAACTATCGTGTAGTTTCTCTCGTCAAACTGACGTGTTGCAGTCGGCGTATTCTAATCTCTATGTTACATTTCCACTGCGAATGTTAAATTCAGATTTAGGTTTTGATTTATCAAAACTACGTTGTCTCAGATATTTTTAGGTTTGTATAGTTATGTTCACCGTTATGCTTAACGGTTTAATAAGGTTTGTAATGTATGCCCGTATCACGTAAAAACATAGCACCCGCGCCCGCACGCATATATTGAAATGTGACATGCATTCCACTATATGCGTACGAAAAGAAAAGAGCCCTTATTTATTTTTGGAAAATATCCAGAACGAAGATGCGGGCATATACTAAGAGCGTATTGTCATTGCGTAGTCAGCCTTAATGTAGGATTAAGACATTTAAACTGAAGATTATAGTGAATTTGCGAAAAAGTGTGTACGTGTAGTGCACAACACTTGATGAATACCCCCCCCCCCCTGGAAAGGTATTTAAAATTATAAGGAAATGTCACTGTAATAAGCGTTTTATTACAAATAAACTAAAGCTAAAAATAGAATAGTTTGCAAGTAAATTCTCATTTGAAATTAAACAAACAAATTAATACAAAATTGAATTAAATTAATACGTGCAAGACAATATTTCTAAGCATATGAACAAAATACCAACAAAGAGGATTGTAAAGAAGAAAAAAATGATAAATATAATGGTTTGATGAAATCCTAGTTGCTTTGGCTTATATTCGGCACAGTAACTCTTCCTCTGTGATGACGATAAAGAAAAGGCATCAATTATTTCTTCATCAGGAATCGACTCTAATAAATCTTTCTCTGAAGCTAGAACCATAAAGTTCGAAAGCCATGCGTCTCCCATTGCAGACCTGAGCCTGTTTTTCTTCTTTTAACATTATATTAAAGTGTTATGATTTCTTCCATTCTTCACTAACAATGCATTATAAACATTCAATTTTTTATTTCAACATAGTTATAATTTTTCATACTTTCTCAAAGTTTTTTGTCAACCCCCCTCAAAAATTTCAATGACGCCGTCTGCGTCACGACGTCCCCTTCTGTGGGCACCCCTGTTCCAGAAAAATCGCATTACGTCCATTGACTCTCTTCTTCTATATTCAGTCCGAAGGCTGGTGGGAGGCCATATTCTGATTTCACCATATTTCTCAGTTGACTGCTATATCCTTGAAATATTCTGTATTCCCTCCGGCCAGTTGATCCAAGTACTTGTTCCTTGGTCTTCTCCTTGCAATTGTTACATTTATTTCCCCACCAGTCACATAGCTATTATGTCTTCCCTAATTTCTGTAAAGTTCCAAATCAGTCTTCGAACAGTAAAATCGTAGCTGGACACTGCGAACGCGTCAAGCAGTCGTACGAAGTTGTATAAGACCGTCACAATTGTAAGAGATTATCTGCTGTCCGACGTGATCAAGAACAGAGGCAAGACACGTATGGACACTCGGCAGAAGGACAGGCGCGCACAAAGAACGGAAGATGGCGTGCGAGATATTCAAACGGCGAAATCCGTGACCAATCGACACCAGGGAAGTGCGAAAGAATAATTATTTTCATTAATACTATAGTTCAAACATTTTAAAGTAATAAAAACATCTTAAAGTGAATTTAGTTCGATATAAAGCCTATTAAAAAGCTTCTTACCACTATTAAAAGACTATACTTTTAATATAATTTATATTATAAATTTAAAGTTAGTAAAAATCATTTTATTACAACTTGTTTCAGAAGTAGATTTATAAAGAAGGTTAAGTCAGTAGTCAAGTAAATATGGTAAAAGCCTCAGACCCTTGCTATTTTCTTGACTCATCAGATACCAACTATATATAATTGGTTATAAAATACTGCAGCGAACATCCCAGAACATGGAAGAAAAACAGGAATGAACAGGCACGCTCCTATACTCACTTTGTTAAACAGTTGTATCACCTTCCGGACAGACAATTCAATCGCCGTTCCAGCTATTACAGTAACAGTTTCCTTTAAAAAGGGAAAGAGCAAGGCAGACAGTCAGTTATCGATTACAAGCGACTTAGGGTGCGGTTGTTTTGTTTAATATAGAGTATACGATACATCAAGCGTTTATTTGTTAATCACAGTGTGTAGTAAATTCGTTGACATGTAGTTGTTATTATTTGCTGTGAATAATGCAAAACAGATCTTTGTATCTGATTTGTTTAGTCTATATGCTCTGAGGGCTAAGGGAATGTGTCGCGTAATTTAGGACTACAGTGAAGAGAAGTCCCCTAGCCTCTCCATTCCGACTCCACTCTCACCTACACGAGGTGGGTCCTGTTACGCCGAGTACAGAAACCCACTCCAAGGTTGTGGTAACCAATCCCTTCGGCGGAGTGAGTTGATAAGCAGATGAGCGGTAGGGTCTTGCCAAGGCAGCTTGGAGGTAATCTTGGATCCTGGCTTGGGAGGATGCTGTGTATCGGCAGCAGGATGTGCACCCAGTGCGGAGGAGCCCCTAGTTGGTCAATGACTGCACACAAGGGCTGAGTTAGATAGAAGGGAACGCTCGTGAGTCTATGTGAATTCAACTCCCTCCCCCAGGGAAGAACAGCCCAAAATCAAAGTTCCTGACCCTCCAGGTTGGAGGTTGAAACTAGGGCTGATAACCTAGTCTTGTGAAAACTCTTCTGTTGCGAAAAAGTCAGTGAACCCGGACTGCACTCTTGGAAACGACCTGGACTACGAAAAAAGGATACGAATCGTAAATCAAAATATACTCTGTACGACTCTCAAAACAACGACAGACAAGGAAATCAGGGAGTCGACTTTATAACGCCCAAAAGATTAATGAGTCAGTGCAGGGCTTTTCATCGTTCTCTGAAAGAACTTGCACTCTAAAATAGAGAGAGTATATAGTCTTTATATATATATATATATTTTACAATATATATATATATATTTTACAATATATATATATATATATATATATATATATATATATATATATATAGTGCGACAATAAAAGCATAGGCTGTAAGGCGCATATATAATATAAAATAAATATTTAAGTTAATTTCAATAATATATAATAGACGAGCAGGTGTGAGATTGGAAGCTGGCTTTCAAGCAGGAACCAACAGGTAAACATCACGCGATTACCACTCCATGTGTGTATACAAGTAAATAGTGTGTGTGCGTGAAGCCTGTTTGATTTTGAAAGTTTGCAATCTCACCCCAAGTCAATGCTAAATTAAAAATATATTTAATATTAAGCAAACCGTAAATGTTAGCGAGAAGGTAAAAACTTCTAAAAATGTGTAAAAATCAGACACAACTGCAGTGCGAATTTTACGTAATTCGGACAATCAGTGCGAATCTAGTGCGATTTTTAAAGCATTATAATTACACTAGTGGTGCGAGCATCATGATAATTGCACATCACATAGGTCATTAAATTAGACAATATTTTATCGCCGTGAAATCTGCGTTAAACAGTGCGATTGGCGAAAAAGTGCAATTATGTGAAATGAGACGAGAGTGGGGCTATCATGCCATGGTTCAACTGTCGACAGGCTGATTTCTGAATCGACAGCTGCAGTTTTCTGGGTGGATATAAATATGAGCCCAGGAGAGACGAACTCTCTCTTCTAAATTACCTCAGTCGCGGCGGTACGCTATGCCCGTCCGAGACGCGAATTGTTTAACTACTTTGGACAAAGTTAGACGCTAGGTCTAACATCAATATGATTTTTCTTTAAGATTAACTTATAAAGTATTACGGCAAATGTTTTGATTTAAAGTATTAATGAAAACAATAATAAAAAAAATTACCGTAACAAAGAAATCGTCGGACGTCTACAAGCAGTCGACAACTAAGAACATCAACTCCTGACAGAGGACGAGAGAACAACTAGCAGAGGAACGAGACGCAGAGGACTACAGACGGTTCTATCATAACAGCTACAGAGCCAGAGCAACACGTCATCATAATCTACAGAAGCCAATGTACCATGAAGGACGAGAGACGAGAGGATGAGCAGTGAGGACAAGAGGACATCCAGGAGGATCGAACCGACGGAATCACTGGAGGACATGGGACAACTCTGCAGATTTAAGGTGACGAAAAACCAATAGATAATTATCAAAGAGAAAGACATTGAAAGACTTTAATAAAAAAGAAAAAAAAACATATTTGTAAGAGTAATAATAAGTATGTAGATAGAGATAAAACCAATGTAATTTATGTGTAATCAGAATATTCTTTAATTATTTTTCTTTAATGAATGAACAGTCAATGTAACGATAAGTTAAATCCTTGCTTGGAAAATGAACAAGTAGGCCTAATTAATTTATTTAACTTTTTCTTAGTAAAAGCACATAACGTAGAGTCATTGAAAATAATCAATTAATTGTGTTAAAATGATTATAAAGCCGTAAAAAGGTATAAAGAAAATACAAAATAAGAATGATTAATAATTTTTAAAAAAAGCACACATTTAGACTGAGTAGTCAAGAAATCATAGTATAATGAAGAAATGTTTTTGATTAAAATTTATAATATAATATCTAGAATATACGATATATGTTTGTGATGATAACACGGCAAGTAAAGAAACTTTGAAACAATAGATAATGGATATCGTATGGCAAATTAATCATTATTTTTATATTATTATTTTTTTATGTTTGTTTAAAGTAATAAATGAAACATATTACGATTCCTAAAAAGAGTTACTCTTATTATAATTACACCTGAACCCCAATTACACATACGCGTTATTTATATTGTTATAATTTTGTCACCTGTCAACGTGTGGCACAACATGCTTACATTTAATAACGTTGTATCGTAGTAAATGTCGCCCATGAACGTGGGACCCGACACGCCTACATTTAATAAATAAATGTATGCTCTATTGTTAAATGTGTGCATAGGATTTATGTATAATAATTGATGTGTATTAATGAATATTTTTATATGTGTTTAATTTTGTTGTGTATATTGTATTGTAATAACGCAACTGGCGCCCACCCCAACAAACAAGTGTAATTGTAATAATAAGTAGATAAGAATCAAGAAATAATAATAACGAAACAATAAATAAATAAAATTAATAAGTCGGTTCCATAAAAATAATATTCTTAAATAAATATTTTTTTTAATAATTCGACATGACGACTCCGGGAAACTTGGATATGGAGGCCTTCCAGACAATGATGCGTGCCTGGGTCGATGAATTAAGCATAAAAGAGACAGAAAATTTAAATAAACAGACAGAAAACTTAAATGCTAGAATAGACGAATTAAAAGAATTTAATAAGAACCAAACAGAAAGTTTAGAAAATAAATTAGAACAACAGACTGAAAATTTTAAACAGGACACCATAAAAATCACGGAGGGTAGAAGAATTAATAGGAAAAATTGTTGATACCAACTTACGTATTGACACGATCACAGAAAATGTCTGTGGAATAATTGATAAACAAACGGAGCTAATATGTGGAAGGATGGTATGGGAAGACATCATAATAGTTGAAAATACGTTCGTAATTAATAACGCTAATCATAAAGAAGTAATTAACATTAAGGAAGAGAAGAAAATAAAGGTTAATAAAACGAACCTTATTAATAGCGATATCCCAATTGTGAGACACACACACACTAGTAAAGCACATAATTATAAGGGTATACACTTAAGACACCACACTTACGGAGGTAAATATCACGGTAGGCCTAATGAGAAACGTAATAAATTATTTATACGAAATACTACGAAAACTTGTGATAAATATGATGTTAGGTATACACACGATAATTATAAAGCAAACGATAATTATAACTGTAATTATAATAACTATGGTGAGTATTATCATAAACGACGCACAAAAGAATGTTCCACTATGTATGTAAAACGCATACGAACTACTAAGGAATGCTTTCGGCAAGAGCAGCAACGCGGAGAGAACGAGAGAAAGAGGGGAAATTCTGTGTGGTCAACAGGTAACATTAAATCGTTACCCTATGAACAGGTGACTTCTACGATAAAAACAAACGTCGCAGTAATACAATGGAATGCGGACGTTGTTTACAGGAGGGTGAGAACAATGGTAAGCACGGCGACTATACGGCAAAGGAAACAATGTCCGGCAGCTGGTCAAACAATACAATGCATTGATAACTTAAACAAGGGAGGATGTAAATTGTATCACACTCAATGCCCGAAAATAAATACCGTAATTATTTTTAAATGAAAAATAATATTACTATTAATTATTAATAATAAGAAAAGGAGTTAAATTAATAAGAAATAATATGTGTAAAAAGATAAGAGAGTATAATTAAGAAATGTTATTTATTAAGGTTATGATTGCAAATAAAAAGAAATATTAGTGGAAAGAAATAAGGAATTAAATAATAAAGAATGTTATGCTAAATAAAAGTATGTTCAAAGAAAGGTTGGAAATGTATTATAAATGGCAAGGAATGTAAATGTTAATATTAGTGTAAGGAATGATTGTAAAGGAATGTTATTATCAATGTTGTTATTAATATGAAGAAGGATTAGAGAGGAGAAATAAATGTATAATTATGAGGACGGCTGATCATGCAAAAACTTCAAACTTCATGGAAATACAAGGACACAGAAGAAAGCGAGAGTGAAAAGTCAAAGGGCAGAGACTACTTAGGATTAAGGACTTCGAGAAAAATATCGTTGTTTTCTAAGGCAGTTCATCTGTAACCGATCATGTGACACAGTACAAAGCTGAAAGAGTATTCTGTTACGGAAGTGTATTTCAAGTAAGAATGAAGAAAAAAATTATTAGCGATCAGAAAGGTAATATTAAAGAAATGTAATAAAAGGTAATGAAGGTTAATGTAGTATATAAGTAATGTAAGAAAGGTTAAGAAAGATAAAGAATGTTCATGTAAGAAATGGGTTAAGGAACGAAGGTAGGAATGTATAATTAAGATAATGTAAAATTTCAGATTGAAGAATGGCATAATATGTTAAGATGCAAAATGCTTATTAGTGCAAGAAAGCAAACTCGTGTAGGACGTTTTACACGTAAAAATAACTACGTCAGTGGAACCAGATGAAGTAGAACAATGAGAAGAAGCAGCTACGTTTATGGATTGTTAGCAACTCGTAGGGAGGGGAGATAGAAACTAGACTTGTTTTACCCTCCAACTAAGGGAATTTGAACAATTAATAATCATTATCATGGATAGTAGTGTATAAATACAAATAATAAAAAAAAAAATATATAAGTAATATGAAATATAAAAATATAAATGTCTAATGATAGAAAAAAATATTTTAATAAATAAATTTATTAAAAATTTTTTTTTACCAAGTAGAGGAATAATGCGACAATACAAGCATAGGCTGTAAGGCGCATATATAATATAAAATAAATATTTAAGTTAATTTCAATAATATATAATAGACGAGCAGGTGTGAGATTGGAAGCTGGCTTTCAAGCAGGAACCAACAGGTAAACATCACGCGATTACCACTCCATGTGTGTATACAAGTAAATAGTGTGTGTGCGTGAAGCCTGTTTGATCCTGAAAGCCGGTTTGCAATCTCACCCCAAGTCAATGCTAAATTAAAAATATATTTAATATTAAGCAAACCGTAAATGTTAGCGAGAAGGCAAAAACTTCTAAAAATGTGTAAAAATCAGACACAAGTGCAGTGCGAATTTTACGCAATTCGGACAATCAGTGCGAATCTAGTGCGATTTTTAAAGCATTATAATTACGCTAGTGGTGCGAGCATCATGATAATTGCACATCACATAGGTCATTAAATTAGACAATATTTTATCGCCGTGAAATCTGCGTTAAACAGTGCGATTGGCGAAAAAGTGCAATTATGTGAAATGAGACGAGAGTGGGGCTATCATGCCATGGTTCAACTGTCGACAGGCTGATTCCTGAATCGACAGCTGCAGTTTTCTGGGTGGATATAAATATGAGCCCAGGAGAGACGAACTCTCTCTTCTAAATTACCTTAGTCGCGGCGGTACGCTATGCCCGTCCGAGACGCGAATTTTTTAACTACTTTGGACAAAGTTAGACGCTAGGTCTAACATCAATATGATTTTTCTTTAAGATTAACTTATAAAGTATTACGGCAAATGTTTTGATTTAAAGTATTAATGAAAACAATAATAAAAAAAATTACCGTAACAAAGAAATCGTCGGACGTCTACAAGCAGTCGACAACTAAGAACATCAACTCCTGACAGAGGACGAGAGAACAACTAGCAGAGGAACGAGACGGCAGAGGACTACAGACGGTTCTATCATAACAGCTACAGAGCCAGAGTAACACGTCATCATAATCTACAGCAGTCAATGTACCATGAAGGACGATAGATGAGAGGACGAGCAGCGAGGACAAGAGGACATCCAGGAGGATCGAACCGACGGAATCACTGGAGGACATGGGACAACTCTGCAGAATTTAAGGTGACGAAAAACCAATAGATAATTATCAAAGAGAAAAACATTGAAAGACTTTAATAAAAAAGAAAAAAAAACATATTTGTAAGAGTAATAATAAGTATGTAGATAGAGATAAAACCAATGTAATTTATGTGTAATCAAAATATTCTTTAATTATTTTTCTTTAATGAATGAACAGTCAAAGTAACGATAAGTTAAATCCTTGCTTGGAAAATGAACAAGTAGGCCTAATTAATTTATTTAACTTTTTCTTAGTAAAAGCACATAACGTAGAGTCATTGAAAATAATCAATTAATTGTGTTAAAATGATTATAAAGCCGTAAAAGTGTATAAAGAAAAATACAAAATAAGAATGATTAACAATTTTTAAAAAAAGCACACATTTAGACTGAGTAGTCAAGAAATCACAGTATAATGAAGAAAAGTTTTTAATTAAAATTTATAATATAATATCTATAATATAAGATATATGTTTGTGATGATAACACGGCAAGTAAAGAAACTTTGAAACCATAGATAATGGATATCGTATGGCAAATTAATCATTATTTTTATATTATTATTTTTTTATGTTTGTTTAAAGTAATAAATGAAATATATTACGATTCGTAAAAAGAGTTACTCTTACTATAATTACACCTAAACCCCAATTACACATACACGTTATTTATATTGTTATAATTTTGTCGCCCGTCAACGTGTGGCACGACACGCTTACATTTAATAACGTTGTATCATTGTAATATATTGCAACGTTACAAGTATTATAACAAATTATACACATATACATTACCATGTACTCAACGAAACTATGAAGTGTATTACACCGGCCAGGTCGCAGGATTTTTTTTTATTCTCGTTGCGTCAAGTATACGTAGTTCCACAATAATAAAAAAAATAATAATTTTCAAAGAGGAGTGAGATGTTGATGATATGAAATAATTAATTAAAAACGTTTCAAAATACTCATTCTATGATTTATTAATATTAATCGAAAATATGCAAATATTAAAATTTCGAATTATAAAAATAAAAAATATTCTTTTTTATAAGTTTACAAAAAAATACAATTTAACCTTCTATGCTGTTCACGACATATAAAAATAAACAACCATATAATGTTACTAGCGAAACAGACATGTTAAACAAATTATCTAAACACTTTTTATTTCAGTGTGTCTGACTTTTACTCCAATTTTAAATAATAATAGCAACTCATTTACAAACAAAAATAATATTAAATGTCAAGAATAAAATTAATTGTTGCTATAAACAAAATAAAAAATATAACATTTGCTTCCAACCTGTTATTTATTTCTACTGACACACCCAAATTTTAACATACAACAGAAGATTAGTATTTTTAAATTTTCTTGTTAAATTAAATTATTTTCTTCAACTACCATTTAAATTTATGTGCAGTGATTATATTTAAAACTTTAAGTCTTTACTGTTCATATATAATTTCTTTTTAAGAGTTCTTTTCACAAACAAAAAATATAATTGCATCACCAGCGTACTGCCGACGTTACCGTTGCGCGCGCGTGTGTGTTGTGTGTGTCCTGAATCCTGAGAATTCGATAATGATGCTGATGCTGTGTTCTCTGTCTCTACGGTTTGTTGGCTGAGATGGTCCAGAGTTCCTCCATAAGTCTTGGTGTGTGGTAAAGATGTCCGATCGGCAGACCAGCAGCGTGACGTTGTGTGAAGATATCTTGAGTATGAGACCGCCCCAAAATTGCTGGTGGTATTTATACACGACGGCGATCTGACAAGTCCAGGACTGTTTTCGACCTGTTAGATATTGTCACTTCGTGCAAAGCGTCCTTTTAATTACAAATCACTTTTTAGTTCATTTTCGCGCTTTCGTAAACATACTCGTAGCACGAGCGATATCATCGTTTGCGTAATTTTTTTCTGGTCACTCACATATAACACACTTATTAATTACCATTTAATTACACTAGTAATTAACATTAAATTACTTAGCGTCTTTATTATTGCACATATGTTTATTATTTTATATCACCATATTGAAATTATATTAAAAATTGCTTAATGTAATGGTGTCTTTATAATTGGAGTAAGTCTTTGTTCACAGGTTTGAAACGTATTAATTAGTTTATTTTTATCCGGTTAAAACCTGATTACAGACGTACGCATCAATTCGTACGCATCACCCCACCGTAGACTTTTGCCTGTCGTAGCTTGCGTTCACACACACAAACACACAAGCGCTGTATTCACTCGCGGGGTAGGTGTACGCTTTCTGACAATTCTTAGTCTGCATAATATTGTTAAAAACTGTTCATCATATATTTTCTATGCTAAACATTTACAAACATACCGCCCTGGGCAAATATGCAAATATATGTACTGTTGCAATATACATATATATATATAAAATCTTTATATAATCTAAATATGTAACCTTTATTTTGTACGTAACGCTTTCAGGTTTTCTACATTATGAATAGTTCTTCAAATAACTACTTCTCCAAGTAATATTTATTATTGTATTTTCATCTGACGCACGTTTCACTGATTACATCAGTATCATCAGAGCTTTATAAATGAATTAACAAATAACGGGATTGATTCGATTTCAATATAAAAAGCAACGAGTAATCGAATTTAATATAAAAGAAGTAACCGATGTAATTTGATTTAACTTATCGATTGTCTTAATGTTATTTACTTAATCAGCTGTTTTGACGGTTATACTGGAAAAATTTTATGTTTATATTTAATTTATTTTAATAGATTTACAATTTTAAACAGATCATCTTGCTTTGTTTTTAATTGAGTTTGTTCTTTAAATTATTGTTATAGTGTTTGTAAATATTAAGGTTTTCCCAAATATTCATTTTTTGTATGTTTTTAATTGACTTCGTATTTTGAATAGCGGGAACTTGATGTTTATTATTTATACAGTGCGTGGCAAAAATTAGATTTGTAAAATATTTAGTTTAAAAATGCATTGCGGTGTTGAATGAATCTGTCCAGTAGTTTTTCTTCGTCTGGCCTACGTAAAATTTATTGCAGTCCGGACATTCTACTTTGTATATTCCATTTTTATTTTCTATTGTGAATATTGGACTTAGTTTTAGTTTTTATTTGATTAAAAAACAGTATTATCTGTGTTATAAGATATTTTTAAATTAGTATTTTTAAAAGTCTACTTAGTTTATGAGTTATATTTCCATGATAAGTTTATTATATCTAATATTTGAAGAACTATTCATATAGACCTACATATTTATAATTTATTTAATATTTATTAATTCTTTACCTCAAGATGCTTTTCCCCTTATTTGGTACATGTTTCGGGAATCGTATTGTTCCCATGCTCAGCCTTCCTGATTTTATATCTTGTGACGTATTTGTGTTTTGGTTGGTTGTTGTTATGGTTTCCTGTTGGTTTTTGGTATTTTATATTGGTATTATTGTGTGTGATTGTGGTGTGTATATTAGCTTTTCGAGTATTTTCGATGGTGAGTGCTTTGAAAATTGTGTCATGTTTTGTATGGATTTGTATTTGTTCAGGAATTAGTTTGTTTTGTGTTTGTACATTTGTAAATTTTCCCAAATGTTCATTATGGTATCTTTGTGTCCTACGTGTTTTATTAGTGTCATGTTGGTTATGTCTGAGAATTCATCTCCTGTGTTTATTGTATGTGTGGCCAAATTAAATTTATACATTTCTGTTTTTTTGTAGGCGTTTAAATGTTCAAAATAACGTTTTTTAGTTGTTTTTTTGTTTGTCCTATGTAACATTTATAGCAATATTGGCATTCAATTTTGGGAACAATTGGCAAATATACAAACACAAATCAAACTAATACCTGAACAAATACAAATCAAAACAAAACATGACACAATTTTCAAAGCACTCAACATCGAAAATACACAAAATACTAATATATACACCACAATCACACACAATAATACCAGTTTAAAATACTAAAAACCAACAGGAAACCATAACAACAACCAACCAAAACACAAGTACTCCACAAGATTCAAAGTTAAGAAGGCTGAGGATGGGAACAGTAAGTTTCCCGAAACATGTTCCAAATAAGGGAAAAAACATCTTGAGTTAAAGTTATTACAAACATTAAATATATTATATGTTATTATATTTATATACATATATTATATATATACATATATATATAACAAAAAGCATTTAATAAGACGATAAAAATATGTAGAAACCGTTCTGAAACAGATGGAAATAATTCGGTGAATTATTTGTTTTACTTTTGTTTTCGTTGTTGGCACACAGGTGAATAGATGAAAGTTTTTGTACGACCGCCCGATTGTGTGTGTGTGTGTGTGTGTGTGTGTGTGTGTGTGTGTGTGTGTGTGTGTGTGTGTGTGTGTGTGTGTGTGTGTGTGTGTGTGTGTGTGTGTGTTGAGTACACAGATTCGTTAATTACGCGGCCGTGAGATTCTTGTCCCGCGCGCCGTAGTGTTTCACTTTCTCCGCACACTGACTCAGCTTTCTTTGTATGCGTGCTTGAGTTTTTAATACAAACCCAAGACGGAATTGATTTGATTTCGCGATAGCATAACTCTGTACAAACGTTTAAGTGTGCGATTCACCGACACAATTTCATACATTATAATGCACTTATTTAATATGCAACAACGCTATGGTGGTGGTACTTAATGTGATGACGAAAATTCGTGATTACTGCTTGAACGCATGAATAATTCCAACAGGTCGTTAGGTAAACAACTTAAAGTGAGAATACTTCAAAATGTTACCGTCTACTCGTTGAGATTACGAAACGTTCGTTGTGCACACAGTCATGGTGTTGAGGCTATTGTCCTTGAGCACCGACAGCAACGTTAAACCTCACCGACGATGTCCAATCGCAGAAGCGACGAAATGTTTCCAGGTTTCCGTGTAATTTAAATACAACGCAGACGGTGTTCGGATCGTGGATTTGGACCTTTTGGCGGACCGATCTTAACACGTGTACACGACGGTGAACTGTCTGCGGCGATCTATCAAACGCGCGGTCGTAAGGTTACCGATTCCTCTTTCTAAGTACAGAGGGGCGAACGGTAACCCGTTAACGTGCAGAGAGTCACAGCAACACCGAAAACTATGCTCAAGAGCAGACGACGCCAAAAGTTTACTACAGGCAATTAATAAAATATAAAATTAAAAAGCATCATGAGACGTTTAAATCGATCATTTCCTCTCATTCCACATGAACCATATACAATATACGTTGGCTCGTTGCAGGAAGGCAAAAGCAGGAATGTAGTTGGGAGGAGGGGGGGACTCCAGCCCCAGAAGGTCGAAAAAAGTTAACGTTAATGTTAAAATTTGTTAATGGTAATGTCTTAGTTTTTAGGCTCTTCTATTATTTTTTCAGCTAGTAACTCTTTTCTAAATATACAAACAGGTTTATTACACAGCATTTGCGTATACGTTTAAAATTTGAATACAGGTAAATCAATTCAGTAAGTATTTTCTAAACGATGTTTCAGTAACGCGTATTTTTATTGTGTTATTACCGTTTACTTCAATGGGACTGATTTCAGGATTATCACGTTTTTCATCCACTTTAAAGATAGTAATGTTCATTTGTCTTAACTTGTTTTTTTTTCAAATTCTAGATACGCTACCGGGCAGAAGTAGGGACAAATAAGCAGTAAGCTTTTACTGCACAGACTTACAAGATGGGACAGCATAAAGGATGAAGAAAATAAAGCACAGGCAGTGATTGGTGCGGGAGTAACAGAAAATATAGAAACAAAGCAATTGAATTACTATGGAAACGTGAAAAAATTTCCAAAGAAATGTTCTCCCAAAAAGTACAGGAATATGTAATGAACGGCAAAAAAAAAAAATGGGATAACTGATACTTTAGAGGTGAAGAGAAGTGGAAGCACCGGACAGTGCAGTAGACGAATAATGAATCATTGTAGGGAATCCACAGCATATTTTTAAACCGTTCTATGAAATAAGTTGTTAAAGTGTTTTCAGTAAAATCTGAATACTGTATATAATTGATAATGATAATTTCTATATAAGTAACTCGAAAGTTTCTTACAGTAATTGTATAATATTATATATATTATCAAATATAATTTCTTCTGCAAGTAGTTGTTTTATATGTCTATAGCTTCAATTCACCTGGCGTACGTTTCACAGTATCTTAGAGGTTTGTAAATGAACCAACACATAATCAGAATATTTCGATCTTAGTATAGAAACTAACGAATAATCGAATTTTTTTCGATTTCAATGTAAAATAACGAATAATCGATTTAATTCGATTTAATTATCGAATACTTTTATGTTTAATGTTTACACGAGCAGCTGTTTTGACGGTTATATTGGAAATATTTAATGTCTATGTTGTATTTATTTTAACAAATTTATAATTTTAAATAGATTATCTAGTTCTGTTTTTATTTGAGTTCGTTCTTTAATTAGTAAATTATTGTTTTTGTGTTTGTAAATATTAAGATTTTCCAAAACATTCATTTTTTGACCGTTCTGTGTGTTCTTAATGAACTTCATATTTTGAATATCTGTGGAAATCGGAGGTTATTACTTAGAAAAAGTGTAGCTAAATTATTAAGTATATAAACATTAAAACAATCGATAATTGAATCGATTATTCGGTATTTTGTATTGAAATCGACAAAAATCGATTATCCGTTAGTTTCTATAGCCTATTAAAATCATATTATTTCGATTATTTGTTAATTCATTTACAAACCTCTGAAGATAGTGTAAGTCAGGTGAATTTGAAACGATAAACACACAACACGACTACTTGCAGCAGAAATTATATTTGATAGTATATAATATTATACGTACATAATGATAGTTATAGTTATCTTTGTAACATCAGCCAATTAATATATTTATATTTTTATGATATAAAAATAGAAATAGTTGTAGTAGTAGTAGTAGCAGCAGCAGCAGCAGCAGCAGCAGCAGCAGCAGCAGTAGTAGTAGTAGTAGTAGTAGTAGTAGTAGTAGTAGTAGCAGCAGCAGCAGCAGCAGCAGCAGTAGTAGTAGTAGTAGTAGTAGTAGTAGCTGTGGTAGTAGTAGTAGTAGTAGTAGTAGTAGTAGTAGTAGTAGTAGTAGTAGCAGCAGCAGTAGTAGTAGCAGCAGCAGCAGCAGCAGCTGGTTTTATCATTGTCTTATGGACAAAGTAGGCGTATTTGTCAGCTATTGAGCCGCAGATTCCAAATTGTGTTAGCAACAGACCACGTCTATTTAGCCAGCCAAATGTCAGCTGTGAACATAAAAACCCACCATACATCCGCACCGTACATATTTACATACTGGAAAGTGACTTCACCGGAACGATAACTACAACTAGTTTTCTGCGGTATATTATTACCAGTACTCAGGATACGAGTAAATTCCCGATTTCCAAGAGGGCGCAACGTCCGGTTTGCGGATTATATGTGGCCGATCGGAACAAGATAAATATTTTTGAGAATGTCAATCTCTCAATATTCTTTATACTTTGAAAAGAATAAGTAAGAATAAAGTAAACGATTACAAGACCATGTAATTCAGCTTTGTTCAACACGTAACATGTTACGACTTACGATTCAGGGTCGTATTTACGGGGGAGACGAACAGGACCCCCCCCCCCCCGAGAGGCTCTGAAAAGTTAACGAATTTCGTTAATCCCTTAATTTAGGGCTGTTTCATTTTTTTCAAGCTGTATACGCTAATATAGCAGTAACTCTTTTCTTTAAATATACAAATAGTTTTATTACACAGTATGAGTGTATACGTTTGAAATATGAAATATAGGAAAATTATTTCAGCCAATAAGTATCTTGTTAACACATAACGAGTATTTTTATTGTGTTACTACCGTTTACTTTAATGGGATTGATTTCAGCCACTTAAAAGATAGTAATATTGATTAGTCTTAAATTAGTTTTTTTTTTGTATGAAGCCGACGCGACCCCGGACACCCCAGGCCAAATTCTCGATACGCCACTGTTAAGATTTGATCGAATAGCTGGAGGAAGAAGAGACCTTTCCGTTAGCCGATAAAGTAATTTTAAGAAAATTGCGTCTTTCGATTAAAAAAACTTAAAACACAATCCAAAATAAAAATTGGCGTTTACTGTGTTAAGCAATTTTAGAAACGACACGTTCTAAACGTGTTCTCTAACATATTACAGTGAAAGCGATATAACACTGTGGAACTGCCAGTTATAACTGAGTGTAAGTCAGTTTAATATAAAATATTTACATTATCCCTAAATGTTTTAAATTTTATGTGTACAAAAGTGAATATTCTTTTAAAATAAATAAATAAATAATACTTTCATGAGTTATGTAATCGCGTGTTGTTTATCTGTGCACGTTTATTATATTATTATTATTTCGGACGATATAATCCAACTTTACCAAACATAATTTCTGATTACTTGTTGTGGTTTTTGGTTAATTGTGGATCTCGTTCCCCCAATAACCTGGACGGTAATCGTACTCAGATAAAGCAGAAAACAAGAGTTCCCTGGGCACGAAATATTTATTGGAAAAACGGAAATAAGACGGGATTGAAAGGTAAGTATTACTCTTATTTTAGTGTTAAAAACATTATAAAATATATTTAACATTAATTTTATTGCGTGCTTTAGTAAAAAAGAAAATGTTTTGTATCCTAATAGGGAGCAAACAGCGCGAGATTCTGTGTTTCCTCGGGGAATAGAATCTGATTGTGCTATCCCCGTTTTTAACAGTAAACAATGGCATACACGAGCGCGCATACACACAGGTAATACTCGATATAAGACGACAACATTAGTCACACTACACTGTCAGACAACTAGGTGGACAAGGGGAAAGTTGTGAGGCGTGGAGGCCCGGGGCATGAGGAAAGCTATGAAACTCGGAGCCCATGTTAACAACGATCGCTAAGAATACATATCGTTTGTAACGCTCCGATTACTGATCTTAAAAAACAATTTACTGTTGTCTTTTGAAATGTTAATTTAAAAAGTCTTAACTAGTTGAAGGCAAACAAATACGTTATTTAAAATTCACATTTTAATAAAATTATCCATTTTCAAGATACCACACATAATAAGTGTGATATCAACACAACTAACCGACTTCACGTTGGCGTTTTCTTGCTTGCTTGGTGGATTGATGAATGCCGCCTTTTTATCCGGCTTTGCCCGTTGCTTCCAGTATAAAGAAGGACGTCAGGCGTGTACGTATGTTAATTAACATATTCGGAAATATTGCAACCGGCAAAGAACACGATGTGTCGACCGCAGTAGACGTATATATTTTAGACTTCCGTACCTCCGGCCATGGACTCACCAACCCCCAAGGCGTCGACTGAACGTGCTGGGAGACTGCAACGTAGTCAGTCGGTCACAACCTCTGTGGAATTTCCTTTTCTTTTAAACGATATTCTAACTACATCTCAATCCGTATCTGGCACACGTTTGCTTCTTCATGCGGATGCCCATTTGCTGGAGATGGTAATCCTTGCAAGACCTTTTGCATCACGTCATATTATATCGCGCGTGTGTGTGGGTGTGTGGGCGTGTAAAGATATTCTCCTTGATCTGTAGGAGTGATATAAATTCTTGTTTCAAATCTACCTTCTTGAACAGTACATCATCAATGCCTTCAAAAAAATTTTTTTTTTAACTCATAAGTTTTACATCAGTAGATAAACTGCAGCTTTCAAGAACGGCTTTTTATGTTTTCCGTTTCTATTAAAATTCATCATTCGACAACGCCGTATTTCATTTTTTACGCATGATCCTTTTACTTCCATGTTCCATAAGGAAATGGAAGTATGGTGACGGCGAAAAAATCGTGTTCGAGATAAGGGCTGATTCTGATTGTACTACCCTGAAAACACGAAAAAAGTCATTTACTGAAATGTGTGTGTGTGTGTGTGTGTGTGTGTGTGTGTGTGTGTGTGTGTGTGTGTGTGTGTGTGTGTGTGTGTGTGTGTGTGTGTGTGTGTGTGTGTGTGTGTGTGTGTGTGTGTGTGTGTGTGTGTGTGTGTGTGTGTGTGTGTGTGTGTGTGTGTGTGTGTGTGTGTGTGTGTGTGTGTGTGTGTGTGTGTGTGTGTGTGTGTGTGTGTGTGTGTGTGTGTGTGTGTGTGTGTGTGTGTGTGTGTGTGTGTGTGTGGAATTTTTTTTATAGCGAACGATAACTGCCGCAAATTCAAACAGAATCAAATAATTTTTTGTATATGTGCCAGAGTTATAGAGGACTTAAGACCTATTGATTTTGGTGAAGATCGATTACGTGGAAGGGGTAGTTTACCTGCAATGTTTTACGTTTTAACAAGAGTAAATTTTGATTGATAAAATATCCTGAAAAGAAGGTCATAATAATCCACTGTAGAAAGGTAGATGAAATATCTATAAATGAAAAGGGTAGTTGAAGGGAGAGATGGTAATTTTCTACAAATGAAAATGATAGTTGAAGGGGAGGGTACAATTTTTTATGTGTACTACGTTATCGGCAACAAAGAAGTAGTTTGTTGTTAAAATTCCTTCCCGAGCTGTTTGGCCGTAGTCCAATGTTTACTGCAAAACCAGACGTTTCGGCAGTGCCATCGACTGCCATCATCAGTGAAAATCGAGTGCGCTAACGTGAGGTGGTATACGCTAGTGACCACAGTACTGTGGTTAAGGCTGAAGAAAGAAGTAGAAAGAAGTAGTTTCTATGGAAATATTTCATTTCGAAAATGATTTTAAATATAAATCTTAGAACATGGAAGTCATATGTGGTTCTCCATATCGATATTTTCTTTGAGCAATTGTGTTTGATGCACCCACACTTCAAAACGTCACATAGAACGCTTAAACCCATCTTACACCTCAAAAGTTTCACTGCCAAAGTAAGTATATTCTCCTGAGCCACGTGCGCTGTTTTATTAACGTTTACCGTAAGTCCACTTAGCGAAGTTTCGTAGTCACATAGCCGCCTACGTAGGTCAGTGGCGTTTTTACATGGAGGGACGAATGGGTGAGCGTCCCACCAGAGGGTCGGCAAAAGTTGACGAATTTTGTTAATCTCTTAATTTTTAGACTATCTTGTTATTTTTTCCAGCTGTGTACGCTAATATAGTAGTAACTCGTTTTTAATTATACAAACAGGTTTACTACACAGCATTTGCGTAAACGTTTGATATATGAAATGTAGGAAAATCAGTTCCGTCTTTAAGTGTCTTCTAAACAATGTTTCAATAACGCGTATTTTTATATTGTTATTACCGTTTACTTTATTGGGATTGATTTCAGTATATAATCACATGTTTCTCGACCACTTTAAAGATAGTAATGTTGATTAGTTACTCACTTTTTTTTTTTTTTTTTTTTTTTTTTTTTTTTAACCGACAGTCGACTGGACCTCCCTCCAGGCCAAATTCTAGATACGCCATTGCCCTAGATACCTGAAACGATGCCGTGTTTTATTTGTCCCGCCGGTGCTACGCAGCAAGTCTGTCGACGCCGGAGTTTGTTTAGTGGCTGTAAAATATTCTGTACCAGTTAGGTAACGAAAGTCCACCTGCTTACGTATGCGAGGTGCATAGCCAAAAACCCCTAGGTTACTGAATTGTGGAAACTCTGTACGTTGCAGACAATGGAAACGGTTATACATATGTATGACACACAAAAACTATACCATTTCAAACGACTCAAAGAAAAGAAATTTAACAAGTGTTTAAATTTTCCCAGTAGGTATGACGTTCGAACGTCGAGTAAACTCGATTTCTTAGACAGACTAACTCTTTTTTTTCTAACTTAAATCTAAGTAAATGCGTTTCCATGATAATTCTCATCTCTTGTTTGTTTCTGAACGCTGCGACGAGGTCTGATGTATGTAGGTATTCGTTACAATGAAGCAATGTAGTAGGGACAGTCTCGCACTATAAACATACTTTAGGTCCTCGTATACAGTTGGACGTATACAGTCCTCGTATAGTCACGTTATTGAGATTATTGGTTTTTAATTGTGTACCCATCTTTTTCGTTTTTTTTTCAGGTGTCTGAATGTCACTTGTCGTAGTCATAGCTTGTTAATTCCTCCTAACGTTTCGACTACAGTTGGTAAAATTTGAAAACGAAGTTTGGTTGAGTATGGAAAAGTTGGTCAAACAATTAGATCAGAAATATTTTGTATGAGTGGCGTAACTAAGGAGGAGAATCAGAGATCAATCCCCCCCCCCGCAAGAGCTATTAAAAATTTCAGCAAAATTCTATTATCACTTAAAGTATGACTATTTTTAACTAACTATTCCTAAGACAGTTGCGTGTGTTCAAATAAGTTAATTAAGTTATAATTAATTGTAAAAATGAAAGGAATTACAATATTTGTAAGTTAATAAAACAGAATTTTCTTAATGACGACAATGAAACAACATTTGATGAATAATTTACGTATTTGCGGCCTTTAAAAAAAATATATACACGCCCGACAAAACAAGTAAACTAACATTTCATGATTTTAATTCGGAAAATTAGTAGTTTTTATGGCTGGTTTTTACATAAAAACTAACGTACTTTAACACAAACTATAAGTTGCTTAAAACGTTCTTTAAGCATCATTAAATTAAAGTGGAAATGGGTAATGAAACCAGGGTTTTAAAAATATCTTCAGAAAGACATATTTTTACAAGATATATTGAGAATACAAGTTTGGAATTAAAGTTATTCCGAATGACTTGAGATTTGTTACTTTTAATTTGAATAACAATTAATCAAGTCAGAATATTTTGAAATCAGCGCTTTTCCATATTCTTTTCAAACCTCATGCTTCTCGTTGGTGTAGACAAAAACTTTAAGACGAAAACATTTGTAAAATGTTTTTATAAAATTATATGGTAAGAATTCTGACTTTGTCATTTGTCCTGAGGGAAAAAGAAGACCAAACAACCTTCAAACCAGTCTTATCCTCCTCCCAGAAGCTAATCGAACAAAAGGAAACAAAGTGTTAACAAATGAAAACAAGATTTGTTATTCGTTAAGTGGGCCATATTCTTTTGTGTTATTCAGTATAATCTACTGAGAAACACAAAAAAATTGGAGACATGTGTATCATCCCGCTTTCCTTCGGGTTGGATTCTTTTTCAGTGATCTGCACAAAAGCCGAGTATTCGTGGAAAACGAGTTCTGCCATAAAAATGGAAACATGTATAGAAACAGGTAAGGGCCACCCCGCTTTACTTCGAGTTGGTCTTTACGTGGATTTCACAAAAAGCGAGTATTATTTTATAGGGATATTGGTTTCCATATGTAATTTTAGTTTACATGTTAACCTAATAACGCCAACTTTTGGCGTCACAGGCACACATCGGAGTTATATTATTGCTAGAAACATTTTCCGTAAAAAATATAACAATGAAACACGATTACAATCATCAGCAAACTATTTTATAATATACGCAAATAAATTTTCACGATTTCCATTTACAAGCTAAAATTATATGCGATATTCACTACATATCGATCCCAATAATCGCATAATCGAAATATCGAAAATGAGTGCGGGTACGGTTATTAGGACAGTACCGGAAACTCATTATAGTCCTCCTGCAAAAAACCTTTCTCCAGAGGGAGCCAGCACTAATGACTCGTAATCGAAACCAGCCATAACGTAAATCTCTTCCACCTGAATGACGGAAGCGAGTCGCCTGTCAGGTGTGTCGCACTCCTTTCAAGAGATAATCGGTCCCGGGACACGTGAGCGGCGTTGCATAGAGGCAGCAACATTGCACGGCCTGACCCTAAATAACATCAGGAGGCAATGGCGTAACTACGAAGTGGTCCTGGGGGGGGGGGTGAGATTAGCTAAAAGGCTGGACTCGCCGTTTCCCTCAGCACAATTCTGGAGGTATTCAAGATTCTTTCCACATAATTATTTATACAATTATTTATAAGCCCTATTTTACACACGCAGCTGCCTTGAAATAGGCTTACGTTAAGTGATTCTAGAATTTAACTGAAATTTTTAACAGCTCTGGGGGGATTGATCGCCATGACCAAATAATTACGCCACTGCCAGGAGGTATCCTTATTGTTAACCCGGTCGTGTCGCCATTTGTTTACCTTGAGCCAACCTACGGTAACAGCATCAAAAACCAGGAATTTGTTAAACTCCTTCAAACTGAGATCCTCAAACACTGATCAACAGTTAACTGCAAATTCTGTTTAAACTTAACTTAAACTTAAAACACTGTAATCATAAGCCTTGAAACCTCCAAACCAGCGAAATAACCTATGCGTTTACGAGCTTCCAGACTCATGACACAAAGTTGGCATAACGGGTGCAGTGGCGTATCTATAGAATTTGGTCTTTGCGGGAGGTCCGAACGAATTGGCTTCGTACAAAAGGAAAAAACAACTTAAGACTAATCAACATTACTGTCTTTAAAGTGGTTGAAGAACGTGTGATAATATCCTGAAATCACTCCCATTAAAATAAAATAACACTATAAAAATACCCATTATTCATTACAATATACTTATTGAGTGAACAGATTTTTCTATATTTTATATTTCAAACGTTTACGCAAATGCTATGTAATAAATTTGTACATTTAAAAAAAGGGTACTACTATATTCAGGTACACAGCTGAAAAAATAATAAAATAAGTCTAAAAATTAAAAGATTAACAAAATACGTCAACTTTTTCGAGTCTCTGGAGGGGGTCCATCTCGTTCGCCACCCCCCCCCAAATACGCTCCTGAACGGGTGCCTGTAGATTTCTACAGATGATACGTAGAAGTCGTACACTACGCAATAGGTTATAAATGTTATAGTAATCTTCTGTTGACATTAAATTTCCGTGGGTACATACAAGTAGGTACATTCGAATGGCCTTTGTGAGTCACGGACGCACAATGTATATACCAGGATATCTACTCAGCACGTTGACACAAAATACGTTAGTCTGAGTGTACTGGGTTAGGGTTGAAAACAATTCGTTTCGATGCAAGTAACTTTGTCTAGCAAGTGCATATTTTTATAAAAGTGCCTACTTGATACGCTTCGATAATATATTTATAGAGAGATGTACTCTAGTAACGCTGGCTCCAAGCAACACGGTTGTAAATAAAGCGTTTGTTTGAAAAAAAAAACAAAATAAAATACAGAAAGTCTTAAAATTAATAAAGAAAACTACTTATTAGAAGTAATAAGATAAGGCAATTCCAAAAATTAACATTTTGCTGTACACGTTTAGTCAGTGGCTGAAAAAGGGGCGACTGGGACGCTCCATCCCGGGGCTCTTCAATGCGTTTCACTAGAATCATTTACCTCCATTGTATACACTGTCGGAAATTTTTTGTTTGCTTTTGACTCTTATCATCAACACCATCATCTAAAGGCCATCCCTAGTCGATTAGCCAAGTCTCTCTCTCTCTCTACATCATTGTCTTTTTAAATCGCAGTACGATAGGAAGTTCATTTCCTTCCCCATGGCTTTGAAGAACGCTGCTCCTGGTCGTCGTCTAGGGTTACCCCCAAAACCTTTCATTCACAAATGTTACTTAAGAATTGATTGTGTTGTAACACGTCATGGTCAGTTTTGCCTTTCTTCTTCCAATCCTTTTTAAAAGTGATCTATCTTCGTTCTTCTTATCCGTACAACTCGTCCTCGTCGTTCTCCTCCAGACCCATATTTCCATTCCTTCCAGCTTCCTCCTTTCTATTTTGTCAATAATCCCCGCCTCACACCCATAAGTTAACAAAATCTACACAAATGTTTTTGCGAACCTTTTCCTTACCTCCATACTTAAGTGATTATTTGTAAGCAAATTCCTTTTGTTTTGAAACGCCTGCTTTGCTAGACCTATTATTCTCTTACTCTCTGTCCCATATCTATTTTCACAAATGATGGTGCTCCCCAAGTAGCAAAAATGTCCAACCTGTTCTAAAATTGTTTTACCCAATTTAATATCAAGTTATAGATTCTCTTTCTTCTTCCCTATCACCAATGCTTTTGTTTTCTTCTTGTTAATCTTTAGTTTAAGTTTCCCTAGGGTTTCAGACAAGATTTCTAATATTCTCTTCATTTCGTTTACCGAGTCTGGGATTATTACTGTATCATCTCCAAAGCGGATACTCTGAATGCGCCTTCCATTAATCTTAATGCCTTTGGTTTTTCGTTTCATTCTTGTGACAGCCTCTTCAATAAATAAGTTAAACAAATGACATCCTTGTCTAACTCCTCTTCTTATTCTGACTTCTTTTTTCCAGCCGCTTATATCAATTTCAGTCTTCTGCAATTTGCACAAATTAAAAATCAGTCTTCTATCCCTCCAATCAAGTTCAAAATTCCTCATTGTTTGAAATAAGAGCTCCCAATCAACCTTATTGAAAACTTTTTCCAGGTCGACCGTCTTCCTGTTAAATTCTATTTTAGATCATGAGACCGGCTTAATTGTAACGATGAAACCATTCGTAATTCGCCCTACACATATCCTGAATGCGTAATCTTATATAACCTCCAAAACCAACAAACTATAAAACTGTATCTTATAAGAGCTACAAAAAAAACAAGCTATACAACTGGTAACACTGTAGGTACTGTATTTGAATATGTGGGTGGGGGGAGGATCCCGAATCTCGTATGGAAGCGTCCGAAAATGATTTAGGATCGGACGTAGAATAGCTCCACCTTGTGGGATTGTATGACGATTTTGATAAAGAAGAAGTGTTATAGAATAAGAAGTAAAACGTTTCGACGACACTTATGCGCTATTAATGCTACAGCAGAACCAGCACTTTGCCCCCCCCCAGTTTATAGCCAAATGGGACTTCACTTAATCCATTCCCAAGCTATGTTTCATACTACAATTTGTGTTATATGTGCATGAAGCTTCTCAAAACTTTAATTAATTAAAAGTTATCTTTGATAAACGACGATGTAAGTTGGGACTGAAAGCTCTGTCATTTTGTTTGTAGAAAGAAAAAACGCATGCCCTTTGGTGACTTCACAGATAAATTTAGTAAAACAAAGGCTCGAAAAAATAACTTATCGTAATAAAAAGTAAATTCTACGTATCTTAATTGTAAGTGAAACAAAAACTAAAAATTCTTCGTTTTCTAGGCTTCCTTCAATTCACTTTCGTCAGTCTATAAATAATTAGCAAAATATTAGGCCGTATTACTCAAAACTATAAAACATTTATCTACATGATAACATGATAACACGATATCTTCTACATGAAACACTGCGTTGTGAGTATCGCTGTAGGTAACTTGCACAAGATAGTCACCGGAGCAACCATAGAACACAGCGCTGTTATCATTGCGTATGGGTCCACATAGGGTGGAATAATTACTCTAAAACTAGAACGGTATTATACTTCAAAAGCTTAAGAAAGTTTTTTATATACGAAGGAGTTACACAGTCTTCCAAATACACTCGGCTGAAACTGAGTTGCCGAATGGCGATTATCGAAGCTTTAGAGATAACGTGTCCTTATTTATTCGTATACCATCTCCAATATATTTATTAACATTTTTTACAATATTATCAGTGCAACACGCTTTGAACTCATCATAGTATTTGAACTTCCACAATCGGATCCAGATGATGTTAAAACACACTACCACCAGATTCCCAAGGAAGAGTTGACTAGTAGAAAGAAAGATCACACCATTTAAGATGCCTTTCGCAGTGAAGTCGAAACGTCTGACATTTTTAACGGTGGACCTCCTCGACTCGACAACCAGCCAGTTGAAACATAAACTACTCTGAACTATTTAGTTGTACGCTTTAAAATGTCCTGTAGAAAGAGTTAAAGACGTCTAATTACTGTCCCAAGCGCTAAGTTAAACAAAATTAAACGTGCTCAAAAAACCTGGTAAAAGTAATGTAACAATGACGTATTGATACGGCAGTAAGATGCTTTAAGTGATTCCTGTCATCAGCGTTGTTTAATATTATTTAATAATATTCTATGGGAACTGGAAATAGAAACGCGGAGGGCGGCGACTTCGTCATTTAGAACGAAGTAAAGAGAAATTCTCGTATATAAATTCGTAGACAAGCATAGTTTAACTAGGGCTGCCATATTTTTTTAGATTCAAAACGAGGACACTCTGGTAAAATCTGTGGTGCTGAACGACGACATTCGTGGACACCTTGGTAAAATCTTGGTGTTGACTTCGGGAGAGTGGGGTGTTATCCGTTATGTTCTAAGTAAAACCAGTACTTTCGCAATGTCACATTTTATTTATAATTGTAAAATATTAAATTATAAATTGAATTTCAGCTTATATATTACTTAACTTAGGGCTATTTAACTTGCTTGACTGGAAGCCCCTACACTATCTATTTTGTATTTCTCACTCCACGTGTCTACAGCAGTTCGCAGTTATTTGTTATCCAATAAGCCCACGTTTTTAAGTTTAGTTAGATCATTAAATGTATTTTCTTGACATGTCTTTTTAAATTAATATGCTTTACCCTTTCTGATGTACTGAAAACTCCGACCGGCAAATTGAACACCTACTGTAAGTTTATCCGAAGCACTAATCTCCACAATAAACGGGTACTGTTATTTTAAACTCTGACTGAATGCACATTTTCGTTTCGGTATTACTAATTAAATTAAATAATTAACAGAAATTAAAATTGACGCATTCTTCACTAACACAACTGAAATAACACGAATACCGTAAGCAAAGATTCAGTCTGCTAACATAACCAAAACATCACTACTTCGTTAGACATATGTATATACTGTCGACATCGAAATCATGTATTGATCATACATGATTATGATTTTATCATGTGTACGTAGGTTTAATCCGATCTTTCCATCGGTGAGTTAAAACAAATCATTTTGAAAACTCGATTAATTAGGAATTTAATTTAAATGTGGCAAAAACGAGGACAAAATCGCGTTTTGGCCGAACTGCGCTCGGACACGGCCTAAAACCGAGGACAGTCCGGAGCAAACGAGGACGTACGGTAGTCCTAGTTTAATGATACAATTAACTGGTAATAAAAACACCCTGAAATACACTACTCTTTTAAACGAACATAGACAGTTTGTAAACGTTAGTGAATTTAATCGATACTGAACGCTACAAATCACATTTATTAAATGAGGATGTACGAGTAATGATATAGTGGCTTCAGAAAACCTTATTTTTGCTGCCCTATCAACGAGTCTAACTCAAAATTTAAAAAATTCACCACAGCTGTAGAAAAAGGAAGTTCTAATTGGATTCAAAACAAATTTAGAGGCCCAAAATTAGATTTCAGAGCAACACTTACCTTCTGGTGTGTATAAGACCATCGTAACGTAAGAACGGTATAATGCGGAACACCCCATGAAACATACAAAGAAAAGTTGGAGAAAGTTACCGGTGGATAGAATAAGATGAAGAGAACACGATAAAGGGACCAAAGCACAGACGGGAAAGTTGAAGATTCCGAAAAAGAAGAAAGTAAACCATATAAGAGAAATTCGTATTAAAATAAGTTGTATTGATTCCCTTAAAAGGTGTTTTCGTCTGAAGAAAAGACATTGTGACGTACCTACACAGTTGAAAGCAGTCCAGATATATGAACTGACGAGTATGAACCAATACAATATCCTTTGCTGCCAACAACTCTCTCTCTCTCTCTCTCTCTCTCTCTCTCTCTCTCTCTCTCTCGATAATACGCGAGCACATACGCCCAGTGCCTAGCAGAAGCGAAAATTCTTTGATACATGAAAATCATTTTCTTGCATACTGTTGCTGCTGCTGCTACTGCTATTCTACTACTACTACTACTATGATTGATCTTTGCTAATCCAAATTTTGCTAGCGCTAATTCAGCACTATTAATTCGGGTTTATAAAACCGATGACATATTTAGTTTTAATTAAATGCTGTATTTACAGTTACAACTGTTAAATCAATAGTGTTACAACTCAAGTATCTGATTTTATATTAAAAAATATTAGGCCTATCGATTCAGCTGATAATCAGAACAATCGACTTCCGAATTTTGAACACATTGATTTTCATAGATATATTGTTTTTGACATTAAACTCGGTAATCAGATATTCCAACGCTTTTAAGCTCTGTCGCCAAACCCCAAAGATTTTATTCTGTTTTGAATACCAATTTTAAAGAATTCTTACCACCTTTTCGTTTATGTAGTAAATGGCTTGTATATCTGTAAACATAGGCTTTACAAATACAATTTCTAGGTTTCATTTGTGACTGATTAATGATATGACATTGCTAAACTTTTCGTTACTTATTAAGTTTACTGTTGCTACTAGAAGTATTATTATTATTATTAATATTATCATAATCATCATCATCATTATCAACATCATTATTATTATTATTAATGCCTGGCGGGAAGGGCTACAGGACGCGGAGAGGATGCAAAACATTGTAGATGCCCTTTCCCATCTCATCCGGTGAGAGAAACAGAGAGAGAAACGATAGAGCCCGCAGAGATCCCGATATACAGCGAAGATGAACTGATACTAGAAGTAGACTCGCTACAAACTAAAAACGCACTTGGGCTGACGGCATACCGGCAGAGGTGCTGAAGGCTGTGGCGCGGACTCACCCACAACTGTTGCTGTGCATGTTTAACATTTGTCTCAGGGCAGGAGTTTTCTGTTCACGTTGGAAAAGGGCAAGGCTGGTTCTTATCAGCAAAGGGAAAGGGGATGCCAATTCTCCAGCATCGTACAGGCCTTTGTGTATGTTGGACACTGCCGGGAAGGTGCTAGAAAAGTTGATAAAACCTCGTCTTTTGCAGGCAATAAAGGACTCTGGAGACTTATCCGACAGACAATATGGTTTTCGGAAGGTTAATTACAGTAGATGCAACTAATAAAGTAGTTGAATCCGCAAGGGTAACCGAACGTGGAAACCACTTCTCGCGGCCAGTATGCCTCTTGGTAACACTGGATGTCAAAAACGCGTTTAACTCAGCGAAGTGGAGTGATATGCTTAACGTTTTACAGCTTACGTTTCGGTTACCCACATAACTGTTGCGGATGATTAGAGATTACCTGTGTGACAGGACATTACTTTATGACACTACATCAGGATGCCGGATTAAAGAGGTCACAGCAGGGGCAGCTCAGGGATCAATTCTTGGGCCAGACCTGTGGAACGCTGCATATGATGGTATTCTTCGGATGGAAATGCCCGAAAATGCATTCTTAGTGGGGTACGCTGATGATATAGCAGCGGTTATCATAGCGCGAGATGTGGAACTAGCTCAGATGAGATTAAGGCAGGTTATGCGACGAGTCAGTTCCTGGATGACAGACCACAGCTTAAAACTGGCAGCTGACAAAACAGAAATCGTGCTGATCACAAAGAGGCATCTCCCCAACATCTTGCCAATGCAGGTCGGAGAAGAAACGGTACACACAAAAGCCGCAATTAAGTATCTGGGAATACTGCTGGACACGAAGCTTACGTTTTGGCCACAAATTAAACGGGTGGCTGAGAAGGCTGCAACTGTAACCGCGGCACTTAGTAGAATTATGGCAAACACCAGTGGGCCGAAACCTTCGAAGCGACGGCTACTTATGTCGGTCACTCATTCAATACTGCTTTATGGTGCGGAGATATGGGCTGATGCACTCAAGCTCGAGAAATACAGACGACGTATGTCAGCAGTGCAGCGAAGCGGCGCGCTCAGAGTGGCTTGCTCCTACCGCACGGTTTCGGAGTCCGCGGTTCTTGTCATCGCGGGAATAATCCCAATCGATCTGCTGGCACAGGAACGGAAACTGGTTTACAAGAGGAAGGGCCAAATAGATACTGTACAAGCTCACAAGGAGGCCAGGGCTCGTACTATGGCTCGGTGGCAGGATAGATGGACCAGTGACACGAAGGGAAGATGGACCGCTAGGCTCATAAAACAGTTAGCTGAGTGGACTGATCGCAAACATGGAGAGATAAATTATTTCTTAACACAGTTGCTAACTGGCCACGGCCTGTTCCGGGCTTACCTATATAGGATGAGGAAAGTAAACAGACCAGATTGCATTTTCTGCAAACAAGAATTGGACGATGTGAATCACACGTTTTTCACCTGTGATAGATGGAAAGAAGAGAGGCAATCACTGGAAAATGTAGTGGGACAGATCTCACCTGAAAATATTATCTGAATAATGCTGGAGAGCGAACATTATTGGGAGCAGGTTACATAGAGAAGGTACTAAGGCAAAAGAAGGAAGCCGAACATGATCTTGCTAGGGCCGCTGACAGAATAGCAGGAAACAGGTAACGTGGACCCGCTGAAGGGTTAAAACAGATGTACGTCCACAGGACGAAGTACAAATGTCACCACCTTGAAGTATTGCGAAAGCTGAGTCTGAGTCCCAAGGTGGATCCATGCCGTGGATGGACAACAGGGTTTGTAGTTTGTAGTTTTGGTGGGTGCGAGTCCCACACACTGTAGGAGTGCGGACCCTCCTGCGGCGAACATAAGTTTTCCACAGTCTCCCTCGTAAAAAAAAAAAAAAATTAATAATGCCTGCCTTCATTGAATGTAAAAGGTGCAAATTCCAGCATGACAATACGGTGACTCTCTCCATGAAGATGTCTTGCATACCTTTTTCAAGTGCTGCACATTCACAAGAGAGAGGATGGCACTAGAGATGGATCTCGGGGAGTTCACGCCCGAGAGCGTAGTTGAGCTTATGCTTCGTGGCAAGGCGGAATGGGATCAGGTTTCTGCATTTATTCAGTGGATCCTACTAGAAAAGAAAATAGAGGCCCAACTTATTCTACACCCAACGAGCAGTAGAAGATAAGGGACAACTAGAAGGAGCCCGATAAGGGCGCAATAGGCTCCATCTTGAAGTAATACGCTAAGTGGTTCAAGGATGGATATGAATGTCTGAATTAGAGGTGGATTTTTTAGTGGGTGAGAGTCCCACACACCAGGGGAAACACGGTTTCCTCTGACGGTGCATAAAGAATTTTCCCTTCTTAAACAAAATTATTATTATTATTTGTATCAGTAGTAGTAGTAGTAGTAGTAGTAGTAGTAGTAGTAGTAGTAGTAGTAGTAGTAGTAGTAGTAGTAGTAGTAGTAGTAGTTGTTGTTGTTGTTGTTGTTGTTGTTGTTGTTGTTGTTGTTGTTGTTGTTGTTGTTGTTCTTCTTCTTCTTCTTCTTCTTCTTCTTCTTCTTCTTCTTCTTCTTCTTCTTCTTCTTCTTCTACTTATTATTATTATTGTTGTTATTATTATTATTGTTGTTGTTATTATTATTATTAAATCAAAATGTTTTGATTTCTACAATTTGCGTAGGTTAAAGAAACCTAATCGCTAATTTCTACAGAATTTACACTTATTTAAAGGAACCTAGGAAGTACACGTTTTCAATATAGTCTCAATTTTACATTGTTCGCTTAATTAATTGCATTTTTTAACGTTCCAGTGGAGATCTGAATGTTATTCCGGTTTCACCCATCCTTGCTAGAGCCGTTTTTATGGGATCTGACCTTGTCCTTGTCTACCGATACGTGCAACACACTATTTTTATGCGAGTGATTAAAATTTAACATTTGCTGAAAGTATTCAAAATCGCGGAACGCCAGGTTCTACTTAACTGTACGTTCCCTTCTCGATATGTTTTTATCATGAACCACGTTCAGTACAAAAACTGAAAACGAAGTGATGTTTCAGTTGTATGTGAATAGTACAAAGACCAGATCCGTCATGTGATAACAGACTTTTGCTTTAACCGTCCTGTAGGCGGGTGTGGATTAATTTAAAGTCAGTTTACAGAATACCCCTCGGTCCTTCAGACGTTTGCGTGTGAGTGCAATCGTCATGACGTTGAGTTACTGCGCCGATGTTTAAAAAAAAAGAGCTAGAGGTGGAGGGACCAAAGTACCAATAACACACATGCACTCGAAAATTAAACGTAAACTGAATACAGTAACTTCATAAAAAATTTCCCTACATCCAGGCTAGATTTTCTAAACACGTGTTCCTCAGAACTTGAGGTAACGATTTCAGAAATAGCAGGTAAACATTTATCTGCCAGAACGTTTGTCTGCCAGAAAAAATAAGCAGCTTATCTTCTTTGAATGATAAGTAATTAATTGTTCCATATCGACTATGAAATTAAAGACAAATCATCTTAGGGAAAAAATATTCCATATCGTGGGATTAGTGGTAAAGTTACTCAAGTCCGCTTAGGTGAATTTACGGAAAACCAAAATTAAAAGTTTTCTTCAAGTGGAATGATAAAATTATTAAACTAATTTTCAAGGTTAATTTTGTATTTTTACTAGTGTATTTTGTTGATTAAATAGGTTTCGAAAAATGAGAAGAAAAATAGAAATTAATTTTAAAAAAATGGAATGTGTTTTTGAAAAATTTGTGGACTTGGGTAGTTTTACCACTAACCCCACGATATTTTTCTGTGTTTTGTAAGATCTTCTATTACAATAAAATGAGTAAAGGATAAAAATCGACGTACTTACAAACATTAACAGGGATGTGGTCTGTAATTTTCGTAAGAGTACAAATAATTGTACAATATGTGTACTACATATCAGCATTATACAGAACGTTTGTAAACATTATGTACAAATAAAATATAGATTTTGTTCAAATTTAAATTTAGGTTTACATTTTGATTAAGTGCAGTCTAGAAACACGATTTTACTAAATAAGTCAACTTAAAAACAAGAATTTTCTTAAATTGTATTTAAACGAATCCGTTAATAAATCTTAATAAATAGAAGCCCGAACAATGGCGACTAAAGCTACACGCTGGTTCAGTAAAAGAGAAATCTTCGTTAACGTCAAACCAGTTGTCACACGGCTAAATCCTCCAGTCGACTGTTCGTTATGACTGATTTCAAATCGGGTATTTTTCAAAGCCAAGAATATGGAACGTTTTAAGGCACAAAATGATAGAATACTTTTCCACAAAAATTAAAATTTTGCTCCTCTGGGACACGGCTGCAATTAGTGGTACCAAACTGTGCGTAGATGTTGCTTAACCGTCTGCTTAGTCTTCTGACGTCTTGATAATTCGTACAAAGAATTAAATATTACGTTCCCTTGCTCTATGGTGTGAAAAATTACTTATGCCTTAATTATTCCTGAATCACGCCATAAGCGTGTTAACGTTTAAGAATTATGAGAATTGTGTGACAGCCTCTAGTTAAGAAGATTGGAAAACTGGAAAAGGATCATCATCAACCGTGGCTCTACAACCCTTGGTGGGTCTTGGCCTGCTCCAAGAGTCGATTCCATTCCTCCCTATTGCATGCCTTGGCTTTCCAGCTTATGCTCAGCTTTGGCTTATGTTCAACTTTCCGAGGGCCTCCTCTATCTGGTCTTCGAATCTATTTCGGGGTCTTCTCCTTTTTCTACTACCCATTGGTTTCTGGTATGAAATATGTTTCGTAGGCTGTCCTTCCTCCATTCTCCCTATGTGTCCAACCCATCTTAGCCTGTGTATTTTGATTAGCCTGACAATGTCCGGCTATTTGTAAAGATGGTATGGTTGGAAAAGGATAGACGTGGTGACTAAGGGACTGCCTATGGAAGGGAAGAAATCGCAAGCCCACACCGACCTCTGAGATGAGGGAGAACAGTACATCCCGTAAGTAACGGGTTCGGTAATGTTTATTATATGCTAGACATGAAGGGGGGGACGAACGGGACCGGACCCACCCCAGAGGGTCGAAAAAGTTGATAAATGTTGTTAAGGGTTGTCGGTACTGAAGTAACACTTTTAAAATACATCACAGAAAATAATATAAACTCTTGAAACATTGAATGTGATTATTAACTGTAAACACAAAAAATAGCTGCTCGCGATTCTTATAGTATCGCACGTGTTGCACTTATGAGCAAAAATAGTAATGCTGATTGTAGGAGCGTTGATGAAGAGGGGTATAAATGCATCTTACTCCACCAAGGTGTTCCGTCTTCAATTTATGTAAACATAGAAACCCAGGATAACAGTCACATTTCCTTAATGTTCGTGAAAGTAAAATGTAGAAGTAAGTAGGCGTCCCATCCAGTACTGAAATCTTATATTTTATGTCTATAGTTATGTATAAAATAGTGAATTCTCTTGTGTTAACAAAATTAAGTTACTCTTATCAGAAATATGAAAGAATTATTTTACTTCCAAATTAGGCTTATGAAAAAATAGTAATCATCATTAATAATAATAATAATTATTATTATTATATAACGGTAATATTATCATTAATATATATTAGATAATGTTAATAAAATAAATGTTTTCGAACCAACTAAAGTTACATGCAACGGAAAATGCCACTTAATCCACCAGACGGGGCCGCCGCAGTAACTCTACTGTAAAACCCTCTTAACAATAGATGCACCCTTTTAGTGGCAATAAAAATAACCTTTCTTGAAGTGATGGGTACGAAGAGGTAGGCGGACACACACGGCCCCGTTCAGTACCGACACCCGTTGTTAATCTCTTAATTTTTAAGCGGTTTTACTTTTATTTTTTCGGCTGTGTAATCTAACATAATAGGCTAGTAGCTCTTTTTTAAACACACAAACAGGTTTATTACACAACATTAGGGTATAGGCCTACATCTGAAATATGAAATATAGGAAAATCAATTCAGTCAATAAGTATCTCTTAACAATGTGCCAATAACGCGTATTTTATTATATTATAACTGTTTACTTTAAAGGGACCGATTTCAGGATATCATGCATTTTTCTGTCACTTTATAAAGATTTAAATATTGATTAGTCTGAACTTGTTTTTTCTTTTGTATGAAGTCGACCAGACCCCGGACCCCCCCCCCAGCCAAATTCTAGATACGCCACTGAAGACATGCGTTCTTGTAAATTACGTTTTTAAGGTAACTTTCATACAAGGGTTTCCTGAAAAAAAAAAACTAAAAATTATTCTAGGTTTCCTCCTAAGTAAAAAAATTCTTTAAGTCGTATCAGCTCTACATTTATTTCAGTCAACACAACATTAGTTTTCAATATTTAAACACCTCCTGCTCTAAAGCCTGGTTATTCGAAATGAAAACTAACATATTCCCAGTAAAATTACGTTATTTTCCTTTCAATTAAAATGTAAACAAATATCTATAGCGTTCAACCGCGGCTGTTGCTGTTTCAGACTTTATGAAAACCGTACAAGAAGAAATTCTCACGTATAAGATCGGCAAGAATTTCTGAAGTGAAGAAAAATGACGCATAGTCGGTTTATTTGGTTGGCTGCAGTCACGTGACGCTTACGTAACCTTTATTTACAGGTTAACGCCCATAACGTCAGCTGTCATTTATATAATACGTAACCTTACGGAATACCTGTACCTGAAACACGCGCATACGTACGCGGTGCCCTTGTTTGTAACAAATTGGTTTACACCGGTTGGTGTCGCATGTGAAGCGACTAGAGTTACGACGACGCCAAATTAAACTGCATTTTCGCTGAGTTCGTTTTCGTTCAGTTGCGTAAAAGCAACTGATACCGTAATCTACTTCCCTGGAGCGCTTACATGTTTCAGGCTGCTTCGTTAAGTAGCACAGGCGTTCGAGAGACGTTAACATTATACAGGGAGAGGGATCAATAGGCCAGGGCCCAGCAAAGTAAAAAAAAAATAAAAAAAAACGAAAACTCGTCCATTAGAATACTACTGGACATATAAATGCACATTAAACGAAGCTTCTGTTTAACTGCAATAAAAGTGTAAACAACAAACAATGTCTCGGACACATTCCCCAGTTTGAAAATGCTTCTTCTTCAACTTCCTTGTTAGGACTCTCTCTGTCCCGTTCTATAACAACGGTCCTACATGTTGTCACTCCACCGCTTCTTGGGCGACCAATGCTCCTCTTGGTGTTTGGTTGGCTATTTCTTGCCTTTTTCACTAGCCTTATGTCGTTCATTCTTGATATGTGTTTAAATTCTATATCCTTCATCTTTCCGCAATCCAAGAATTAATATCTGTTACATTACACGTTTCACTTATACTTTTGTTTAGCGACCTATCGTACCTCGTATTTCCTAGTACCCTGCGTAATATAGTCATTTCTATAGTTTGTCGTTTTCTTTGAGCTGTTGCTGTTGCTTGGTCTCTGATGCATATTATATTACTGGACGTATTGTGCTTTTGTAAACCCTAGTTTTTCGGCTTCTTGTGCGTGTTATT